>JAGFMF010011454.1:1488464-1592839 GCA_019455555.1 Galemys pyrenaicus | reverse complement strand
GGTCCTTTAGATGTGTGCCAGGTTTTTGGGCCTTGCTTTGGGCCAATCCTATTTGGCTGGACTTTTACCCTCAAGGAGATGGGTAACTTTGAATGCTTACCTTAGTAACTAGATTCTTTGTTCTTTTTTTATTATACTCTAGTTGTATTAAAGTTCCTTTCCATTAAAGGTTTTATGTGTTTGTCTTGATGTGGCGGATGGCAGAACCCATTCAGAGAGGGCAGGTTTGGGGGTTCTGGGGTGCTCCTCTCCCTGCCCAGTAACAAAACCAATCCTATTTAAACTTTTACCCTCAAAAAATAAATAACTTTAAATGCTTAATAACTATAATCTTTGTCTTTTCTCTATTATACCCTAATTGTATTAAAATTCCTTTTCATTAAAAGTCTTATATGTTTGTCTTAATACAGCAAATAGCAAAACCCATTAAAAAAAACAAAAGTTCTGGGCCTTCCTGGTGGCGCAGTGGGTTAAGCAACGCACTATGAAGCAAACCGCAGCCACTGCAGCACGAGTTCAATCCCTGCTGCCGGCCAGGGAGGGGACCCACATGGCGCGGCAGACCTCTCCTGCTGTGCCCGCTGCTCCCCTCAGCAGTGTACTTCCATTGATCTGCCTGTTCTGCTCCCCGCTCTCTGTAGTGAATCCTCTCACCCCCCAAACCTCTGGCCTGTATCCCAGTGCTTGTATGCATAAATAAAGAAATCTTTAAAAAAAAAAACAAAAGTTCTGGGGTGCCCCTCTCCCTTCCCTATAACAATTACAAAACATGGTAAATAAACCACTTCTTTGAAATTTTTTTTTTAAAGATTTATTTATGCATATAAGAGCTGGGGTACAGGCCAGAGGCGCAGGAGGTGAGAGGATTCACCAGAGACAGAGTGGGGAGCAGAATAAGCAGATTGACTGAAATACACCGCTCAGAGCAGCAGTGGGCAAGTTAGGAGGAGAGCTCTGCTGAGCCATGTGGGCCCCCTCCCTGGCCCGGATCGAACTTGCTGCTGTGCAGAGGGTGCTTCACAGTGTGATGCTCAACCCGCTGTGCCACCAGAGAGAGCCCCCTTTGAAATTTTTTGAGTTGTTTTATGACCTCAAACCTAAAGTATTGTGTAAATGTTCTTTCTATATATACATAAGAGAATGTATACTCTCCTTACTGGTGCAGAATTTTATGAATATCTGTTAAGTTGAGGTTGTTTAAATCTTCTTTATCTAATTTTCCCTGTTCAGTCAATTTTAACTATTTAGAGATCATGCCATTCTTTCTGGGATGGATATTGTCAAGGTATCATTTAGTAGAGTTAAAGCTTAGTCTCAGCGCTTTGCTCCGCTGAACAGTACTGGGAGACATAAAGTAGATAAAAAAGGGAAATTAATAGAGTTGCTATGAGAACCTGGCGTTGGGGCCACATGACCAGTAGGTGCCTATGGAAAATTCCTATAATTTCAAAAAATGCAGAAATAGGTCAGACAGGACACTGCCTATATAGACGGCCCATGGAAGCGTGATGTACTAGCAGATAGGAATTGGCAGAGAGTCATTAGCTTAATGTTGAGGTTCCAGTGGCAGTCCCATCTACCCTTTTATCCATGCAAGCCTCTCAAACTTGCCTGCTGGACAAGGAATAGGGGTTTCATTTTTAAATCTAATAATGATACCAGACATAAAATAAAAGGTTTTATGGTTAATAATTTTAGATTTTCAGTTCAAATGAAATGTCTTTGCTTTGGATCGTCTCAGAAATTTTAATATAATTAATAGGCATTAGTAAAATCTAAGAGTAATAAGTAAATGCTGAAACTCATAGTGTAAAGTCTTCCTATGCCTTTTAAGATTTATTTATGCATACAAGAGCTGGCCTGTAGGTCAGAAGTGCTGGGGTGTTGTGTGTGAAAGGATTCACCAGAGGCAGAGTGGGGAGCAGAACAGGTGGACTGACTGAAATACACTGCTGAGGATATTGAACTCGTAAAGCAGTGACTGGTGATAGTTTCACAGTGCTGAGATTTAACCCCTTGCACCACCAGGGAGGTCCATACACTATTCTTTTTTAGAGTATCTTTGAGATTAATAATCTAATGGGAGACCTCCCTGATGGTGCAAGGGGTTAAGCACCGCACTATGAAGCATCTGTAGTCACTGTGACACAAGTTCCTTCACTGGCCAGGGAGGAGACCAACATGGCTCAGCAGACCTCTCCTGCCTTGCCCACTGCTCCCCTCAGCAGTGTACTTCAGTAAGTCTGCCTGTTCTGTTCCCTTCTCTGTCTCTGATGAATCCTCTCACTGCCCGCAGTTCTGGCCTGTACCCCAGTTCTTTATGCAAAAATACATCTTTTAAAAAATAATAAATCTAATGAGCATGTTTGGAAAACTGACTTAGAATGACTGCTCTGTTGAGAAGTATCATCAGATAGAAAATTACTCTGATTCTTCATTCTTTTATATTTTATTGTTTGGAAGAGTGCTAGAAAATAAAAACACCTCCACATTCAGTTCTTTATGCAAGCATACATTCCATGGACCAGGAATATTGGCAATAATTTCAGGCTATTAGCCCTTTATTGTCAGCTTAGCAAATGAGATTGGCTCTCTTATCTTGCTAAGAGTAGAGGTAGAAACATCTTGGTATAAATGCAGTCTCTTGTAATGCAGACTGTTCACACAAGATTGCCATTTCTACTTTCTGCATAGACAAGGACAGTAGTTTAATGCTTATGTAGAGAGTGGAAAATACTTTTTTCTTTCATCAGTCTAATAACATTGCCGAGGAGACTAGATTTTGAAGGATAGCATGGGTAATATCTCTGGATTTTCCTGGGAAAATTCTGTGTGTGGTTATGTAATGATGCTGATCTAGCCACTTCTTTGGTGAATTAACATTTTGATTTTTTTGTTTTCTTTCAGATGTTTTCTGTAAGGTGGAAATGCCTTCCCAGTACTGCTTGGCCTTGCTAGAACTAAATGGAATCGGCTTTAGTACTGCAGAATGTGAAAGTCAGAAACACATAATGCAAGCCAAGCTGGATTCAATTGAGACTCAGGCTTATCAACTAGCTGGCCACACTTTTTCCTTTACCAGTTCTGATGACATTGCTGAGGTGGTATCATGGGAATAGAAAATTTGAAAAAACAACTTTTACATTTGAAAATGTTTGGGTGTATTTCTTCAACATGTTTATCTAAATGGCATAGATCAGTAAACTAAGACAAATCAGAATACTTTGGAGATAGAGTATTCTAGCATCTCATTTATTTGTTATGTCTATATTTTTGTACTACGAAAGTGTAACTAAGGATCCTAAAATGTATGCTCCATGAAGAGATTTCTCTGTAACGGGGCAGTATTCAGTAAATATTTGTTGAATAAATGAACTGTCATAGTAGTAGCATAATAGTTACAGAGGTGAAGAGGGAATTTCTTGCCCCTTTGGATTCTTGTCTGGTTGGGCTATCAAATTAACATTGGACAGATTAGTAGGAGAAGAGTAATGTATGAGTAAATGTAAATTTAGTAATGTATGTATGGAGAATTTACACACTTCTGAAGTATGTGGGGTCAAAACAGGGATGTTTATCCTGAGCTAAGGAAAGGGATAGGAACTTGGGACTTCAAGGAGAAAGGAGGTGGACTCACATTATAAAAGGATCAGATGCTGTGTAATTACATGTGCCCTGCCATGTAGATGGGTTTCTCTGATAGAAAGACGTTTTCTCTAAATAGCCCTTTATCTGGGTAATATCTCCAGTTTTCATTCTTCTAGCTTGTTAAGAAAATGATAGTTTCTTTTGAGTCTGCCAGGCTTCAGTTGACCTTAACTCTAATCCACATGCCAAGAAACAAATCTTGGGAGGGGGAGGGTTATCTGAACATACTGGTGAAGCTTGCGTCTCTATGAAATTAGTGATTTTATCAACTCTCATTCCTTTCTCTCCAGAATCACATTTATTTTTATTTATGCATGCAAGAACTGGGGTACAGGCCAGAGGTGTAGGGGGGTGAATGCATTCACCAGAGACAGAGTGGGGAACAGAATAAGCAGATCTACTGAAATACACTGCTGAGGGGAGCAGTGGGCGAGGCAGGAGAGGTCTGCTGGGCCATGTGGGTCGCCTCCCTGGCTAGGGATTGAACTTGTGCTGCAGTGGCTGCAAATATCTTCATAGTGTGGTACTTAACCTCTTGTGCCACCAGGGACCCCCCCCCCCCAAGAATCATATTTTAAATTATTTTTCTCAGATTTTAATAAAAACTGAATTTGTACAATTGTTTTCTTTTTAAACCTAATTAAGATTTTTATCACCTTACAGAACTCTTGTTTTTATTTTCAAATGTCAGTGTTAGTCTCACTTCTCACACTCCACAAAGGGTGGCTGGGTTTATATATACAGGATGGGTACTTATACTTGATGGCATTGAACTTCTAGTGTTTTCTCATGTGATCCAGTAATATAGTAGGTTGTAAATATCATAGGTTTTAGAGCCACACTTCTTGGATTTGAATCTTACCACCTTCATTTATTAACTGATTTAATGTGTTGGGCCAACTCTGTCAATTTCTTCATTGGTAAAATGAATTATGATATTAGACCTCATAGACTTAATGGAAGGAATAAATGATGTTAGACTAGTGCTCACCTTATAATGTTCAATTAACATTATATGTACTCATAGAAATACCTTTTTTTTTTAACCCATAGAGTTATTTCTCCTACTCATGTGTTCTATTTGTGCTGAATCCAATGATGTTTTTTTTTGAGATGTGTGTATGCGTGAGTGTGTATGTATGTTTCTGAATTCTTTAGATGTCCTGAAGCCCATATGTAGCTCACTGCACATAAAATTACATAAGGAAATTATAAAAAAATAGAATCTTCAGATTTAAGCACAGATAGGGCAAAGGAATGAATCAATGTCCTTGTAATTCAGATGGGTGTGGCATAAGAGCCATAGACCTAGACCAGACTCCAAGTTAGAATAGCTTGTTGGCTTGTTCTTAGGTCTTCATATTAGAATGGGACTATGTTTAAAATAATCTAGTAATTTCGCACATTGACTATTTAATCCTTGATGATTTGGGGTTGAATCTTTGAGTTGGGAATGACATTACTAATCACTGTGCCGTGTAGGAGCCACTAGTGACTTGTGGCTGTTTAAATAAATTTATTTTTTTAAGTAAGTTCATTTTTCATTTTTTTTTAAAATATTTTTATTTAGTTTTGCATAGAAGAGCTGCAGTATAGACCAGAGGTGTGGCAGGTGAGATGATTCACCAGAGAGCGAGTGGGGAGCAGAGCAGGCAGATTGACTGAAATACACTGCTAAGAGGAGCAGGTGGCGAGACAGGAGTCTGCTGTGCCATATATGGGTTTGCTTCCTAGCCTGGACTGAATTCAGGCCATTGTGGTGTGCTGTCACAGTGATAGTGCTGAGACATAACCCCTAGGCCAACAGGGAGACTCTAAATTAACTAAACTTAAATAGGATATACTGATTCAGCTCCCTAGTTATACTAGCCATATTTCATATGATCAGTGGTCATGTGTGACTACTAGCTACCATGTTAGACAATGTAACAGAGAACATTTCTGTTATTGCAGAAAAGTTCTTTTAAATGATGATGGTCTAGAGTAGGCATCAACACACTATGGCTTGAGGATCAGATCCAACCTGCCACCTGTTTTTGTAAATAAATTTTATTAGAACATAACCACACTTATTCATTATTGTAAATTGCCTGCAACTGCTTTCATTTTGTAAATTGCACAGTTCAGATTTGCGTAGTGCCAGATTGCAAACTTTGCTAAGTTGAAAGAAAGCTGAATCTTTATGGAAGGATGTTGGACCAGTTTGCTGACCCCTGCTTTAGAAGGAAGCTTGGATTGGTGGAAAGAAACAGGACTTTAGGGTTAGAAAACCCTGAGTTTTAATTATATTCTTTTTAATATTTAGTTTTATTTATGCATACAAGAACTGGGGTGCAGGCCACAGGTGTGGGGCATGAGAAGATTCACCAGAAACAAAGTGGGGAGCCAAACAAATGGATCTACTGAAATACACTGCTGAGAGGAGCAGTGGGCGAGACCAGAGAGGTCTGCTGTGCCCTGATCAGGATCCAACTCATGCCACAGTGGCTGGTGACAGCTTGATAGTGCTGAGATTTAACCCCTGTGCCACCAGGAAGTCCCCCGCGTTCTAATTGTTTTGTGGCCATGTAACTTTGAGCAAGTTTTTCCAACTGTCTAAACTTTTTAAATCTGTCTAAATTTGTTATGAATGTATTAAAGATTTTACAGATTTATTGACACTGGAAAATATATATATTTACAAAAATAGAAGCTTAAAGCAAAGAACTTTTAAATACTATAACTTGAGATTTTTGGATTCTTAATCATGATATGGCTCCCTTTGTGGGATTGTTTATTTATTGTTACTTTAGTAATACTTCTTTTTTCCTTTTGCCTTCTCTCCTGCTGTTCATACAATCTTCGATATTTGCATTAGAGTTGCCTGATAAAATATAGGACAATTTGATTCTAGACTAAAGAAACTTTAATTTCTTACAGGTTTTATTTTTGGAATTGAAGTTGCCACCAAATGGAGAGATAAAAAACCAAGGCAGCAAGAAAACTTTGGGTTCTACAAGAAGAATGAATGACGGTAGACGGAAACTAAGACTGGGAAAACAGTTCAGCACTAGTAAGGTGCTCTTTGGGGCAGTGATGGGGCAGAATCTGAAGTACATTTTGCACTTTGATGTCTTACAAGAATGTTGATGAACTCAAGACCCAATGCATAGCCCACCATTTGAACTTATCCCTCTAAAAACAAATGTTTGTTTTTATAAATAAATAAATGTTTTCAACTGTCAAAAAAAAAACAACAAAACAAAACTGTGGAGACATTCCAGCATGAAAAATCTGAACCATAATTTGAGCTAGCAATTGTGTTTTTCCTATCATTAAAACAGTATAAAGATTTGTAAACTCAGACCTATAGACATTATTTGATTATTGATATCCACCAGTCTTGGACTTCTGCTCTAATATAATTTGTATAGTTGTATGAACATGAATAAAGATATGGAAGAATTAAAAAGAAAAAAGGCAGCTAATACAAATAAAACCTTATTTTTAGTTCTAGATAAGTTTTTTAGTTCATAGTAAGTTTTCTATGAGTTTGCTTTAAGAATCTAATCTGCTAATTTCTTTTTTAGTTTTTTATTTATTTTTCTTACAATGTTTGCTTTCTTTTCTAAATATAATCCCCATAGAATTAATCTGCTAATTTCAAAGCAAAATTGCTTATCAGAATTCATACAAAGTATGTGCATGGGGGAAAAGAGAGAAATGGCTTAATTTTACAATTTTATTGAAAATCAGGAGCTTAATTTTATATTTTAAAACTGAATTAAGTTTTAATGGCAAAGTAAATATAGAAAGTATATCCACAGCAGTCAAAGAGAGCTGTACAAGTTGACATTCTGTGGAATTGTGATGCTAATATTATTAATTATGATTTGCCTGCTCTTGGAAAGTTTCCACAGCTCTGTTCTGTAAGAATCTCATTAGCACTTTTATATCATAAGTTACTATTCTGTAATGATTCATCAAAAATCTGTATGATGAGAAATTCAAAGTTGCACAATAAAAATAAATGTTTTGTGATTTCTTTGATATGGAAACAAAGTACTAGGACAAAAACGGGGAAACTGGGAAACTTTCAATCTCATGAGGAATGGAGGCGGAAAATACATGTAGAAAAGAAATGTAAATTCTTGGGTTGAGGGGATGTAGAAAGGCAGCTACTTTGCTAATTAACATTTCATTGATTTTATTTTTAAAGGATAAGTCTAAATTGTTATTATTCAGTGTTATGTTTGTGTTTTATAATTTGTAGTTATAGCTTTATCATTATGATGGTTAAGAAAAACCAAACAGTAATTTTGAGTAGTTGTAGTTATAAAATTTAATTTGGGGATTGTATTAGTTACCTGAAAAAGACTCTAGCTTGTTATGTAATTTGATTGTTTGGTTTTTGTTATGGAATTTGGACAAGAATCTTAATTACTTTATTTCTTTGGCAGGATGTTTTAAATAAATTAAAAACACTGCATCCTTTACCAGGCTTGATATTAGAATGGAGAAGAATTACAAATGCTGTCACAAAGGTGGTCTTTCCCCTGCAGCGGCAAAAGTGTCTGAATCCTTTTCTTGGAATGGAAAGGATCTATCCTGTATCACAATCACACACCGCTACAGGTATGAGAAATCTTACTGAGTGATAGCCAGTTTGAAAGAAAAAAAATCTTCATATATTTTCTTATGATGATCTAAGAAATCACATGTTGATCACTGGATTTAGTGACGTTTCATAAACATTTATCAAACATATACTACATATACCCAAAGCGTAGATACTGCTGGGGTATAGTGGTAAGTTTTTATAAGGTAATTCCTGCTTGTAAGTTCTATTAGAGTAGCTGGGACATCTAAGACATTGTCTTGGATGAGAATATACGCAGAAATTAAGTATTTATTTGAGTGGGTGATCTTAAATTCAGGCCTAGTCCTCTCCTGAGCCCCTTAAACTTCTGTCCAAGTTACATTTAAGTAGGCCTGTGAGGTCTCGTATAATAAGTGTCATTTTTTCATTCAATCAGAAGAGAAAGCTATAGAGTTCTTTGGGTGTCTCATGACCCTCTTCGGATAAGTATGACAAAGTCAAATCTAGAGTTTTCCATGGTAAAGAAAAAAAA
Source organism: Galemys pyrenaicus (assembly GCA_019455555.1). Taxonomy (NCBI): domain Eukaryota; kingdom Metazoa; phylum Chordata; class Mammalia; order Eulipotyphla; family Talpidae; genus Galemys; species Galemys pyrenaicus. The sequence goes on along the minus strand of JAGFMF010011454.1, from coordinate 1,584,080 downwards.
GCATTCTTTTTCTAGGCAGTGTAAACGTTAAGTATTTGCCAAATGCAAAAGTGCATTGAAGAAAAGGCAATGTTAATTCCAGAGGGGGAGCAATTTAGATTGGTGATATGGAATGTCAACTTTGATAAATTTTTGCAAGATTTAAATTTCATTGCTGTGAATCTTTTTTGCCTTTACCTCTCAGTGCGCAAGTTCCCTCATGTAAGGCAGGGTAATAATATTCCTACCTTACCAGGTCATCCTGAGGATTAAATAAATTAGTACCTATAGTTTTTTTTTTTTTAAAGATTTATTTATGCATACATGAGCTGGGGTACAGGCCAGAGGTGCAGGGCAGGGGGTGAGAGGATTCACCATACAGTGGGGAACAGAACAGGCAGATCCACTGAAATCCACTGCTGAGGGAGCAGCAGGTGAGACAGGAGAGGTCTGCTGCTCCAGGTGGGTCACCTCCCTGTGACTTAACCCCTTGTGTCACCAGGGAGGCCATGATCACTTTGAAACATATATTAACCCTCTGAATTTAAGTAAAATAAGTCCTTGTTGTAAAATAAATCCTTGTTGGTGAAAAAACACAACCAACCTAGAATTTCAAAAATGTTGCACATTTATTTGTTGCTTAGAGAGCAGAAAGTAGTCATTTCCTTTTTATTCATACTGGGTTTTTGTCATATTATGCTTACATATAAAAAATATTTTAGAAATGTAAGCTTCCCTAAGCCAGTCCATTATTAGACTCATTTTCCTGAAACCATATTTATAATTTATTTTTGTCATCTTGTTTTTCTTCCAGGATTATTTCATTAATTCAAACAATAGACTTAAATATTAAGTAATATTATTAAGTTGTGTTATAGAAAAGAAGATGGTATACTGAGGAAGGTAGGGACGTAGATACTTTTCTCTGCTATTTGTTAGTTTTGTAATATTGAAAAGGCCATTTAGTGATAATAAGGATATTAGTATTTACCATTAATTGAGCATTTATTTTGTGCTAAAAACTAAATAACAAGGACACTATAACAGGGGTTTATTCAGAAAACAATGTCTGATATTTAAAATGTCTGATTCATTAAAAGGAAATTAAATTATACGTAGTAGTTAGTAGAGAGCCTGTTAAAATGAAAAGTATGTGATAAAACAGGATTTTTTAAAAAAAGTTTTATTAACATAACATCGGTTTATAAATTTGAGGTATACATCACTATAAACCATCATCTGTATATCTGTACTTACATACATCTGTACATCTCACCAGAGCAAAGTATAGTTTCCTTCTATCACCATCCATTTAACCCCTTGCCCATTTCCCCATCCTTGCCCATTTCCCCATCCCTACCCTTTTCTCCTCTGATAACCACCAGTCTGTCCTTTAGATCTAAGAGTTTATTTCTGATATGTCCCTAAAACAAAATTCTGTGTTGCTTTGTATGTATTCTAAAAACTACAGTAATAAAATCAATGACCTAAACTATTTTACTTTTAATTTATTTATTTTTTAAAAGATTTTGATTTATTTTTACATACAAGGACTGGGGTGTAGACCAGTGATGTTGGGGAGATGAGAGGATTCACCAGAGACAGAGTGGGGAGCAGAACAGGTGGATCCACTGAAATACACTACTGAGGGGAGCAGTGGTCAAGGCAAGAGAAATTTGCTGTGCTGTGTGTGTTAGTTAGCTCCCTGGCTGAGGATTGAACTTATGCTGCAGTGGCTGGCAATAGCTAGATTGCACTCAGAATTTTAATCCCTGTGCCACCAGGGAGGCCCCTAAACTTTTTTTTTATTTAAATAATACTATTGTGTTTTAGAAAAATTCAACCAACAATGAAACATAAAATACTTTTGGGGAAATAAAGGTTATAAAAATGAAAACAAAAATCTATTGCCTTGAAAATTCATTGATCACTTGATTCTAGTCTTCAGCCATGTCAGTGCCACCATCACTCTTGATGAGTGATTATCATGATGGAAAAAAACAGGCTATGTGGTATCTAGAAGTTAGTTCCAGTTACCACCTCTCACTACCAACTCCATCTCCCAGTTTGCTAGCCCCTAGCTCTGGGTGTTCTGCTTCAGCACTCAGTTCTGCTCCAGTGTCTTCTATCTTGTGCATTTCTGACTTTTTTTTTTTTTAAGATTTATTTATTTATGCATACAAGAACTGGGGTACAGGCCAGAGGTGTGGGGGGGGGGTGAGAGGATTCACTGCAGAAAGTGAGGAGCAGAACAGGCAGATCAACAGAAGTACACTGCTGAGGGGAGCAGCAGGCACAGCAGGAGAGGTCTGCTGCACCATGTGGGTCCCCTCCCTGGCCGGCAGCAGGGATCGAACTTGTGCTGCAGTGGCTGCGGTTTGCTTCATAGTGTGTTGCTTAACCCACTGCGCCACCAGGGAGGCCCCCATTTCTGACTTTTAAAGATGAAAGAAAAGTAATTTCTTTAAGATCCATTTGCTATTATGACTGCTAACATTTTATAGTATTGACATTGGTACTCATTTAACATAGAAATAGTTGAATTATTTCTTATCATAAGATTGTTTTCTAGAGAGCTAATTTAATATAAAACGTAACTTACGCTTAGATTCATTTACATTGGGGTTGGTCTTGTACTTTTACTGTTGTTAGACACATGAGCATGATGAAAAAAGTGTCATTTAAATGTAAATTTATTTTAGCTTAACAATAATATGGCAGGCATATTTAAATTCAGAAATACAATTACCATTAAAATGCATGTCAGCCTTTTTCCCCTCCTAATTTTTTGTCTTCATTCTGCTTGATTTTAGGACGAATAACTTTTACAGAACCAAATATTCAGAACGTGCCAAGAGATTTTGAGATCAAAATGCCAACACTAGTAGGGGAAAGCCCACCGTCCCAAGCCCCAGGCAGAGGTCCACTTCACATGGGCAGGTAGATTCTTTTTCTTTTTTTATGTTAATGTGCTTTTCTGAGTATGCAAGTGTAAAAGCCTTTTAGACAAAAAATTAAAATTTCTATTCCAGACACATACATTTCTATTCTAGGTACTACTCATCTTAAGTCTTTAGTCTCTAAAGAAGGTAGTTGATGGTGAACTGCTGAAAGCCTGGGTAGCTACTTTTATCAACCTATACTAAGCTTCTTTCAATCAAATATTGAAGGGACGAGTTTGACAACATCAGGGACATCCCCCCTCCTGCCCTCAGTGTATATACACAAAAGAAAGAAAAAGCAAGGATAATTTTGTATTCTGTATGGTCAAAGAAATTTGTTGAGTTGAGCTAAATGTCAGTGAAGTGAAAGTAGTTTGTGGGAAAGGCTTTATTTTTTTTTTTCAAGATTTATTTATTTATGTATAGAAGAACTGGGGTGTAGGCCAGAGGTGTGGGGGGTGGGGTGCGAGGATTCACCAGAGACAGAGTAGGTAGCAGAACAGGCAGATCTACTGAAGTACACTGTTGAGGGGCGCTGTAGGCAAGACAGGAGAGGTCTGCTGCACCATGTGGGTTAGCAGTGCTGGTGAAAGCTTGATAGTCATGAGACTTTAACCCTGCACCACCCAGGAGGCCCTGGGAAAGGTTTTAATTAAATGTTTGCTAAACTAGCGCTAGCAACTTTGTTAAGTTTAAAAGTGAATTCATATTAAGATATTTGTTTCTTGGAAAAACTGACTTTCCTGGAAAACAAATAGACCTTTTTTGCATATTTGTTTATTATAATTTTTTTGCATTTTTTTGGCATATTGTTTCATATCTACCTGATAATGTATATGACAGAGGAAGAAATTTTAGGAATGATTGTGGCCTTAAACCTGGACATCCAGCACAGGAGGACAAAATCTCAAACAGAGGAATGCCATTTTCCGTTAGCATGAGACATGCCTTTGTTCCTTTTCCAGGTAAGGTAGATGATGGATTTTAAGTTTCTCATAGCTTTCAAAGCACTGATAAAATCTGAATTATGAATAAGACTAGAAGTACACACTGATCTTACTATCTTCTGTTTGATGGAGCTTGTTTTTCTCTTTTGTGATGTATTATTGTTTTCAAGCTCTGCTTGGTATGAAACTTTTGTGGTGTGTGCTTGGCAGTCTCCTGAAACCATGATTTCCATGGTCATCGTAAACTTTTTTTGCAAAATCCAGTAGATTTTGTTAGTTCCTCTCCTCTGCTGTACGGCGTTTGTCACTATTAAATCAACTCACACTGATTTACCTCCACGGACACAATATTTTTGGTCTCTGTTTCTGACTTGCTTTGCTCTTTTGTTTCTTCTCTTCTCCCCACTGCTGCTGCTTGTTACATAGGGTAGCTCCCAAGACTAGCCTCCTTCTGCCTGACCTATCCTCAGTACTCTCTAGTCATAGACCATTTTTGTCATAAAAAATCGACAGTGTTTTATGAAAATGTGAGAAATCATGATCTAACTCACAGATTATCCTTGCTTTTAGTGTACTTATTTGCTCTTTTTTTCTTTTGGTCTAAATAAATGCAATTAACCATATATATTTATTTGAATTCTATCAGAAATGTGTATTTCAAGGGTGAATTCAGGTCTATGATAGAATAATCTGCTTGGCAATTTTCAGTTTTGCTTTTTAAGTATGAATTGTGAGCATTTTACCTTTATAACCATTTTTATATTCAGTTCTGTGATATTAAACATGTGCATTGTGCTGGCTTATTCTACTTCATATCTTAAGGTTCATTCATGTTGTAGCATTAGTGTGAGAATTTCCTTCCTTTTAAGACTGAGTAATATTCTACTGTATGCAAATGCCTCATTTTGTTTACCTGGTCCTCAACTTTTTATTTTTACCTTAATAATAATGTTGTCCTTAACACAACAATGTTTTATACTGCTTTTGTTTAAATTCTTAAAATAAATTTAATTAAATGGATTCAATCTAAAAATTTCTACTACTGGATATAGTGTGTAGTCCATTGACATCTAAAGTAATTATTGATTTAAATGTAATTGGATTTAAATGTATTTTTTTATTTGTAATTCTACATCTTTATTTTTTGAAGATTATTTATTTATGCATATAAGAACTGGGGCACAGGCCAGAGGTGTGGGGGGTGAGAAGATTCACCAGAGACAGAGTGGGGTGCAGAACAGGCAGATCCATACTACTGAGGGGCGCAGTGGGCAAGACAGAAGAGGTCTGTTGCATCGTGTGGGTCACCTCCCTGACTGGGGATAGAACTTGTGCTGCAGTGGCTGCAGATAGCATCATAGTGCTGCGTCTTAACCCCTAGTGCCACCAGGGAGGCCCCAATTCTACCTCTTAAAAAAAAATTATCGGCATTATTTTCTGTACTTATTAACTATATTTAGTATTTTATAGTTTACTGTAAGTATCACAGCAGTCTATTTTCAAATAATTTTATACAGCTTTTTAATATAAGGCATTTTTTTCATTTCCCCTTTCTTATAATAGACTTAACTTCTACTAATATAACTATTATAAGCTCTGCTAATAGTTGTTTTTCTTTAAACAGCTTTCAGAGAAATAAAAAAAAAATTCTATCTTTTTTTTTAACCACTTCTGGCATTCTTTGTTCAATTCAACAACATTTTGTTAAGGCCCACTATATAACAGAATCTCTGCAAGAGTTTCTCTATATAGAAGAAAAAGGGAAATTTAGTCTCTAATTCCTGATGGCTCAGAACTATGCTGGAGATGTATGAAGGAGCCATTTTAGATTATGTGTCAGGTGTAGTGGGAATACTGAGGAAAGCACTGCCAATGTGGTTAAGGAACTGAGGTCAGGAGTAGCTTTATGCATGTTTTATGAACTTGAAACCTAAATGGAAGAAAATGGTATAAATTAAAGACCAAAATGCATCATTTTAGGAACAAGATTTTTACTTTGGGATACATGATCCCATAGTTTCATATAAGAACTAAATTCTGTCATCCTGCTCAATTGTATAAAACTTGAATTTGTCTCTTGTATCAACTTTGCTAAAATCATCTCTGCTTTAGGTGGTTTAATATTAGCTGCTGATTACTCTCAACTTGAACTGAGGATCTTGGCTCATTTATCTCAGGACCAACGTCTCATTCAAGTACTAAATACTGGAACGGATGTTTTCAGGAGTATTGCAGCTGAATGGAAGATGATTGAGCCAGAATCTGTTGGGGATGATCTGAGACAACAAGCAAAGCAGGTGATTTTAATGAACAATTTTTTAGCATAAATGAGTTTTAATAATTCAAAAGAGTTAAATATCTTGATCACTTGTAATTGAGGAATGATTTCCCCATCTTCGGATCTTTCAAATTACATTCATCTGAGCATATCTCATGGTATTATTTATACTTTCCTTTGCAGAGCCAGTAGAAAGATCAGGAGGACTTGGTCTGGCTGATTAGGGTCAGAAAACTGTATGCCTTACACAGCAGTTAATCTAAAAATCCTAAGGTGGGCGGCCTTGATGCTAATTTAAGGGTTTCATTGTGGAGACACAAATGAACCCAAGCTGAGGTGTTTTTGAGCATGAGAATGCTGACAGTAATAATACATCAATTGTAATGTCCGTTGAGAGTAGACAGAAATTCATGTCTATTAAAGAAAAAAAAGAAAACTGTGCCTTAGTGGTAGTTACCGTGGTGGTGGTAGTTGTTATCTATGTACATGTGTGCGTGTGTGTTTGTATTTTAAATCTCCTTTTCATCTTTCTATTTGTACACATTATTGAACCATAGTGCTTGTTCTAGAAAAGTGCTTCCTAAATATTTGTTGAAAAGTAAATATTGCTGTAGTGTGGATTATAATTAATAACTGATTGTTTTTAAAATTTTTGAGGCAATTGCTTGGCTAATCCACCTGTGAAACTTAATGCTGTCCTTGTACCTTTCAAACAGTTTTCTATTAGTTCCCTTTTCTGGATGACTTATAGGTGCAAAGAACATAGTCAAAAGCTATGTTTATATTATTTCTTGGCCTGGATTGACACTCATACTTCCTTACCACATGACCTGTGGGAAATCTGATTCCATCTTCAAGAGAGCAGGGTTGTTGGTGAGCTAAAGCACCACTCTCACCTCTAAGATCCTGTTTTCACATTTACCTTCCTAGTTACAGCTGCGATTCTTGACTGGCTCTTATCACTGTTTATTTAGCAACAACATTTGTTTTTTCCTTTATTTAGAAAACCAGTTCTGTTTTCCTAATATCCACTGAGATTCTGGACTTAGCAAGAAAAAAACCCTAGATAAAACAGTTGATGTTTTAATATTTAATCCTTGTAATGACACATGAAATAGGTGCTTTTATTCTAACTTTAAAGAGAAGGAAACCAAGGTGCAGAAAGTAATGTAAGTTTATACAGTTGTAAGAAGAACCAGGGTAAGTACAGAATGCCTTATCTTAAGCATTCTGACTTTATTTTTTTTTTTGAAGATTTATTTATTTATGCATGTAAGCACTGGGGTACAGGCCAGAGGTATGGGGTGTAAGAGGATTCACCACAGACAGAGCGGGGAGCAGAACAGGCAGATCAACAGAAGTACACTGCTGAGGGGAGCAGTGGGCACAGCAGGAGAGGTCTGCTGTGCCCTATGGGTCCCCTCCCTGGCCAGCAGCAGGGATCGAACCCGTGCTGCAGTGGCTGCGGTTTGTTTCATAGTGCGTTGCTTAACCCACTGCACCACCAGGGAGGCCCGCATTCTGACTTTATAACCTAACCATTTACTCACTGATGATAGCTGCCTCTATTTTATACTTCTTTTATGATTTAGTAATGATTATGTTATACAAGTTTTTTTTTAATCACCATGTATAGAATGATCTAATCTCTGAATTTTGCTGAGAACTCCATCAGGATTAAGATCTGAGTTTAGGGGCCCCCCTGGTGGCGGTAGGGTAGCGGGTTGAGCGCCACACTGTGAAGCATCGTGACACAGCAGTGCGAGTTCATCCCTGGCCAGGGAGGGGACCCACATGGCGCAGCAGACCTCTCCTACCTTGTCCGCTGCTCCCCTCAGCAGTGTGTTTCAGTTGATCTGCCTATTCTGCTCCCCACTCTGTCTCTGGTGAACCTCCCCTGAGTCTGGCCTGTACCCCAGTTCTTGTGTGCATAAATAAATAACTCTTAAAAAAAAAAAAATCTGAGTTTAAAAAAAAAGAAAGTCAAAAAATAAAAAGACAAGACTAAAAAAAAAGGATGGAAAAATCCACATTATAGTGCTTGCTTTATATCAGGCAGTTCCCTAAATACTTGTAAGTCATAACTCATTCACTCCTAACAAGTAAATACTATCCTGGTTTTATGGATGAAGAAATTAAGACACAAGAGTTTACATAGTTTGTAGGATTTTGATCCAGGCAATACTCTTTTCTTTTAATTTTTCTCTCTGCCAACTGTTTTTTTTTCCCTTTTTAAACATTTATTTTATTACATTGTTGTTCATTTTTGTGCAATACTTGGTTTCTTCCCTCAAGTATAGTCCCTGTATTTCTCCCACCACCACATCATCCATGAACCATTACTCTGCTGACAATACTTACTGTTAAATCAGAGTTTCTGGTGGAAGGAGGGAGGAAGGCACAAGAAGGAAAAAAGAAAAATGTAAAAAAAAAAAATCAGAATTTCTTTATTAATCTATTTGACCATTTCATTTTATTCTCCCAAAATTTCCTTAGGAGTTTGTGTTTAATGCATATGAATTCTGTAATTGTGGGAGTTCAGGTGCCATCTATGAGGGAATGAGGATATTTATTTTCTGTGAAGTCTTCCCTGTAATTAAGCCATTCTTCCTCTTCATTTAGTCCTTTCCAAGGGCAAAGAGAGGAATGTTTTAGGTGCTTCTCTTCCTGGCTCCTTGGTAATTCTTTAAGGAGAAATTAACTGTGAAGAGTAGAAGCTGCTATAAGACTGCTGAACAGATGACAGAGTCAGAAGTAAATCTTCCCTTTTAAGTTACTAGGGTTATGTTCTTCATACTGTAGCTCTTCCTCCATCCTACCCTCCTCTCCCCAAAAGTATTGCTAAAAAGCCTTAAAGTATCAGGCCCTATCTATGTGCTGTTGGAAAAGTCATGACACATTTTTTTAAAGAATACGTCATGACTTTCCTATGACTCAGTATTTAATCTACCCAAAGCAGATCTAATCATTTATTTATCAAATATTAATTCTAACTCAATTTAATATATTTTTTAAAGATTTATTTATTTATGCATACAAGAGCTGGGGTACAGGCCAGAGTCCAGGGAGGTGAGAGGATTCACCAGACAGAGTGGGGAGCAGAACAGGCAGACTGAAACACACTGCTGAGGGAAGCAGCGGGTGAAGCAGGAGAGGTCTGCTACACCATGTGGGTCCCCTCCCTGGCCAGTGGCAGGGATCAAACTCATGCTGCAGTGGCTGCGGTTTGCTTCATAGTGTGTTGCTTAACCAGGGAGGCCCGCAATTTTAATATTTGTATCTTTTGTTGTTATGATCTATATAATTTACTTACCTTTATTTTTTATTATTTTTAAGACTTATTTATTATTGCTTATAAGAACTGGGGTATAGGCCATAAGTGTGAGAGGATTTACCTGAGACAAAGTGGGGAGCAGAAAATGCAAACAGACTGAAATTCACTGCTGAGGGGAGCAGCAGGAAAGACAGGAGAGGTCTGTCACGCCATGTGGGTCAGCTCCCTGGCCCGGAATCAAACTCATGCTGCAGTGGCTGCCCATGGCTTCATAGTGTGAGATGTAACCCCTTGTGCCACCAGGGGGGCCCTTACTTACCTTTAGTTTACTGAGTATGATGACTTCTTTTCAGATTTGTTATGGAATTATTTATGGAATGGGAGCTAAATCTTTGGGAGAACAGATGGGCGTTAAAGAAAATGATGCTGCTTGCTACATTGACTCCTTCAAGTCCACATACACAGGTACAGAAGCTTTAGGTGTTATCTTCTAGATAGTCTGCTGTTTTTTCAATTGTATTTCCATATTAATTGGTTAAAAATTGTGTTTTCAATTTAACAAGTTTTCATCAGGCATTGCTAATTAAATAGCATTAACTTTGCTTACAAGTATTTACTAAGATGGGTTTTTTCCATAAAACTAGAGGCTGAAGTGGAATAGCTAAATGCAGTTTATATATATATATATATATACACACATATATGTGCTATTATGTTATTATGCATATCTTATAAAATCTTGAAATTGTCGTGTGCTTTAGGTTTAGATAATTTTAATTTCTAACAGTAAATTATTATTTAAAGGTACCAAAAACTGAGAAAGAACAGTTATTATAGAGAAATTTTAGAATCATTGTTTTAAATTATCTCTTTTGACAGTTTATGAAGGTATAATTTATACATTAATAGAATCCACTTTTTCGGTTCTATGAACTATCCCTGAGCTCCATGAGACTTAGTGGATCTTTAATGCAAGAATGAATGCTGGTAAAGGGAATATGAATGTGCTTGAACAGTCAAACGGACTATACATAGTGTTTTTGCATTTTAAGAAGTAGGATGCATATGTTTCTAGTGAGGTATTCATTATGATTTCTATATTCATTTCAGTCAGGTCCTATTTGGATCATAACAGTGGTAACAAAGAGCTGTTGGAATTTTATAATCCTGGAAAAATGATTAAGAGTCATTGTTTAATGACTAATATGTTCAAAGAACAGAAATAGGACAACTAGCGTGGTTTTAATATCCTAGAGTAAAACCACTTAGGGTTTAGTACTGTTCTGCTGTTCTGGGATTTAGTATCATATTTTTGTAGCTGTGTTTGATTAAAAATAGAGTTGAATGATGTCATTTAAAAAATATTTTATTGTAATTATGTCATTTCTAAAGTCCATTTTGTTTCAACTTTCTGAGTCTAAAAAGTGAATAAAAGTTTATATGAAAAATTTTGATGATGTATTATTACTATTAAAAATCATGGGGGTGTTGCTATAGCTCACTATAATGAATACTATCTTGAAACTAGTGAATGAGAATAAGGATAACTTTGGTTGTGACTACTTCTGGATTTTCTTTGTAGGTATTACTCATTTCATGAGAGATACAGTGAAGAATTGTAGAAGAGATGGATTTGTGCAGACTATTTTGGGAAGGCGTAGATATTTACCAGGAATCAAAGACAATAATCCTTATCATAAAGCACATGTATGTTGAAATTTCTCTGGAATTTTAACTTTTTTAAAAAAAAGATTTATTTATGCGTATAAGAACTGGGGTACTGGGGTACTGGCCAGAGATGTGGGGGTTAGGAGGAGTCACCAGAGACAGAGTGGGTAGCAGAACAGGCAGATCCACTAAAATACACGGCTGAAGGGAGCAGGGGGTGGGACAGAAGAGGTCCGCTGTGCCATATGGGTCCCCTCCCTGGCTGGGATCAAACTAGTGCTGCAGTGGCTGGTGATAGCTTGAGCCTTTAACCCCTGCACCACCAGGTTGGCCCAAAAGGAAGTACATTTTGATACTTTAATAAATAAATCCTTTAATAATCCTTTAGAGAGTGAAGTTTAAAACAGCTACAATACCAGTAACGTAAGTCTACAAAATAATATAATTTTCATATAGTAAATACATTTTAAGCATAAAGCAGTTTTTTAGTTAGCTGAATTTTAGATTTCTAAACTGAAATATTTTAGACCTTCTATTTACTTAGTCTATCCTCATGTGGAAGATAGCCAAGAATCTAGAGTTCTGGATCATTCTAATTCTAGTTCTTTTTAGGATGCAGTTTAATATTTGATGTCCTGCCTCTGTGTTGGTTCACATTTCCAGTTGCATTTGCAGATGTGAGCGTGATCTGTGGACAGTGGTTATGAAGCTGTGTTGATGTATCTGATGCAGCACCTGTTACTGTTTTTCATAGGCTGAGCGTCAGGCTATCAACACGACAGTCCAAGGATCCGCAGCTGATATTGTCAAAATAGCCACAGTTAACATTCAGAAGCAGTTAGAAACCTTCCAGTCAACCTTCAAGTCACATGGTCATCGAGAGGGTATGCTCCAAAGTGACAGAACATGTTTGTTCATAGATTGCTATTACATGGTGAGGATAATTGTAGCAGGACAGAGGCAAGTGTTTTATGTATTATTTCTTAGCAGTGCTCAAATGTCTTAGTTTTGTGATAATTTCACAGCCTTAGGATCCAAAGAGCTTTTTCTACGTGGTTTAAATCTACTCATAGTTAACTATGTTAGAAATTAAAACAGGGATTTTAAAACTGTTAACATGTAATGATAATAATAAACTCATATTAATATAAATGACACATTGTTACGAAAATAGATTTTTCAGAAGCAAAGAAAATTGGTAATGAGTAGCTTTATTTTATATTCCTACAAATCTCTGGCTTAAGAGAAGACAGTTGGGATTTTACCTACTTCTGTATCCAATCTGTTACAGTATCGCAGGCCCTGTCCAGTTTGTCCAGTTTGGGAGACTAATGGTTTCCCAAGATGTGGGACTTCCACTAAAACCAGGATGACTGCTCACAGTTTTTTGATGAGAAATAAGTTAGAGTAGGGTTTGGAACAGAGCTCTTTAAGCTCCATTTCTGACTTCTTTTTTTAAGATTTCTTTCTGGAGGAAATTTGGTGGGGTTTGAGCTGCCTGATAGGTAATTGCTAGGTAGAGCAGGTGGCATCCGGTGAGTTGTTGTTTCCCTGATAGTCTTCTCTTAAACTTCCCCGGTTTCTCAAGACCTCTAAAAAAAATCATCCTGTTGTGGCACAGTGATAATGCTACTTTTTTCATGGGTTGTAGGATTGTTAACAAAGAACAAACTGCAGGGGATGTTCTGCCCAGTGAGAGGAGGCTTCTTCATCCTTCAACTCCATGATGAACTTGTATATGAAGTGGCCGAAGAGGATGTTGTTCAGGTATATTTTGCAGTTGCCATTCTGTTGGAAGTGAAGATGGTGTATGTCAGGGTGATATTTCTGGAACCCTTCCCTAACTCCAGGCTGGCTAAACAAATGTTGAGTCTTTATGTGTAGAAAAAGAGCTAAGAGGCTTGATTTCATATTAATTCTTTTTTTAAAAAGATTTATTTATTTATGTATACAAGAACTGGGGTACAGGCCAGAGGTGCAGGGGCAGTAAGGAGATTCACCAGAGACAGAGTGGGGAGCAGAACAGGCAGGTCTACTGAAATATACTGCTGAGGGGAGCAGCGGGCAAAGCAGCAGAGGTCTGCTGTGCCATGTGAGTCACCCCTGGCACAGGGCAGGGATTGCACTCATGCTGCAGTGGCTGCCATTTGCCTCATAGTGCGCTGCTTAACCCACTGTGCCACCAGGGAGACTCCTCATATTAATTATTGAAGAAATTCCTGAAGCAGGGATGTTTTTGTCTGGAGAAGTTAGGTGAAAATTTGTCTTGCTCTTAGGGTTTCAAAACTTTGAGCATGCCATTTAGCAGAACCACCCCTTTTCACTATAGAACAGTTTGGGGTGTCTGAGCACTTTAAATAACATGGGGTGAAGGGCGAGACTCTGTTACTACCTCAGTGGATGTGTTGGGAAATATTCTTCGATTGGGCAAAAAGTTTGTTAACCTTATTTTTTAATTTTTTTTTGTAGGTAGCTCAGATTGTGAAGAATGAAATGGAAAGTGCCATAAAACTTTCTGTGAAGCTGAAAGTAAAAGTGAAAATAGGGGCCAGCTGGGGAGATCTGAAGGACTTTGATATATAAATATACAGTTGATTAAATCCTGCTAAGCAGATTATAATCACATGGAAATTACCCTTTCACCTACTTCATGAAAACAAACCCCTCAAGTCTTGATGAACTCTGGATAGTAATTAGTAATTTAATAATCACCTTTTATTTATTCTCTGTAGCAACAGAAAACCTTTTTTTTTTTTTTTGAGGGGAAATACTAAATTTAATGATAATATTTACTCTCAAAGAGTATCTGTGAAATTGCCTTTTATAATTTACTGTGGCATAGGTTCATAACAGATGCTTGAAATATGCACCTAGCACTTTGGTCCTTCTCTGTTTGGCTTGAGCTTGGATGAAATGGAACTGCTGTCTCAGCGGTGTGTTCAGCCCTGTCTAGTATTCGGATGCTTGTGCTGTAGCCCTCAAAAGGAGCTATAGGCAGACAAGGATTTGGTTTCACAGGCCAGCAAGGTGGGGCATTGTGTGTGATTTTTCTTCATTATCAATTTAAAACTACTAAAGCAGTATTTTAAAATAGTGTTAGCTTCATTATGAATTATATAAAGTGGCAAGAGCTGGTGTGAATGTTGTCTAAGAATAGAATTTCATTGAATGCTGTTTTTTCTTCCTCTGTTCTTACTCATGTAGTGAATGTATTTGAAATATTTATGTATTAAAAAAATAAACTACACCTCTCGAAGAGGTATTCTGTTCTGTGAGATCAGTTATATTATAATTTGATATAATACTTCCCAAGAACGAAAATTTCCCTTTAGTGGTCCCTTATTGCTTCTTTCTGTGGCATGAGAATACCCATGCTGAAAAGATTGTGTCTTATCATACTTGTCAGAGGTATATAACTGATCTTTTTGCTGTTGGAATAAAATGAATTTATGATATGCTTTACATATGACCAATTGATTTGGTCTAAGAGCATCAGAAACTTACAATCCATCTTGTTCTATAGTTTGCTTAGTAATGTACACATGGGAACTGTTTATTTTTTAAAAAAGATTTTATTTATGCATGCAAGAGCTGGGGTACAAGCAGAGGCGAAGGGGGTGAGAAGATTCACCAGAGACAGACTGGGGAGCAGAACGGGCAGATCGACTAAAATACACTGCTGAGGGGGGAGCAGCTGGTGAGACAGGAGAGTTCTGCTACGCATGTGGGTCCCCTCCCTGGCCAGGGATTGCTCAACCACTTGCACCACCAGGGAGGCCCTATTATTAATTTTTAGCTAGTTATCAGAAGAGCTCTTTTATGTTTATTAGTCAGAATAAAAGAAAAAAAAAGTTGATTTATAAACAAAGTATTACATACTATCAGTAGTTAGAATTAGCACACAGGATACTCAGACATGTTTTTTGCTTTTTGGGATGAGGGCGGATTAGAAAGGTGATGTTGGCAGAAGGTAGCAGAAATGAGAGGGAAGTTACATCATTATTTAAGTTTCTTTCTATACTTACTGCACTATACTTATCAGCGAGAAATGCTGTAATACTGCACCAGTGGGCTTGAGATCCAGCACAAAGGAAAACTCCAGCTTTTTGTGTGCATGGCCACACGTGAGGGCACAAAAGTTGTAACAGTCTCCTTGTTTCCTGCAGCCGTGGCCCTGCGTGTGCGGTCACCTGTCAGCTGGACTTAAAACAGGCTGACTTTGCTTTACATGATTCAGTTATGCAAAGTTCTAGTTACCACAGTTTTCTTAAATAGTACTAATCTCCCTACAATTCGAATTTCAGTTAGCGTGGTGTATTAATTGAGCAGTCAGATTAGTTCAAACTTTGCTGGTAGCTCTTTAGCCCACGAACACTCCGTAAACAACAGATGCACATCATGGTAGATAGAATAATGACTTCTCCCAAAATATCCACATCCTAATTCCTGAAGACCCGTGAACATGTTCATTACATGGCAGAAGGGAGATTACTATTGTGAATTAGAGATCTTGAGATGGAGGAATTCTCCTGGTTTATGATAAGGGTGGTTTTAGTGTAAACACTTAGGGTCTTTATAAGATAAAGCCAGGGCGTCAGAGTCAAAGGAGGAGATAGGATGGAACACAGTCAAATTGAGATTTGAAGATGTTGTCTGCTAACTTTAAAGTTAAAAGGACCCATGTGCCAGAGGATCCTTCTAGAAGTGGGGAAAGGCACGGAATGGAAATGGATTCTTCCTTATAAGTGCCAGAACGAAGCCCTGCCAACACCTTGATTTCAGCTAAGAAGACAAGATCGGACTCCAGACCTCCAGAACTGTGAGATAACAATTTCTGTTTTGTTTGTTTTTAGTTTTGCTAGGATATAAATGACATATAGCATTGTATGTAAGTTTAATTTGTGTAGAATACTGATCTGTATTATGAAATGATTGCCACAATAAGTTTAGTTAACATCCACCATCTTATATAGATATGGAAAAAGAAAATAATTTATTCCTTATGATGAAAACTTTTGGAATTCATTCTCTTAACATCATCCCATCTTATTACCTAGCTTTAATGTTGTACATTACGCCCTCACTTTATTTTGTAAAGGCGTAGCATCTGTTAACACTTGTCTTGTTGAGGATAGACATTCTAACAGGTGTGATGTCTTTATCTCATTTTCGTTTTGATGTGCAGTTTCCTGATGATTAGATATGTTGAGCATCATGTAGCTGTTGGCTATTGTATATTTTCTTTGAAAAAAAGTCTCAGGGGAAGAGAAGAGGAAAACATGTCTATTTATGGGACTGCTTGCCCATTTTTTGGCTGAGTTGTGTGAGTTCTTTTTATCTTGGCAATATTGTGTATATCAGCCTCTGGTCAGCTACATGATTTGAAAATATTGCTTCTCATTCCTTTTCACTTTATTATTGGTACCTTTTGCTGTGCAGAAGCTTCCTAGTGTGATGTAGTCCCATTATTTTTTTTTTGCTTTGTTTTGTTGCTTGTGCTTTAGATGTCATATCCAAAAATCATTAGATCATTGACAATATCTATTGGCAATAAATATCTATTTTTCTTTCTCGTCTGTTTCTCTATATTATATATGTAAATGCACACTTGCATGTATATACATATGTATTTATATGTAAACATACATATATGTACAAGGAGTTCTTTTTGTGGTTTCTGGTCTTAACATCTGTCTTTAATACATTTTAAAAAACATGATTTATGCATACAAGAGCTGAGGTCTAGGCCAGGGATGCAGAAGGAGGGGTGAAAGGATTCACCAGAGACAGTGGGGGAGTAGAATATGTGGATCCACTGAAATACACGACTGAGGGGAGCAGCAGGTGAGGCAGGAGAGGTCTGCTGGGCCATGTGGGTCAGCTCCCTGGCCCGAAATCAGGGATCAAATTCCTGCTACAGTGGCTGTGGATAGCTTGATAGTGCTGAGACTTTAACCCCTTGCACCACCAGTGAGGCCCGATATTGAGTAATCTTGTAGTGCCAGCAAGGCACAGAGCAGGTTCTTTATGGATCCAGGCCGACCAGTAAAGAAGGAGTACTGGAGCTTTTTTTTTTTTTTAAAGATTTATTTATTTATGCATACAAGAACTGGGGTACAGGCCAGAGTCCAGGGAGGTGAGAGGATTCACCAGAGACAGAGCCGGGAGCAGAACAGGCAGACCAAAGGAAACACACTGCTGAGGGGAGCAGTGGGCGAGCAGGAGAGGTCTGCTGCGCCATATGGGTCCCCTCCCTGGCTGGTGGCAGGGATCGAACTCGTGTTGCAGTGGCTGCGGTTTGCTTCATAGTGCATTGCTTAACCCACTGCACCACCAGGGAGGCCCATGGAGCTTTTAATACACAGGCATTATGTTTGAGGTTTGAGGGAACCAGGTACAGGGCAGGCAGGTAGGCTGGGGGTGTGGGTGGGGGGTGGGGAGGAAGATGGGGCATGGGAGGCTGACAGCCTCCAGGTCACCAGCGAATTTTCACTCTTTCTGGGCTCTGGTAGCTGTGGCTCTGGCATCTTTCCACTACCCTTTGCTCCACGACCCTCTGCTGCTGTGGTTCAATGCTCAGTATTTGGGCTCAGGTGTGCCCACCTATGCACACCCACACCACATTCCAGGTGTCTGCCATCAGGCGCAGGTATAAGACCACAGGTTATTGATCTTAGATGTTAAATGGCAGGAGGACAGAAAAAACTTGGTAATTTCCATTTACCCAACATAGTAATAACTTTTGGTGGAGTCTTTAGAAATTTCTGTATGCATATTTCTGTCATCTGCATGTAAATCTTTTAAGAAAAGATTTATTTATGCATACAAGAGCTGGGGTATAGACCAGAGATGGGGATGGTGAGAGGATTTATCAGAGACAGTAGGGAGCAGAACAGGCCAATCCACTGAAATACACTGCTGAGGGAGACAGTGGGCACCACAGAGGCCCAATTTTACTTCCTTTTAATTCCTTTTCAATTCTGATAACTTTACTTTTTTTCTTGGCTGACTTCTCTGGCTAGGACTCCCAAGACTATGTCAAATAATAGTGGTGAGAGTAGGCATCATAGTCTGACTTAGAGAAAGTTTTCTAACTTTTAAAAAAAAGTTGTTTTTACTGCAGTGAAGGCACCTGGACAAGAGGAATGGGCTTTCAACCATTCACCAAGGAAGATGATAGCAGCATTGTTATATATGGTGTTTTTTAAAATTAACTTATTTATGCATACAAGAACTGGGGTACAGGCCAGAGGTGCGGGGTGAGAGGATTCACCGGAGACAGAGTAGGGAACAGAACAGGCAGACTGACTGAAACACACTGCTGAGGGGAGTAAGTGGGTGAGGCGGGAGAGTCTATGCTAGGCCATGTGGGTCACCTCCCTGGCTGGGGCTTGAACTTGTGCTGCAGATGCTTCATAGTGTGGTGCTCAACCCCTTGTGCCACCAGGGAGGCCCTGTTATATATGGTATTTATCATGTTGAGGTATACTCATTCTATGCTTAATTCATGAATTTTTAACATGAACAGATGCTGAATTTTGTCAGATGCGTTCTCTGTTATAGTGGCAGGAAGGGCGGCACACTGGGCAGGTTCTGGACAGACGGGTTCTGGACAGACGGGTTCTGGACAGACGGGTTCTGGACAGACGGGTCAAGGAAGGAGAGTTTTGGAGCCCTCGGTAGCTTTTCATGCTTTTATTGTCAGAGGAGGCCAGGTACATGGCAGGCAGGGGTGCCCGGGGGCCGGGAGGCTGGCAGGCCTCCCAGCCCCCAGCGCATTTCACCCTCTCGGCTGCTGCTTCTCTCTCTCTCTGCTGCTGCTCGCGTTGGTCAGTACTGTTGGTCCTGTTGGTCGGTCCTGTCAGTCCTCATGACGCCACCCATTTAAGCCCGTGTCCAACTCAGGTGCGCCCACTTGCGCATGCCCACCCTGGAATGCTCGCAGCACTGCAGGTGTCCATCATCACAGTGGTGGGAGGGTGCAAAGACCTGATTTCTCTTAACTCTACATCTGTGTCTAATGGTCATGTGATTTTTTTCCCCTTTCATCATTGAGGTAAAGTGTCACATTTATTAACTTGCCTTTGTTCAACTTGATTTTTGTGATCCTTGGTTCCTTGCTTATGTTGTTCTTTGTGCTTATGAGTAAGCAACTTCTTTTCCAGACTTTATATATTCACTTTGGCAGACAGTTTTCTACCACTCTCCTTTGCTTGGTGTTGTGGTGGTGTTAGCTGGCATGTCCTTGGATTAGTGGGTCTTGCTCTCGGGGCTTATTTAGGGCTTTGGAGCCCAGGGGTGTGTGTTTCTATTGGCTGAGAACAGTTGGCTGGCACTGCTGCTTGGTTCTCTACCCCAGCAAGGCATAGGATAGGTACCCTTGCTTGCATGGGTTCTCTTTGAAGGCTTCTAACTTGGAACTGGATTCTATATTCAGCAATAGGTGGGGCTAGGAATTAGGTTTACTATGCTGGGTCAACAGAGGGGGCCCCAAAGCCTGCAGTGTTCATATTTAGGGAAATATGAGCAGGGCTGTAGGATGGCCAGTTCTAGCATTCTGTGTTCTGGTTGGTGCCCAGCTGGATAGGCTGAAGCTTGTATTTAGCTGTGGCTAGAGCTTGGATTTGTTTCCTGCCCAATGAGAGCCCTATATAAGCCTCTGAGCTAGTGAGGCCTTTGTGTGGACATCTGTAGCGGCAGGAAAGGAGCACTGAAGCAAGGTTCCGGATGGTTTTGGGCAGACGGGTCAAGGAAAGGAGTCTCTTGGAGCCCTCGGTGGCTTTTCATACTTTATTTAGTAGAGGAGGCCAGGTACATGGCAGGCAGGGGTGCTGGGGGTGCTGGGTGGCTGGCAGGCCTCCCAGCCCCCAGCGCATCTCACCCTCTCGGCTGCTTCTTCTCTCTCTCTCTGCTGCTGCTGTTGGTTCTGTTGGTTGATCCTCACAGTTCTGGCGTCTTCATGACGCCGCCCACTTAAGCCCGTGTCCAACACAGGTGCGCCCACTTGCGCATGCCCACCCTGGAATGCTCGCAGCACCCAGGTGTCCTTCATCAGTGGTGGGAGGGTGGAATACCTGATCAACCTTTACCCTACAGCATCAAATCAGATAGATGTGCTTGCTAAGTTCCTTGGACAGTTGGGTTCACCACTATTGGTTTTGTAGATATAAGAGTTTTTGGTAGGTTCTTGCCTCAAGTGCTCATATAATATGCTCAATAGCAGCATGTTGGGGCTTCTGGGGCTCTAGTTAGGTTTCCTGGTTGGTGAGGTAGCAGGCTGTGGTCAGCAGTGGACAAAGCTTATGGATTAACTTCCTTGCCTGGGGCAGTGGCACCAGATGGGTCCCATGTCTGACATGTCTCTTGTTGGGAAGAAAACCAGGGAGACCTGTGCACCAAGATCTGGCTAGGCAGAGTTGCTGACTTGTCTTGGCAGACAGGCAGAGCCACTGGCTGCTATCTCTGCCTGAGCTTCTGGAGCAAGCCACTTCCCAGGTGTTCGGGTCAGGCTTCCTGGTTGGGTGGGACCATAAGTTATTTTCAGCACCTGGCAGAGCCAGGAATTAGCTCTCCTGTCTTGGAGGGGTTATAGAACCATCTTCAAGGGCAGCAAGACTCTCCATTTGGAATCTTGATTAAAGTATTGCATGGACCACGTCCCAAGTTCTCTGACTAAACGGGATCACCTGCTTTGTTCTGTTCATGGGACGTACTGTCTGTCACGTTCTCTTCTTGAGTGTTGCTGAGCTATGCAGTTTCCCAGGTGCTTGGCAGGGTTTCTTGGTTGAGGTGGGGAGTGGGATAAAGGGTAGAGATTGGGAGTGTGCTCCACAGTGGGTGAGTTAATGAATTCCCTGCTGAGTGGAGCCTGAGAACTAGCGCCTAGGCTAGAGAGTTTTTTTGTTACTGGTCTTGACTTATGCTACGTGGGGCCTAGGTTCCCTGCAGATCCATGCTACTCTGTTTGCTCTGTGGGTGATGAGCTCTTCCAGCTGGACTCTCCACTTAAGCCTTACTGTGCTGTGTAGATCTGGCCAATTTTTCTACTTGGGTGGGGCCAGAAGCTATGCTCAGCTCTGGCTCTGGCTCAGCTCCTCCCATGAAAGGGGTGGGAGACAGACCAGGGTCTAGGACTGGCAGAGTTCTTTGAGCCCCCATATCAGGCAGACCTGCACCCTGCCAAGTTGCTTGCTACAATTGTTTTACTGTCCTAACTGCATATGAACAAAGCCACTGACTGGGACCTCCACTTGTGTGCTACAGGTAAGAACTAGGTCTGCTAAGATCTAAGCACTGGGTGTTGTGAGTCCTACCCCTGCAGCACAGTCTGATTCCCAGCAGTCAAGCCCCATAGATTCCTCTATGATGCATGTGAGGTAAGACCAGAGTGGGAAAGACTCCCAAGAGATGACCCACAGTGCTGAGGGAAGTGAATGTCCATTTAGCACTTTTTTCCCCCCACTGGAGGAACCAGAGGCTCAGAAGAGGCTTCTGCTGTGGTTCAGCATGGGGGAGGGGCAATGTGCCAATGGGGAGCCGCTCCTGTAACCTTTCTAACGCGTCCTCTCCATCTCCGTGGTGCGTGGGGTGCTTCAGCCTTCCCCTGTGTCTTGTCCATGAAGTGTTAGGTTTTCTTCTTAGTAGGCAATGCGAAATGAGGAACAACCTCTATCACCATTTTGGTAATGTCACTTCTTGTTTTGTTTTGTTTTAAATGAATAAGTTTGTGGTTTCTTGTCACATTAACAGAAAACTAATACACTCATTACGATGAGTTACCGATCACTGCACATCTGTCATTCGCTTAACACACAGTAGTGTGTGGCAGCATTGGCACCTTACCTCCCAGTGTTAAGGTCATGGATAATAAAAAGAAGAAGCTGGCTAATAAAGATGTAAGCCCATATAGCAGAGAAATGAAAAATGACAAAACCGGAAGTGAAATTCAAATTGAACATAGATGGAGTTATAGTAGGAATAACTGACTAGAAATATTGACACCAATGCCACTTGAGATTCTTTGGATGTGCAATTTGTAAAACTTAGTGAAGGCAAATAATCAACAAAAATGAGAAAAATGGCTGTGACAAAAAGAATGAAGATGTGCTAGAGAAGTGATGCCAACAAAACATTCATTATTTATTTTAAGGTTTATTTATGCATACAAGAGCTGGGGTACAGGCCAGCGTCGTGGGAGGTGAGAGGATTCACCAGAGACAGTGGGGAGAAGAACAGGCAGATGGACTGAAATACACTGCTGAGGGGAGCAGCGGGCGAGGCAGGAGAGATCTGCTGTGTGGTGTGGGTCCCCTCCCTGACTGGGGATCGAACTTGAGCTGCTGTGCTGCGGATGTCTCCAGTGCAGCACTCAACCTGTTGTGCCACCGGGGAAGCCCCCATTCATTATTTATTAATGTGTAAATTTACTCTAATTTCAAAGTCTCAACAGGGTTTTTTTTGATAGTTGATATCCTAAAAATTACCTTGAGAAAAAAATTAACTGAAATTTGAAAAAAATCAAAGATATCCTTTAGATATTAGGACATTATATAGCTATAATAACTTTACGTTTGACAAGGATTCTATAGAAAGGACTACTTGAGCAGACTAAAGAATTTAAAAACAGATTTACATTTAGATGGGAAATGATGAAAATGTCATTTCAAATTGGTAGTGAAAGGATGAGTCATTCAAAAATAGGAGGGCAATGGTGTTACCCATTTGTCAAATGCCAGGTTATATTCCTATCCTGAAACATTCTTAAAAAATTCCAGATGAATTAAAAGTCTAAATATAAAAATTGAAAGTAAGGAAGAAGATCTGAGGGTGTTTATAACCTTGTAGAAGAGAAGTAAAGGCCTATAAAACAGAGTTCAAAAGTCACAAAGGGGCCTCCCTGGTGGAGCAGTGGGTTAAGCAACGCACTATGAAGCAAACTGCAGCAAGAGTTCCATCCCTGCTGTTCGCCGGGGAGAGGACCCACATGGCGCAGTAGACCTCTCCTCCAAGCCCTCTGCTCCCCTCAGCAGTGTGTTTCAGTCTATCTGTCTGCTATGTTCCCCACTCTGTCTCTGGTGGATCCTCCCACCCCCACACCTCTGGCCTGTACCCCAGTGCTTGTATGCATGAATAAATCTTTTAAAAAAAGTCATAAAGGAAAGATTATAAAATTTGACTATATTTTATCTATCTTTTTGACTATCTTCAGTGTGAGTAGTGACATTATCAAGATAGTGAACAGTCTAATCTAGGAGCCAGAGCACGCTAGAGAACCCGAAAGAGACCATCACCCAGTCAGGACTACTGGGTCCTGTCCTAAAGGAGAGTAAGCCACATAGTTACCAGTTGCATTTCAGCACAAGCAGTGAAAGTTGGCCGGAGGTCTAGAACAGACAGTCACTGTTACAGAGGGAATAAGGCTCAGGAAAGCTCAAGGTCTAGCACCCCTTTCCATGAGGTCGTATAAACTTTCTTTTCGACCGTAAACCAGTCTTGCAAAAAGGGAGAGGGAGAGCATATCTGGCTTTTCTGAATATTAAAAAATAAAGAAAAATCAGTTATAGAAAATTCATGAATGCATCTTTATAATCACAACAAATAAGCTGCCATAATGTACAGAGTTACAGTAACAGAGTCTGACTCTATCTTTTGATGTTCACTGGCAAATGTTAAGGCTCATCCTTTCTCTTCTCCTTCTGCTCCACATCTGGGTAAGCTAAGGAAAGTCTCAGTGGCCCCTTCTTTACCTTGCAAACCCCTTCCTGCCCTACCCCTTAACCCAATAAAAACACCTTGTTCTTTCAAGTCATCTTTGGGCCAGTGTGGAAGCTTCCCTGTTTTCTTCATAAAGCCTGGTTATGTGAGTAATAAACTTTTTCTTATCCTCTTGTGTAGACAACAAATTATGCTCTGTAGTATGTAGGTATGATATGAGTTAAAAAGAGCAAAGGATATATATTCATAAGTATTGACACAGAAGTGTTCCTTAGACACAGTAGGTACATGAATAAACAAGTTGCAGCATAGAAAAATGTTTGGAAGGAAACAGCAGACCAATAACTAGTATAGATAATGGTAGGAGATGACTAAGGTGACAAGAAACATAATCTTGTTCAAATTTATTATTTGTGGTGATTATAAATATGCATGTATTTGTACAATTAAATACTTTTTAAAGGTTTTAAATAATGGTTGAATTTCCGAGGCAACTCAGAGCTGCACTTTAACCCATGAAACATCCAAGAGGGTAGGGAGGGGTGAAAACAATTGGGGGAGAGCTCAAGGGTATATGGAGATGGGCTGTGGCTGCTTTGGTGATAGGGAAACTACGGCGACCACACCTGAGGAGAGAAATCCTATATTGTCCAAAAAGTAACAATGTAAGAAAAAAGTACTAGAACGAAAAAAACCACAACTGTTTGAGGTCATTCACTGAAATGCAAGAAATCCAACAAAATCAAAATGTTTATTTTTATAATTTTATTTTGAAATAATTTCAAACTTAAATAAAAGTTTTAAGAATAGTAGAAAGAATCCCACCCGACAGGGGAGTGACACTTAAGTTTTGTGAATTGCTCCAATTATGTCTTTAATAGCAAAATGGTCCAATCCAGGTCTCGTGTTTTACCCAGTGGTCATGTCTCTTTAGTCTCCTTAACTCTGGAACATCCATCTTTCCTTGACCTTTATGATCTTGAAACTTTCAGCACAGAGCAGTCATTTTATAGAATGTCTATCAATTTTGTTTTATCCAGAATTTCTTCATGATCAGGCCTGGGTTATGTGTTTTTGGCAGAACTAACATAAGTGATAGTGTGTTGCTCTTAGCACATCATGTCCAGTGGCACATAATTTGTCCCTTACTGGTAATAGTAAATTTGATAACTTGATTAAATAGTGTCTGCCAGGTTTTTCTAGTATAAAATTTTATTTTTTCTTTATGACTAGCAAGTATGTTTTGTGAAGATACCTTGAAACTATCCTATCCTCCAACCCACTTTAACCCACTAGTTTTAGCATCCACTGGTATTTGTTGCCCATATTATTTCTAGAATGATTGCCAAGTTATAATTTTAAAAATCCATCCATTTATGCTTTTCCTTCTCTTAACTAATAACATCACTGTGGACTTGTTGGCACCTGGTGTATTCAATTATCATTACTTTTGATTCTCAAATTATGCCTGATTTGGACCATGTGCACCCTTTCAAGCTGTGTTCTCTTGACATATTCCCCATTGTTTTTTGAATATATTATTGCATAGCCCAAAAATATGTCCCACCTTGAAATCAGCCATTTCTTCAAGGAACCCTAGTCCCCTTTGGTAGAAAACAGTGTTTAAATATAAAAACCCCAGGCATAACTGTGTTCATTGTTTCTGGGATGTTGCTTCCAGTCTTCTGAGTACTCAGAATTAGGAGATATATGTCATACAGGCACACATGCAGGCACGCACTCACGCATACACTTCTTTACTTCATATATATATATATACATTAAAATATATATACACACGTATCTATATATAGGAGCCAGTTTTCTCACTAATACAGAATATATATAGACATTTCATGCTGATAGTTCCAATTCTAAGCCAACGTGATAGGTTTGTGCTTGCCTGTCCTTTATTCTTCATCAATGACAAACTCCTGGCTCCTATATCCTCAGTATATTTACTGAATTTCTCAGTCCTCAGTTTCCTGACCTCCTGCCTTTGCTTCAGTGCCTGCCCCACAAAGGTCACCACTACTGACCACTTGAGAGCAGACCTGCCCCCTTACTCCAACTCTATCCTCCTGTGAGCTATCCCTCTTGCCCTGCACCAATGCAGTTCTTTTGCATGGAGCTGCCATCATCAACTCACTCAAATTTGTTGAGTTTGGGACTGAATGAATGGAAGAAATTAAAGGAGAGTGGAGGGAGAGAAGAGGGAAGGAAGGAAAGAAAATCAAATCAGTATTTTAAATACAGAATGTTGGTGTGTGATGCCTGATTGATTGTAATTCAAAGGTGACTGGGTATTTGAATTTTAAAAGGGCTGTGTCTATATTTGTACTTTCAATTGAAAAGCATTTTTTAGCCTGGGGTCGTTGGTTTTTCTAATTTTATATGGAACCAAAATTATCAGGGAAATTTTGGTAGTGTCTATCCTGAGATAGACAGCATTTGGAAAAGCTAACTTGGTTGGAGAAAGTTATAGTATAAGGTAACTGAAAAAAGTACCCAGAGAGTGAATTGTGCAGATGAGAACCAGAGAGCGCTCTCTTTCTGGGGGGGCTGGAGGTGCTGTAGCATGAAAGTTCATTGTAGCCACTAGGTGGTGGTATAACACCACACAAACTTATTTTTTTCTTTCTGCATGGGGATTGAAACCTGAGTTTCAAAGTTAGATCTAAATGCGAAGTTTGTCAGTACATCAGCCTTTTTTGTTTTTGGTTTTTGGTGCTGCACTATCACTAAATTTAGTTTTATTTGTATTTTACCAAAGATGCAGTCAACATCTTTAAACTCTTCCAGTATATAGTTACACATCTATATCTGAAGGAAATTTTAAATGGCTATTTCTATTCTTTTGACTTACCAAACTCTAGTAAAGCCATGAGTTTTCAGAACTTGTATTTAGTTGTTCTTTTTCAGTTCATAAATATTTTGTATATTGCACCCCTTCCTGCCTCTACCCTTTTAAGACCATTATATTGTACTTTATAAAATCATTGGTTTACAGTATTGCAAATGAGGATTTTACATATTGTCCATATTGAATCTTAGGAAAAATTAGTAGTGCATGACATAAGAGAGCATCTATGTACAAACATATACAATTTTATTGATATCTCTACAGGCTACAAGAATTTTGTTAAGTATAGTCACAATTGCTAAGTGCAACAGAAAAATAGTAATTTGTCATTTTCTGAAAAGATGCAAAAATTTTGAAGATGAAAGAAAGATACATCAATGATGTCATTTCTTATTTCCTATAATAAAACATCACATAATTAAGTACTAAAAATTATAGGTTATTTTGATCCTGTGTCTACTTGGCCATCACCGCCACCTACTTTATTTTCTGACTTTGCAGTTGAGAAGGGTGGGCCTATACCAGAGGGCAACAGTATTGGAGGCGAGAGCTCTCTCAAGTTTTTTCACTGAACTTTATTGCCTTAGATGGGCAGACTTCTTTTTGAAGGTGAAAGCACTCTTTCAGGGTACTGGAGACCAAATAGTGAGTTTTGGCATTCTTCTCCCTTTAAACACATGTCTGATAACTAAAAAAATAAATCCAGTGGCCCTCAGAGCTAAGACAACAATCAAAAAGGTCTCCCTTCTTGCTAAGATAAAGTCCAGTAAAATAGACCTGTCACAGGATAGGTACCTGGTACCCGGGTCTCCTTCAGATGAAGAATGGATAATTAATTTGGACCTGTCTAGTGAGTAACTAATTTGAGAATTTCCACTATCCTGCTTTTGAGATTTAGCTTTTCACTTAACTTTCCATGTTGTTGAATTTCTTAAGCTATTTCTGGTGTCTTGCGATGTGACATTTGCTAGTTCAGCAGATAGTCAAAACCTGAGATGTTTGAATTGGGACAGTAAATTGAAATGGGATAGAAAAAAATCACAATTACATACTTATTAAGAGTTAATGGGATACTACTGGTTCAGAAATTTGAACAAAACTTTTGGATTGTGAAATAGAATAACTATCAATCCAGTCAGCAATGTATCTCCTACTTTTTGCCTTCTGTGACCCCTCCCTCAGAGGAACTTGGATATCAGTCCAACATATATAAACATGTCTTCCTTAGTTGTCCATAAAACATTGGCTATTAACCTTGGCTAAATATTGGAACAACTCTGGGGGCTTTCAAAATACTGATATTTGGTATCCATTTGAGAGATTTTGATATAGTTGGGACATTGAAAAGCTCCTTAGGTGATTCATATATATAGCCAAGGTTGAGAATCACTTCCCTACATAAATATGTAAGTTAAAACAACCATTAATTATGGTTCCTCATCAAATTCCCTTCAATTTCACCCTGGTTCCCATGTCCTTCCCCACCTCAATGGTCTCACAACAAATTGGCACTTCCTCTTCCTTCCCCAAGTTAGACCTTAACCTTCTCTGCACTTTGTCCTTACAGGGTTATCTGACCTTGCTGTGCTGACAATCATGCTCCTTAGGACAGTGCACGTTAGAGATAATTAGAGATAATGCTCAATCCAAGTTCAGGACTTACTGGCAAGGAATTTGACTCTGGGGCAGTATGTAGATACAACCCTACCTAGATGACAGTGGGGCTGGGGCTACGAGGACAGCGGCTAAGCATCTGTGAAGGCTACCATGTTCTCTTGATGCAAGCAGGCCTGATAGGAATATCCTACATTTTTGGGCATTGCCCTCTCTGAACAAAGTGATGAAATTTCAGTGTCTTCCCACAGGAGCAAGCTACATTCATGTAGACACACTCTCCAAGTGTCCCAATGATCCTAAACTGAGGAGAGGACTTATAGCTTACTTTTGTAGACCCACTTCGTTCTTCCCTTCTGCCAAACGCATCTCAACCAGTTAATCTCCTTTAACCAACCTTGGCATATATGTATGTAGTTTTTTTTTTTTTTTTTGCTTAAAGCATGATGAACCTTTAAAGCAGAAAACAGATGATGGTAGCTTTAAACTGGACTTAGAAATTACAAGAAAAGAGATTCCAACGATAAATTTTTTTCCTTTAAGATCGCTTAAAATATTTGAGAAATAGAGACCTGCATTTTGACTTATTAACTTGAGCATACAGAGATTATATAAAATATTTGGAAAATTATTGTTATGGCTGAATTACCAGAAAACATTACACTCAGTTCTGTCAGTGTCCCCCTGCATGAGTCAGACAACAACCCTGATGGTGATTGGGGTACTAAGTTTGGATCTTAGTGAAATGCAGACAGCAAAGTCAGTTGTACTACTTTTGGGGGGAATTAAAATAAATGGTAAATTATGCTTTCCTCCCAACTCTAACATTATTGAATGATTTCATGGCAGGGATTATTGCTCACGTTATGAGAACCAGAAGAATGAATATTTCTGCCTTGTCACTGATGAATACAACAGAAAGGCCCATTTTCTCCTGGGACACTAATGAGAGTTGTTCTCGAAGGAGTCATAGGGAGATAAAAATCAACTTGCTGCTACTCGATTACTGGTCTTTTTTTTATGTCATTTGAGCAGATATTTTGATGGCGACGAAAGTTTAGAGTCATTTTCACTTTCATTGTCTAAGTTACTAGAAATATTTTTCTTGTGTCGCAAGATAGAGGAAGGATATTTAAATAGTAGAGGAAAAAGATGTAAAGAACTACATGGATTGACAGAGCTCTTTTCCCAAAGATGATGATGAGAAGAAGGTAGTGGTAGTGAGGTGTGTGTATGCTAAGGTCAGTGCAACAGAACAGAAATGTTCAAAGAGAAAAATCACATCCACATTAGATTCTTGTTATTGCTATCTCTTTGAATTATAAAAATAATTTTGATACAGTAAAACCTCATTAATTTATATTCCATGAATCAGTTTATGGGATGAAGTTACCCTTACATTAAGAAAGGGTTTATAAAAGCAATATTAAAAGACACATTTAAACTACTTAGGAAAACCTTTTCAAACATTTCAGAAGCACCTGTTTACTTTCAATTGATGTGCTAACTATAAACTGTTCATGTATTTATTTGAGCCATAGTTTCAAGCACTTCATTGTGAAATGCAGTGTCGTCTTTTTTTATATTTTCTCTGTATACTTTAAAATATTCTGTAATTTTCTTCACCAATTCATATAAATTTTCTCCAAAATAGCATTTGATTTCACACAGACCACACATTTAAGTTTGGGTATAATAGTTTATCTTGTTAGGACTGTGTACTTGTGGTGTACAATTTATACAAGACATATATTACATATTCACACTTAATTTGTCATTAATCATGGAGAACAGTGACCCTCAACTTGGAGCAATTTTGGCAATGACTGGAGACATTTATTGTCATTACTTAGGAATTGCTACTGGCATCTAGTAAACAGGCCAGATGTTACTAAACATCCTACAGTGCAAAGGACAGTCTCCCACAACATAGAAGTTTCTATCAATAGTCCCACTGTTGAGAAACCCTGATGTAGCAAGTAAATAAAATGTTAGTGGGGACTTCAGAGATACTTGATGAATTAATGCCATTTGGACTGAATACCATTATACATAAAATAAATGAATTTTTTAGTCTTTAGTTACTTTTCAATATAGAAAAAAGGTTAAATATTTTTTTCAGAAAATCAGTTCCTTGTTGATGGTACAAAAATGCACTGCAATTTGGCTACTAGCATTTTTTTAAATCCTGGTGTCATGTTTCCTTAATAATCTTATGGATACTTTATAGTTTTGTGTCATGTTTATATTTCCAAATCATCTTCAAGATCCTAAGGCTGGTCACAGGACTCCTGAGAGATTCATGGATAGGTTTTTGTTTTTTAAGAAATGGTATTTCAAGGACACTGATAATGCTATCCTGGTAGATATTTTATGGCTCTTTCCAACATTTTTACTCTTATCAAAATTACCAAGAATATTGTAAAGGAAGTACCACTCAATAGAATTCACAAAAAATAAGAAAAAAACATTTAAAAATAAGCAAATACTATTTTTGGCTGTTAAAATAACCTGGACTTCAGGGAAATGGTGAATTCTTAAGAAACACATTTGAATCTACTAAGATCATGATTAATCAAAATTCAATAGCCAACTTCATTCATTTTTGAAAGATACTTTTTGAAGGAACAACATATTAAGGATGGGTCATGCAATCTGTATCTTCATCCCAATGATTTGACTTCCAGAATCATGTTAAATAATAATAGCAGGTGTCTTTATTTTATTTTGCCTCTGGCTGTCCTCTATATAGTTATGGTACTTTTATCATGTTAACGATATTCTTTATGTCATTGTAAAGGGAATTTTTAAGAAGGAATAAGTGTTTGGTATCTATTGTTATAATCCAGTGGCTTATATTATTAAGACTAACGAATGATGAAATTATTAATTTTGTATCATTAAACTCTGTTTTTCTGTTGCCTAATGGTGGCTGTGGCTAAGATAGCAAAAACACCAATCTTTATAAAGACTTTCAGTAAGTATTGAACCAAAGTATTTTCTAATGAAAGCCCTTGTAATCAGAAATGTAACAAATCAGAATTCCTTTCCCAAAATGTTCACTGAGGTTTTACTGAATCACATTGAAGAGAATGACCAGTTTGGTCTGCGAGTGTCAGGCTGCAGAGCACCTTTGCGTTGACCCCACTGGGTTCGAACAGTAATATACTGTGTAACTGGCAGATAAGGATACAAATGGAGCATTAAAAATATATCACTTTAGAAACTGAAACCAGAGTGTGTGAAATCAGTGCTCAAAGCTAACTGCATGGTTCCTATAGTGAGTCGCCCCAAGCCTATCTTCAACTCCCCTGCAGAGTACAAGCCAGGCTGAAAAGAAATGCTTTGAGATGACCCAATCCTGCGTGGTTTGTGGCAAAAAATAGCAACCTGTTCTAAAGGTCTTAAAAACAAAAATAATTGCATTAGAAATAATTTACTATACTGGCAATGCTTGATTATGACTGAGACTTGTGAATAGAGAGAAAGGAAAGTTAATTGGAGTCTTGCCATAAGAATTCAATAAAGTCCTAGTATAATGAGTTATAGATGAGAAGAAAACTCTGGCTTTTGTTTAGTTTTCTTTTTCAGTTGGGTATGGCAAATATACTTGAAATGCACTGATAGCTTCTAATGCAGATTATTTAAATTCTCAGCTGTCGCCCAATTTATAAAAATAGTTTACCATAAATCTTTTTCTCTTCTGTCACAACATGCTTGTTTTCTTTTCCTTTTAAGATGTTAATTTATCATGCAAAGGTTTTTTTTTTTTCATTATGTGCATTAATGCTTTTGTTTGTACAGGATTTTTTCAAATCAGAAAGACTCCCCGTAGTTCTTAAATGTAAATCCTTAGCAAGTGACATGCCAAGATGTTAGCTCCATTCCACACGGGAAGAGGCAGATTCAACCATATCATGGGATTTTAACCAGGGTCCCAGCCTTTGGGTTGTACAGTATCTCTGATAAATCTCCCTTATGATATCTTCAGATGAACTGCAATGGAACATTTTGTAGAAGAAACTGGCTTCTAACAGTTGAAAAGTGATGCTGGGAAAAAATTTGGTTTCCCTGAATAATGTTTTCATAAAGCAGTCACAGCTTCTTTACAAGTTTAGAATTGATACCATTTCTTATCCTTATATTTCAGCATTAACTGCAAAGAAAAAAAAAATCACCATATTTTAAAAAAAATCTTTAAAAGTGCTAATAAAAACAAGCTCATATTGAGCTAATCATGCAAAATTTTTAAAACTTATAAAACTATTTTGTGAGTAAGGGGCATTTTTTTTAAATTAAGCTTTTAAAATTTTTAATGATTAAGGCAAAAAGGCGTATGTGGCTCCCAGTCTCAATTGCCCCTCACACCTTATGTGCACCTTTCTAGGAGCTGATGTATAATGTCAGCTCCAAGTATCGGAACAATGGATAATTTTCTTGGTCCTCTATACTGGGAGATTAGAACACTTAAAATGAGACCCAGATTCCTGTGGCTCTCCACTGGATTACGTTCAGTATGAGTTTAAATTACTTGAGTGGGACCTAAATGCTTGCTATCGAAAGAGGCCAGTTACTCAGGCAGTTTACCTCATGTGCATGTTTGGAAAATGCTTCCGCGCTGGTCATCATGCCCGCAGTTTTCTCTTCCAGTTCTCCCAGCCTCTGTCCTCGCTCATCAAGTGCGATTCGCGCCCGGGTCAGCTCTCCCATGGCCCCACCCGCAGCGCCTTTCATCCCTTCTATGCCACCGGGTCCTGGAATGTGCTGTGCGAGGCTGCGGGACGCTTTTCCTGCTGAAGCTTCTCCAACTAAGAGTTGAAACCACAGCAATTTAAAACATTTTGTCAGTAATTCAAATAATTGTGCTCAAGTTTATCACCAAAACAAAGTGCTTACTTTAAATATTTCTGTTATAATTCTCACTAAGGGAGACAGTAGATCGTGTCATAGATAATGTGTTTGAAGATGTTAGTTATTACCCAAGAGAAATGCTCAAGAAAGAGACTGAGAGTTGTTCTTACCATAGGACTGTGATAGCACAATTACATCTCTTGATAGTGAGTTGGGATGCTCACAATACATGTGACTTCATATTTATTAGCCCTATTCTTGTCTGCTCCAATATCAGGCTTCAAAATTTCTGCCCAACCTTCAACTTTTTCTGTGCATCTTACTATCAACCTTGTAGGCCTTAGTTGTTATTTTTAAATCTCTATGTGTTTGTGTGTGTGTGTGTAACTAGAGAATGGAGTATATGCATGATTGATGTTAATTTACACATGTTGAAATTTTGTTACTATGTAAAAAGGACCAAAAAAATTCCTGCCATTTACGAAGGTTAGTTTCATTTCATGTCAACGAAGTAGATATCTTTTTATTGAACGAACAGCTTTCTTGATAGAAATTTAGTGCATATTCCCATGGATATAAAATTAGGAATGAAATCTCCTTTTTTAAATATAGAAGCCTTATTAATATATAATTCACACTTCAGGGGCCTCCCTGGTGGTGCAGTGGGTTAAGCAATGCACTATGAAGCAAAGCACAGCCACTGCAGCACGAGATTGATCCCTGCTGCTGGCTGGGAAGGTGACCCACATGGTGTAGCAGACCTCTCCTGCCTCCCCTGCTGCTCCCCTCAGCAGTGTGTTTCAGTCAGTCTGCCAGTTCTGCTCCCTGCTCTGTCTCTGGTGAATCCGCTCACCTCCCTGGACTCTGGCCTGTGCCCCAGCTCTCGTATGGATAAATAAATAAATCTTTAAAAAAATAATAAAAATAATAATTCATACTCCACTGCATACACCCTTTTAAACTGTTCAGTAGTTTTCAGCATATCCACAAATTGTGAAACTATCAGCACTATTTAATTTTTGACCATATTCATTCCCAAAAAGAAATTCCATACTTACTGATAGTCAGCCCCAATGGCCCCATCCTGATAACTGCTGATCTACTGTCTGTCTCTATGGATTTGCATTTTCTGGACAGTTCATGTAAATGGAATCATATAAT
This sequence comes from Galemys pyrenaicus, assembly GCA_019455555.1. Taxonomy (NCBI): domain Eukaryota; kingdom Metazoa; phylum Chordata; class Mammalia; order Eulipotyphla; family Talpidae; genus Galemys; species Galemys pyrenaicus. The sequence goes on along the minus strand of JAGFMF010011454.1, from coordinate 1,549,789 downwards.
GTGTGACCTTTTGATCTCCTTTAACTTAGCATGATATTTTCAAGGTTCACCCATGTTGTAGCATATAACAAACTTCATCCCTTTTTACTGTCAAACATTTCCATTGTATGGAGGCATCTAGATATTTTGCATATGTAAAAGTTCGAGAGAAAAAGAGTATTGATCTGTAAAACCCCATGGCAGTGAGCTATTCTGGAAAACATATTCTTCGCTCTGACAATGTTCCCTAGTATCTTTGTGCAGCTTTTTGATTATTGTTCATCAAAGTCTCACACGTATACTTTTGAAGTAATTTATTCTGTAGCATGAAAAGAATATTTCTCAGTAGTAGTTAAAGATAGGCTGATTAAAAAATATTTTTCCTCTATTTCAGTAAGTGAATGTCTTCATACTGACTTGTGATGAATATGCAAATGATACACTAATTAGCTTACTCCTTATTTATATAAATAGCATGCATTATTTTTGTTAAATTGTTTCCTACTTTGCAGTGACCCATTTTGTTTGGTAAACAAAAATGATTTTTATGTTGTAGGAAGGCAAAAAAAAACCTAATCCAGAAGTTGAATTTGAGATCGCCTGTTACATTAAGTTAGAGAGATGTTTTCTATTTTGTGGTCCAGTTTTACAATCAGGAATTTACTTACAGAGCTCTTCTCTGTCAAATGTTTGTCCACTTCCACCAAACAATCCTTTGAGAAAGCCCCTGTTTTGAGCTTCTGGTGTCTCTATGGGAGTAAACAAATCTCCTAGCATGTCCTGTACCAAATTCAAAAAAGAAAGCATTAGCATCACAGAGAAAAAGGAATACTGTGGTTATGTTAAGAGCATAACATGAAAAGACTATGCATTCAATAGGGATTTTCCCAGTGATTTTTCTTTTGTTCCCAGTTCTTATCTCTGGAATTTTATTTTTCTCTGTTTCCTTCCCTTCTCCAGTAATTGATATAAAATTTTCATTTTTCTCTCTTCTCTTCTCCCCTGTGTAATTAGAAAGCTTGGGAAGCTAACAGACTAACCCTAGGATTAATTTCCACCTGATCATTGACAACCAATCTAGACTCTGATTCTTTTCCAATTGTCATAGCTGCTTCCCTGTTCCCTTTCCTGAGCTGAGTATGAATTGCACTATAAAACAGGAGGCCTTTGGTGGTAGGTGGGGGAAGTTTGGATCAATTTTTTATCAAGTACAAAATTCTGAATGGCTCAAGATAATTTAACTGAGTCAAAATAGGCAGATCACATGGTAAGATGCAATGTTCTCAATATTTGATGAACTTGAGGCGTGAGGGCATATCTTGTTAGAAATATGATGCTCAGGCTTTAACACATAATAAATCAGAATCTACATAGAGGTACTTTGGTTATTGAGAATTTTAACTCGCTCTCTGGGTTTTTCTAGAGTAGACCAAAGTTTGAGGATCACTGGAATGTCAACCAAAGCCAGGAGATTTGTCACCTAATAACATTGCTGTGACTGTGCAGCATGGTTTTGTCTTCATTTCTCCTCTCCCCTCTACTCTCCAGACCTGTTCTCTTGCCCCCAAATTCTTTCTTTTTGGAAATGGGGAAATGGCAGCACCCACTACTTAGTTCTCTAAGAGAGAAGCCTGGGAATAATTATTACTTTCTTCCTTCCCCTCACTCCTACATTAAATAACCTCTAACCCAACTGATTATAACTAATTTATCTATTATACAAACTTTCTCCATTCTCACTGTTGACGGTTTTACTTTAAGCCACTGTTATTTTTGGTCTTAATTATTTTAAAAACCTGATTATTCTTCCTACCTTCAATCTTAATTCCCCAAAATCAGTTGACATATTACAACCAGATGCTTTATTTTAATAAACAAATTTGCTAAACCTCTTCAATGATTTCCACTGTCCTTGAATAAATGCCAGTTTCCGTAAGGAAGTTATAAATAGCTCCAAGATCTGTTCTTTATTGATCTCCAGCACCATCATTAATTCTTTGCACTTCCTAACTTTGTACTTTTTTGGCAATTTTCTCAACCCTTTGACTCTTGCATGCCACTACTTCTGTTGAGAATATTATTACCTTTCCACCTCCAGACATCCATTCACATGGCTAACTCCTACACACTCTTTCTAACCCTTCTCCAACTACTCCTTCCTTATGTTCCATCAGTCTTCTGACAGTCTCCCCAGCATTGGTGCAATCTTGTATGCTAGCATTTTCCACAAAGTATTGTGTTTTCTGTTTACTTATCCCTTTCCACACTAGCAGATAGGGACTGTCTTGTTTATAATTGTATTCCTAGAGCTTGGACAATTACCAGCATAATAGTAAAGCTCAATTAAGAGTTCTTTACAAAAGTACATGAACTCCCTGAGTTTTTGTGTGTATATAACATATCCCCTTCCTTGAAGGGAGAGATTATAATCTTTCAGAGAATTCTCCATAGGCAAAAAATAATAATAATAATAATAACAACAACGAATAATCATTAGATGCATGATCGTCATAACTCTCATCTCCTATTTTTAATATAATTTATAATAATAATAGCTTTTACCTAGTACCACGCTAGAGGGTCTTGGTAGGGTCACAATGATGGGCATATTCAAAACATATTCTAGGGAAGTCATATTTATTATCTGGTCCAATCATACTTTAACGTTTAGACATCTTGTTCATTCTCTTTCCTTTCACAGCTATGTCCAACATTTATTCATTAACATGCCTGACCTACCTGTAGATTATCACACATCTCTTGGCTATATGTTAGCCGTTGAATTTCAGTAGGAGAGACGAGGTATAATGCCTGTCCTTCATTGGTAAAGCAAAATGTCCGTGCTATCCTCATGTCTGTCAGTGGCAAATAATTAACATCCAACATAGGCCGAAGACTAGGAAGGCTGAATGGAAAAAAGCAAATTCATATTCCATATTCAACTTGTTAGAATCTTTTAACTTCTCTGCATAAGATTTTAATTTCTCTGTTAAAAAAATGCAGATTCTTACAAAAAGCAAGAAATTTTGTGCCACTATTTCTTTTTTTTTTTTTTCCCCCCAGCCCCCGGCCGGGTATTGAACTTGCACTGCTATGCAGCAATGCTTCACAGTGCGGTGCTCAACCCGCTTGTGCCACTATTTCATGTGTTTTTTTTTTTAATCCTCTTAAAGTCTGAGTGGTAGTAGACTGGCACATAAAATCATATATACTATCAGATACAGTTGTATCTTATTGACTATAGATACTTAGCATATGTCCCTGAAGCATGAGTTAAATGCAGGGTCAGCAATCTCAGAATACTTTCTGCAGCATTTCACAGGTTTCTAAAATATGGCCATTGTCTTTGGTTGTGTAAAATGCCATAGTTTGACTGCATAATGGTCTGTTACCTCTTTTTAAGGACAAACTCCTAAGTCTGAGGAGGTTATGCACTGATGGAAATGTAGAGTGGGTTCACATCACTGTGGTATTCACATAGATGGTCAAATTCTGGTTGATAATTTATAACTTATTCTCAGTAAGTCAATATGAAGTATTTACTTCATAATCATGCCTTCAGTGCAGATGCCTTTAGTCAGAGGTAATTTTTATTTCATGAGTAAGGAGGGAGTGAAGGAATGGGGAGCAAACCACTCCATTCCCAGCTATATGCTCATTCTTATGTACCCAATAATTCTGCTTAAATATTTATCAGAATGTTCCTTTGGAAACTGTCAGTAGAGCCAGTTTTGTAGACCACTAAAGAAAACCACTCATAATGCTTTTCAATCACACCTCTCATTTAGCCAAGAAGAAAAATATACTTGTAATTAAATCTCAAGCTTTGAGAAACTTTGCCTGATTCCAGTGTGGATATCTCAGACTATTAAACCAGCACCTTGAAAACACAGGACAGGTTTTTCTGGTCGAAGTAGTTTGTAATTTACAATAAAACCTAACCATCTATAATAGGACCTAAAACCTGTGCTACTAGAATAAACTTTTCACGAGGTCCTAGCACTATGCTGTTTAATACAATAACCACATGTGACTACTGAGCAGCTGACATGTAGCCTGTCTGAATTGAGATGTTCTGTAAGTGTAAACTATATACAAGATTTCAAAGGCTTACTATGAAAAAAAAGTATAGTAATTTTAGAGATTACTGATGGTCATTCCAGTCCTGCTTGCTAATAATGAATTAACTCCTAGACGTGCCTTAGTGTGAGGGGGGGAAAAAAGAGTGTATTTACATGTGTGCATGTGTATCATTCTCCCCTAAATTTGAATTTACTCACTCACATGTTTTTGAACATTAAATTTTTAATGCCACAATTCAGATTTTAGCTTGATAGAGATTACCCTGTTTTTGCAAACTTTCAGTGTGTCTTGATGATCTCAGTGACTGCCATACATTTCACTGATATATTTACATAGATGACTTCCAAAGCTGGATCTGCCTTCCATAATTTTTTAGACCTGAAATTCCCTGCTAAACCTCTACAGGTGGCTTAGAAGCACCTCAAATTTCAACTATAGATCCAACTATCTCATAATTTTGAACTCTGGGGACCTAGTTGTGATTAGATAATTCAACCCTATATGCCCTCTGTTGGAAGTTACATGGGTTTTTTGTTGTAGTACTTTAATAATTGTCTTATCTCTCCAGGATGATACTTAACTATCTTAGCGATTTCTGGAATTAGGTGAAGTTTTAAAGTAACGGTGACTTACATCTACCATAAAAGTTTATTGAATTAATAAAATTATTAGGTAATTATTTTTGTTTCACACATTTTATATCAACTCACTGAGAGTATAGTGAAATCTCTCAGCTGATACCTTATTATTAGGTTTGTTAAAAGCTACAAACTTCCAGTTATAAGATGAGTAAGTTCTCGGTTGTAATGTACAGTGTGGTGGCCAGAGTTAATGATACATTACTGGATGCCTGAAAGGTGCCAAGAGAGTAAATTTTAGCCATTCGCTCACAGCACACAAAAATAGTAACTATGTGGGTGGATGTGTCAACTGACCTTCTCTGGTAATCATTTTCTAATATATACATAAATCATCACATGGTACACCATAGGCTTAGATACTGTTATATGCTAATTATATCTCAAGAATACTGTAAAAGAAAATCTCTGATGACTTACAGTATACTATTCAGTCTGGCCTCACTTTCTCCTGGACTTGTAATCTCAGGCAAATTTAAACTTTAATTTACTAATATATAGAAGTAATTGATGCAAATAATAACTTATTTTCCTATATCTCAGAGAAGCTAAAGGACAAAACCCTGTATGTAAAATATTTATATGGACATAGTAAATGTAGCTGTTCATTTTTTTATAGGTTATTCATTTATGTATTTCCAGGGTCTAGCATGGCATCTAGGAGATAATATATGATTGATAAGTATATGTTAGATGAATAGAAGAATGACTAGAAAATTATTCTTTCCTTAGATTCCTTGATGACAATTAAAAAATATTTAATTCACAATACAAGACATTTTTAGCAATAATAAAAGAAAAAAACCCAAAGCCTCCTCAAATTGCTCAACAATAAAAACACCACAAACGAAACGATGATCGTAGGTTGCTCTTGATAATATTTTGTACATTGCACATGTACTTTTCAGAACTGTACCTTGCTGGCACTGTGGTATTATCAGATAATCTATAAAGAAGGCAAGTACCTCATTATCATGATATGCCCATTGGCACAAAAGCATGCCAAGCAGGCACTGTTACACATGACCACCACATCTGCTTGCAGTATGAAAGATGTCTCAGTGATGTTATGAACATAAAGGCAAGTCTGAGAAGGCAGTGAGAAGACTTTGGCTTGTTTTTCTGAGCAGATTATTGTATACTGGTGATCTCCTATTTCTTGGGATGGAGAGGGGCAGTTCATGACCAGTTTCCGTTTCCAGGATTTTTCATTTTCATCTATGCTGTTTGGATCCCTCCAAACTTCATATGGCGGTTGCATTAATCCGCCAGTTCGGTCCATACAGGAGAATGTTAGCACAGCTCCTTTCAATGAGAGGAATGTACCTATAAAAACAATTTCATATCACTAGCATGTGAGACTCTTTCTAAAACAGCTGTTATTCATCATAAACAATACATGTTTTATATTATGATGATTTATAGTCATAATATTACCATAATACACATAAATCAATAGATTTGTGAGCTTACCAATTGCGATAACTTGGTATCATAGAGTGTTAGGTTTAAAGGCGCCTAAGACACCAATCTTCTCACTATATTAGTGATAAAATGGAAGCCCAGAAAAATGATGAGACATATACTAAGTCACATAGCAAATGAGTCTGGACTAGAGCTCAGATTTTCACTCTTAATCCAGTATTCTTTTTACTATATTACATAGTTCCCCTTAAAACTCTTTTTTAAAAAGCAAATTTAAGAAAACTTAGTTTTTTTTTCAATTTTTGTTTATTGAAATAACTAAGGGAAAATAATTATGCCATTGGGTTTCACTTATTTCATAGATTATGTCACTAGAAAGTGTTTGTCTTCTGAAATTGAACACTCAATGAAAATTCTGTGAAATTTCAACATCTAGCATTCATCCTAGCAATTCTGATTGTATGAAAAAGAAAACTATGGTTGTTAACTGGATAATTCATTTTCACATAGAAAGGTTACTCACCTGGATTCTCCAAGGTTGAATATCCATGCCAGATTATTACCTTAGGATGATTTTTACCAGTCCTAGGGGACTCTAAAATTTAGGAGTACTATAAACTTTAGGGATTGACTTATCTTTGCACATTTTGAGATTCCCTCCTAAGAATGCCCCATCACCCTTTTTCCCCCTTTTGTTCTTCAATAGCATGTAGGGGATGTGAGGAGTTTAACCAGGGTTGATATGGCCCTAGAGTGTACATGTGTCAGAAACTTGAAGAGGGAAAGGTGATGTATAAAAATGCTTAACATTTGGAAAGTCACTCTATTTATAAATAAAGTACTTAAAATTTATCAAATTCAATCTGATGATTTAACATCTTGGTGGTATTAAATCAACTTTAAAACTAAGCTTATAAAACTAAAAAGTCCTACAGGGATAACTTGTATGGCTAAATTTAGGCACTTTGTTCTAAGGGTCTGGATTTAAAAGTACAGCTCTCCCAACCTGCCATGAAGGAAAAATAATGCCTAAAGCTACAAAGAATAATTTAATTAGAATTCATCTATTCTATTTTATAAAACCACACTCCCATAACTACCCACCTTGTGAAGACATTCTAATTATAAATATCTTAGCATCCTCAATTTAGAGATAGCCTAAGGTAGGTTTAAAGGGTACAGAGTCTACCTTTTGGAAACCACTTATATCTGATGCTCATATATTGTCAGCGCCAATAGGACTGTTTCTCAGCTGTTCTAGCCAAAATAGCTGTTTTATTTTCTATTTTATAATAAAAAATGCTTTGATTATATTCTGTTCACTAGACTTATACAGGGTTTAACTTTTCCCAACAATGTATTATTAATCTTTGTCTTCCTATATATTTCCCAACTTACAAAAAGAAAAACTTAGCAATATTCAAATTATAAGTCACTAATATTTCAAAAATATACTTAATTATAAAGGAACCCTAAGGGCTTATATAGTTATAAGGTGTATCTATAGTAAATAATTGACCACACAAGTAATAGTCTTTTCTCTTAAAAGAGGTCTTACTGGCTGTAAACATTATCATACTACAACTCTCTGAATTACTAGCCATCCCATTACAACCTTCACTCATTCGCTCAAGAAATGTTTTTGGAGGGCTTACAGTGTGTTCTGAGCTCTGTTGCAAGCATAGGTGATTTAACTATAAACAGACAAAGATCCCTGCCTGTATAGAACTTACCGTCTCTGTTAGAGATAGACACTACATATAATAAATAGAACATAGGCGTTATTAGACAGTGATAAATACTAAGGAAAAATAAAGCAGAAAAGGGAATAGGGATAGAAACTCTTGGGAAAAGCTAAATTCTAAACAGAGCAGGTGTTAGGTTAAGATTAAATACTTGTGCCTCTCTTCTCTAAATTACTAGTTGAAGTCCTTACCCCGCGCCTGTCCCGCACCAGTGCAGGTGGGCCTCTAAGGAAGTGATTAACCTTAATAAAATTTGTAAAATTGGGCCCTGATTTCATAGAATTATTGTTCTTATAAGAAGGGACACTAGAGGGAAACCCCCAGAGGGAGGCCATGGTAGCATACAGTGAGAGGAAAACTGCCTACAACTCAAGGAGAGAGCTGTCACAGGATACCAACCCTGCTGCACACTGATGCGGGGTTTCCAGCCTCCAGAGTGTGACAAAATAAATTTCGGACATTGAGCCCCCCAGTCTGTGGTGTTTTGTTATGGCAACCTAGAGGGACAGCCTCTTTTGAATCATACTATAAGAATTAGAGCTCAGGAAACCAGTACTAGATGCTGACACTCTGACTACCAGATTATCCTTTATCTCTGATAGAGGAGGCTAATGTCTTCCATGAACATCCATGAAAATGGCAACCTAACTTTAGTAGGTTGCAGGTAGAGCAAAATCTCATGCTCTACAGATCTTGACTTAATATAATTTTTTTAAAAATTTAAATTATTTTTTCATAGATGAACTGGGGTGTATGCCTGAGGTATTTGTGGGGGGAATGTGAGAAGATTCACCAGAGACAGAGTGTGGAGCAGAACAGGCAGATCTACTGAAATATACTGCTGAGTAGAGCAGTGGGCAAGACAGGAGAGGTCAGCTATACCTTGTAGGTCCCCTCCCTGGCCCAGGATTGAATTCAGGCTGTAGTGCTAAGACTTATCCTCTAGGCCACTAGGGAAGTCCTTAATATAATCTAATTGCGTTTAACAGGATCACATTTTTTGCAGGGCATAGCCTAAAGGGGGTCAAGGTTGGAAAAGGAGAATAGTTAAAAGGTTAGTGCAATAATCCTTGTTGGAAATGGTTACAGGCTTGTTCTAACCAGACTGTAACAGCAGAGAAATGATCAGAAGCTGAGTATATTATAAAGACCAAGTTCAAAAGCAAACAAAAAACTCAACAAGGCGAAAAAGTCAAAGATAAACCAAAGGGACCATGGAGTGGGGAGGGGAAGAAGGGGAGGGCAAAGACAGGGATGAGGGCAGAAAGAGCACAAGGGACTGAAGTGATGGCCCACGGGTGGAATGGTGCTGGGAACTCCCCGGGGAATACAAATGATGTCAAATATAATTAAATAAATTAAAAAAAAATAAAGACCAAGTAAACAGAATTTGCTAATAAATTAGATTTAGAATGTAAAAGGAACATAATAGTCAAGGTTGACTCCAGGTTTTTTGACCTGAGAAACCTAGGAAACTAATAGGATTTCCATTAGTTGATGTGGGAAAGACTATGGAAGAAAGGAAAGGAATTTAATAGGGCACTCAATTTTGAACTTATTACCTTTGAGATGCTTATAAGACATCTGCTGGATGTCAAAGAATTGTATACCTATGTCAGTTAATTGGGGATACCATAAACACACACTCACAACACACACATACCTTTTCAGATTGTAAGTGGAATTTAAAAATCATAAACCTGACTGATTTCACTGAGGGTTTGAATATAAATAGAAAACAGAAAAGACTCAAGGAGTCAGTCTTGAGAAATTTTGATGTCTTAAATCCAGTGACATGAGTAGGAAGCAGTAAAGTAGACCAAAAAGGAATGGACAGAATGGTAGGAAGAAAACCAAATAAAGTGTTCTGGAATCCAAGTGAAGCGATTTAAGGTAGGGGAAAATGGCCAACTGTGAAACATGTTGCTGACCTGTCAAGTAAGATGTGGTAGCCTGAGAACTGACTGCTGGATTTATCAGTGAGGTCTGTGATGATCCATTTTTGTTGACTGATGTGGGAGCTAGCTTGATTAGAATGAGCTCAAGAATGAAAGACTAAAATTGGAAATAGTGACTATAACAACCATTTCAAGGAATTTTGTATTAAAGAAAAAAGTATAATGGACAATTATTGAACAAAAAGAGGGATTTTTCTCTTGGAAAAATAACAGCATGTTTGTATGCTCATATAATAGAAATATTTATTATCTAATTATATGTAATATATAAATATAATAACTTAGTTATGTAACGGAAATAGGAAAAATTGCTGGATTGACTTTCTCGAGTGGGTGAAAGAGATACTATATAGGACACAAGTAGTGAACTTGATCAAGTGAGAAGCCTACCCAGTTTAGTCATAATCATGGGAGAAATTAGAGGAGCCATGTAGACAGAGGCTGATAGGTTGGTAGATGTGGTGGCAGCTGCCGAAATGTATTGTTTCAGTTTTGTCAGTGAAATGATAAGAGTCATTAGCTGAAATTGAAAACAGCAGAGAAAATACTGGAAGTTGAGAAGAGGGGAGAGAATATATCATTGTTCAAGGAGATGGGAAAGAGGACTAGGAAAATAAAGTATAACTACTCAGTAGCACAGAACCTCTTTTGAGGTTCTTGATGATGTATTTTAAAGTGAGGCTATTTAGTGCATTCATGTACTTTTCTCCATTCACATTCAGTTACATAGGTATAGAAACAAATGAATTAAATTTAACCAGAATAAACATGTGTGATACTCTGATTTATAATAAATATTCCCATTTCTTTATCCCCATTTCTGGCAGAGAGCTCTTTGGATTTCTTAAGTGAGGAGAGGTACTTAGGTGTTATGTTAATGATGCAATTATGGGCATCACCTGAGGAGGAGGACTGGTTGCCAGGGGAACCAACAAGCTTAAAGCACAACTTCCCGAGAGAGTGTGGAGTGATGGGGGCTGGTCACTGGCCAATGACCACTGAAGACTGATGCATATGTAATGACGCCTCTATTAGACCCCAAAAGGAGGGCCTTGGAGAGCTTCCTGGTCGGTGGGTAGGTGGAGCTGCTAGGCTGGAGAGGACTTGGACTCTGCCCTTCACATCTCTTCCTCTGGATATTCATCTGTACCCAGTTTAATGAGCTGCTGAACCGTAAGCAAACCGTTTTCTTTGCTCTAGCAAATTGAACCTGAGGAGGAGTTGTGGGAACCTTAGTTGGTGAAATGTACTGGTAACAAAGTAGACTTTCAGTTGACCTGGGAGGTGTGTGTGTGTATGTTTGTTTTGTGGGACTGAACTTTTAACCTGTGGGTTCTGATGCTATATCCCCAAACACAGTGTCGGAGAAGAGATAACTTACAGGACATCCAGCTGCAGCTGTATAGCAATGCTTGTTGTGGAGGAAAGCCTGTGTACATTTGGTATCAGAAGTGTGAGTGTGACAGTGTGTACAGATATACAGGAGGAGCAACTGGATTTTCCCTACTAGGAGTGAAGCTTTTTTCCACTCTAGCAAATAAAGCTGCACTTCGTAGATCAGCATCACCTGGGAGCAAATCCTCAGCTGCCACCCTGGGTCTGGGCCCAAAACCTCCAGGTAATTCTGACCGAGTGCTAGAACGTCTGTTGTATCATTGGTTAGAATTTGTTGTCAAGATAACCAAGTTTAATTAGTGTGAAAAGTTTCCTTAAAAAAAGAGAAGAGTACTTTTCTTTGTTGGGAAGTTTTTGATTCCTGATTAAATATTATTAGCTATAGGTCTTTTCAGACTTGCAGTCATGATTCAGTCTGGGTAGGTTGTATCTTCTCGGAATTTATTCCTTGGTTGTTCGGTTTGTTGGTGTATAATTGTAGGGTAAAGGTTAATCAGGACTTTCCGCCCTCCTACCACTGATGATGGAAACCTGTGCGCATGCCTGAGTGGGCATGCGCAAGTGGATGCACCTGGGCTGATGCACCAGGTGTATAAAGCTAGCGTCCCGGAGACGCCGGTGTGGTGTGGTGGTGCGGAGCGGTGGAGTGTGAGGGATACCGTGACGGCAGCGAAGAAACTGCTTGAACCGATGATGAATCTCCTACCCAATCTGGGATGGTTGCAAGATAATAATAGTAGTTTAATGATATCTTTTATTTCTGTGGTATCAGTTGTAATGTCTTTTATTTCTTATTTTGAATATGTTGATTTATTGAACTATATTCTTAATGTATTTGTTTTTATAGCAGTTGTAAGAGCTGTGATGAATCTTACAAATATGTTTGAGATCTATAGACCTTATGTTGAAATCATATTTTAATATAACGAAGTTTTTCTTCAAGGTTGAGATTTGAGTACAACTTCTGTTCTCATTTTAACTAAATGATCGCCAGAGCAAACCTGTTAACCAGTTTCATATTATATCTGTGAATTAATCACATTAACCCATTTCCAAATTTGCATAAATTATTCATCAGAGTTGGACTTGAAAGAGATTGTATGCTAGCAAATAAGTGACTTCTGAGTGTGTTTGGAAAATTCTAGAATAGAGAGTAGGTCTAAGAGATATTTCTGTCAGCACCATACTGGAAGAAAAAGAATAGTAAATAAAGGGAGAGAATATCATTTTTGGGATACTTTTGCATTCACTTAATGTTGAGAGCATAAAAATAGATCTAAGTTTACATAATGTATAAACTGAATTAGTAAGTTAAAACATTTTTAATACATAATGGGAGAAAATCTGTAGAGAATATGTGATAAATCCATTTCCATGAGTCTTTACCTGTTTTACATTTAAAATTTTTCTCTACCAGTCTTTCTTTAAGTCAGAAATCATACATAATACCACCACTACCTCCAACCCTTTAAAAACACCAGCCCCAAATGTAGACAATTGGGCTAATGAGACCTTGTGACCAATTATACTTGCTCTTTGTTTAGGTCTAGAAATACAGCACCTTGTTGGTAGATTAGTGGTTGTTAGTGCTGATAATATTTAATGGAATTAATTTGGTGATGATAGCTTTTCTCTTCCTCTTTATTTCCCAATATTTCATTAGTATAAACTGTGTGGACGTTTCTCGTATTGACTCTGGCTGGATTTATTAGTTTGCACTTGCCTTCGTCCTGTCTTATGCATAGTCCTTTAAGGTGTGCACAGCACCATTTAGAGGCAGAAGCAGATTTCTTATAAAGCTAATGAAGCTTAACTGCAGGGCCTTACTGCTAGCATTTACTCCAAGGCTCACATATAGCAATGTGTTCACATGTTCATGTGTTTTAATTAAATCTGTGCAACTAAAATATTTTTACAGTTAAAACTGCATTTTTTTCACTAATTTTTCTCCAGCTAGGTGACATTGTACTGGGCAGAAAAAAAATCTGGACAAGGGGAAATTGAGATGGAGCACATTTAGTTGGGTTCAGGGAGATACATAAATGGGTGCTTCTTAGTCACTACCATGTCAGGTTATTGCTAGCTTTGCAGGGACACAAGTGGCTCTCAGGAAAATTCCTATGACCTTGATATAACTCATAAAAACGCAGGGCTGGCGGTCATCTCATGACATTCCAGCATTAGAAATGCAGAGATGATGTGCAAAATACAACATTTGAAATTTGAAATGTATTGAGAAAAAAGCTTGTCTGTAGAAAATTCTTCCTAATCCTATCATTCACACAAGAAACTTGATACAGGTTTTCCTAAATTTAGTAACAAACAAAAATGTGTATTATATTTACCAATGATACATAATTGACAGATGGCAAAGTGAGAAAAGGGAAGTGAGAAAATAAGACTAGCTAGACTTGGGAGCTGGTACTGGAAAGTAGCAGAAAATAATAGTGGAGGGGGAGAGAAGGATTGATCTTAGATCAGTGATTTTTTTTTTTTTTAAGTAACAGCTTGAAAGATATCAGAATATGGTGCATGGAAATTAGGTAATGAAAATAATACTACAGCAACACCAGTATGAAGGTAGTGAGTAGAAATTCAGAAAAGAACTTTTTTTTTTTAATATTTAGTTCATTTTTTATTCCTACTACTTTCTTTGTAAATTTGTACATCATGCGAATATAAAGAAACGTTTTAAAATCTTTAAAGTCTTGGATTTTTCCTTACAATTCTCTTTCACAATTTTCTGTACATTTTCTTTATAGCCTTTATTTGAAGTAACTCCTTACAATTTCTATATTACTGGCTCTTTCATATTTATATATACATGTAAATATACAGCTTGTGATATTCCTTTTTTGACAATAGACATAGGAATTTGGCCAAGTCCTATGCTTTCTAAAAGTTTTCTTTAGTTCTGTGTGCTTAGAAAGCTATTCCAAAGAATATAGTAAATATAAATATGGTGACATTAAATTTTTTTTTATTGAGGTAGCACATGGCTCACATTGCTGTTGGTATTTGGAAAGTATGGGACCCCCCCCCCCCCACTCCCAGTAATGCCACCATAGTGCATCGCTACCAAATTTTTTGGTGCACCACCCATCATTGTTTTCCCTTCCCTCTTTGTTCTCACCCCTGCCCCAACCGCCCCCACTCTCTGAATGCCTCAGTTCTGTAGTCAGTTTTGAAGGGTTAGTTTTTAAGCTTGTCTTTGACTGAAGTGATAGAAGTTGTTTAGATAGAATCACTGTACTACTAACAGAAATGGGGGATTGACAAGCTGAATTTCCATTCATCTTCCTCTGTTTTTGATTTTTTTTACAATATAAAAGAAAAATTTAAGAACCAGTACCAAATCTTCTTTCATGTCTTCTATAACAAAGAGATAAGACAGAGTACTAGAGCTGGAATGGGATGCATACTAAATATTGGAAAGAGGATTAAAGATGAGAGTCCAGGAGTGAGCCATGATGGAGGAAAGGTAGAATTTTCTATTTTAAGTTTGAATTGGCTTCTGTTACAGCTATCATTTATGACAAAACCACACCCTCCATTTTTTTTTAACTGTTATAAATTAAGGCTTTCAGTTAGGTCTTTTTCGATGGTTAACTATGAAACAGATCTGAACCCAGTCTCATAGTTTTCTCTTTTATAAGTGTCTCTTTTTTAATCAATAGGCTTTTTATTTAATTATGGAGCTACATTTTTTAAAAGTTTTAAATTTACAGAAAATTAAACAGTTTCCATATGCCCCTTTTATGCTTTCATCTAGTATTAACATCTTAGTGTAATACATTTGTTGTAGTATATGAATTGAGATTGATATATTATTAACTAAAGCCTTAAAAAAATGAGGAAACAATGTGGAAACTTGGAGAAGACAGCTTCTTGTTATATCTCTTTAAATGAAAAGAAAATGTTTGCAAATATTTATAAATCAATTGCCAAAATATTAATTTGTACTTATTTCTTATCTTGCCATCATTTTTAGCCTAACTCTTCTCACTTAGGGTGACAAAGAACTTTCTAGAAATATTGAGAGGTCTGTTAAGTTAGTTCCAGAGACTATTTATTTCTGTGCTTGTAACACAGAAAAATCACATTTATTGGAATCTCTTATTAGAAAATTGTCTGTCACTCATGGTTGTAAGGTTGTGTATACAGCAGTTTGACTTTACCTTGAAACTTGTTAAGAGTGCCTGACACATTTTAGGCATCTAAAACAATTAACAACTAATTGAGCTAAATAATGGAATGAATTAACATTTAATTCATTATGATTTCACCAATATGGCACTAACTCCATTGGTGATGCACACCTGAGGAGGTGTGAACTTCTTCCTTTGAATCATATACAGTGCTTAAACCAGTGTTGCCTCAGATAAATTTTAAGAAGAACTGTGTCTATTTCCTTAAAATTAGAAATACAATAAAAGGTATATTCTGATTGTGAAATGCATGATCACTATTAGAATAAAGTGATCCTAATATGTTTTACAATATAAACACTTGATGGGATATAAACGCTGTTTCCCCTCTCCCCCAGATTCATATGTTCAGTGTCTATACCCCCTACCACAGAATGTGACTGACTGTATCTCAGACAGAATTTTTAAGAGGCGATTAAGTTAAAATGAGGCTTTTGGAGTGTACTCTAATTTAACTGGTGTCCTTGAAAGATGAGATTAGGACATACAGAGACACACAACAGATGTGTGCAAAAAGAAGGATGACCAGATGAGACTATGTTGAGAGGTTGTTATTTATAAGTCAAGGAGAAAGGGCTATTGACACCTTAATGTTGGATGCTTAGCCTCCAAAAGTGTGAGGAAAAAAAAAATCTGTTGTTTAAGCCACATACACCACAAACTTGATACATTTTTCTGAATTTGCCATACTATTAATAGTAAACTGTCCCATGTATGATAAGTAGCAATTCACCTATATGAATTTAGGACACCAGTTAACAAAGAAAACATACCTGTGTAAACTGCCATACTGTGTTAAAATAAAGTTTTTCCTACACCCTAATGAATTTTTTCTTAAATGTTTTTCATATAGTTTTACCACATAAAGGAAAAAGAGCCAGAAATTATTGATAAGAAATTTTAAAATACAACATATGCATTAGCAATGATACTCATAACTTGGGTGAAACTCCCAAGCACTAGTATAAAAAGGAAAGAAATTGTGTGGCATGCCTTTGAAACAAGATAAGAGGATCAAAGACTTTAGAAAGCTACTTCAAGACAGACCACTTGTTGTTTAATCATTCTGTGTTCCTTAAAGATGATGTATAAACACTCAGAGGCTTTGATCCAGCATGGAACATTGGAGAAATGCTTCAATTTTTTTTAAATTAACTTTTGCATTAAGGTTTTCCTTGGTGTTTAACACACACTTATTTATTTTTTAAATTAAATTTAAAAAAATTTTTATAATATAATTTTTTTTAATTTACATATATTTGACATCAATTGTATCTCCATGTATTCCCCATCACCATAACACCAGTGCACCATCACCTCAGTCCCCCGTGCTCTTGTCTGCCCTCCACCCTTTCCCTCTTCCCTCCCCACCAAGTAACACACACTTATTTTCCAATGTAGTGTTTAGGTTGGAAGGTCATATTTATACAGAAATGATTATTTTATACTGAAGGAAATATAAGTTGTAATATAGCAAGTGACTTACTAACTTCTCAGTAGCTCTAAACACAGTATTTATAATCTTTGTTCCAAGTGTTTATACAACTTGCAAATTAATGTCTAAATTTGAAAAAGTAGCAATGAGAAAATAAAAATTCTTACCACTTGGCAATACCATGACTGGCTCTGTAAATCTTTGTTCATCTGCTGATGGTAGATTTAGGGATAGGATTAACACCATTCCCAGACTAGTTCCAACAAACAAACAAGGAGAGATGGTGGAATCATTTTTTCGAGAAAAGGATTCCATGAAGTATAGTGCTGTAATTGCTTCTTTAGAATCTTTGTCAATACTGGAGATGCTAGAACTTCTAGAACGACTATAGGAATTTTCTCGGCTTTCTATGGAAATTTAAAAAGCAAGAAAAACATGTTAGTGAGTTTCCAGAAAAAGTAAAGCCAGATTTAACATATGAAACTTAAAGTTATGAGGAGGAAGTTGAATTTGACTCTTTATTAACTCATCTGGAAAGCAGCTGATCCAGTTACCAGCTTATTTTGAAGGTGGAAAGACTAAAGTCAAAAATATAACTCATAAATTTAGGCAGAGATGCACCAGAACTTGAGTTTCCAGAGTTCCAGTTCATTAAGTTTTTCTTTCTCTACATTACCTCACAAGTTAAATGGAAATCTGTAATCTGAAAAACATTTTCTTTTTTGGTCTAAATAGTTCAGGTTACCAATTTGTGTTTCTAGTACCAGTTTGTGTTTTCCTCCCATCTCTATTGTTGGAACGATTTCTGATGATTTCTTGGCAATTCCCACTTACTGACAACATTGTGTCTGCTTACTGAAAAGGTCACAAATGTTCTGTGGCAAATATATTTTCCTAACACAATTTTTGGTTTAACTATATCTGGAGTAATTATAGTAGTAAAAATTGAGCTATATATCAAGGCCAAAGAGCAAGGGTTAGCTTCTGAATTGGTTTCAAACTGCCTAGTTCTAATTCAAATCCAGTCCTTATTTTGCCCATGGACAAGTAAGGAGTCCTGCAGTAGAGGTGATCTTCTAGAGGGTTTTAGCCCACTTAAAGGAAACAGGACAGTTTTAGGTTCTCCTGCTTATCAATATTTGCATGTGTGTATACTCTAACAAGCATAAACTCACCACCTCAGTTAAACAATATTAAGATAGCCGTCGTCTTAAAATCAACCACTCTAGAGCACAAGTTCTTCATATTCCTCTTATTCTCCTTTTCTGCTTAATAAGTACAAGTGTGATTCAATTATTTTTATAAAAAGAGACTAAGTTCTTCAGATGATCCTTTTTCTAGAAAATATAGTATTCCTCATTTCTCCTTTGAAAAAGATTTATTAATGCATGCAAGAGCTGGGGTGCAGGCCAGAGGTGCAGGGAGTGAGAGGATTCACCGGGGACAGAGTGGGGAGCAGAAAAGGCAGATCTACTGAAATACACTGCTTAGGGGAGCAGCAAGTGAGACTGGAGAGGTCTGCTGCGCCATGTGGGGCCTCTCGCTGGCCAGGGATGGAACTCGTGCTGCAGGGGCTGCGGGTCCCTTCATGGTGCTGCGACTTAATCCCTTGAGCCACCAGGGAGATTCCTCATGTCTCTGTTTCTCTCCTTTAGCAAGTTTACAAATGTTTGTTATAGAATTTAGAGACAGGAGGGAGCTTGGATGTAATCTATATATTTTACAGAGCTGGTGACCGATACAGGGTTAAAATAGTTTTCCTAGAATCCAGGACAGGTTAGAGGCAGAAATGTTTAAAATTCAAAATTACCAACACTCAATCCAGTGATTGAGCTCTACTTCTTTTAACCTTTACATTTTGCTTTTGTTATAACCTTCCTAGCTATCAATTTACCAAAATGTTTATATTTATGGTTTATCAACATTCAAAGGTGACTATAGACACCTCAGAGAGATAACATTGTGTGTCAATGGACCAGACAGTGTGTTGTCATATTAAAGAAACCAAAACTAGACAAATTTTATTGAAAACATTTTCTGAAGAATAATTGAGATAATTACTATCATTTTTTTTTTTGAGGCATGGTATAGCATAGACACTATAGCAAATCTTCCTAAGATTATTTCTTCCTATTTCTCTCCTCCCAAAGATCTTTATCAGCAAAACAGTAGCAGCAAAATTACAAGATTTCCTTCCTAAAACTTTCTGACCATCTACCTCTTGAGCTTTACTCCCTGTACCCCTTACTTATCCCTAAATAAGCAAATAATCCTTTCTCTTCAAACACATGAAGATGAAGCTTATGAATGTTACAATTTAATACCTTGTCTTTTCCTTGGTCACTTTCACTTGACAGGAAACAGAGTTGTAAGGCATTAAACAACTATGTACAGATGGACACACTAAGGGGTTTATCACTGAGATGGAAAGAAACTCTCAATTGCTGCTGGGAGTGTAGACAACAGATTAAGGCATAGGTCTCCCTTTCTATAGAGGAAGTCGGAACCTACCAATAAGAAAAACATTTAGGTCTTAGAGATGAAGAAAGTGTGTGATGATGACTGGAACTTGAGTAATAGCAACAGCCCCACCAGGCCCTCAGTTACTCATTGTCTAGAATTGAATGGAGTTTTTATATCTTTTAACATGTGATTTCTGTCCCTGTTATCTTGCGTTTCAAGGTTTAATTGCATCCACAAAAAATGGTATTTTTAACCTACCTTCTGTTGTAACTGGTAATGAAATTTCCATGCAAGCAGCTGACTGTGCTTTTCGAAACGGTGGTCTTCCAGGACCCCAGCGATTTACTTTTGAAACATCAGCACTAGACAGACGTTTTCCAGAACTGCAACTCTGAGAAGTTGGACTTGTGCAGTGTCCATTTACATGATCTGTGCAAAGATGAGAGCAGCATAAATATCATAATTGAATCTTAATGTAAGTGAATCCAAGAATGTAGAATAAAGGAGGAAAAATAAACATTTCTTTTTGCTCAAACCAAATGAAGATAGCCAAGTCCTTGCTATTTTAAGATTTAGTCACAATTTCAGTAGTTAGGCAAAAATTTGATAAGATATTAATATTCATTTTTTAAATCCGACTAGTTAACAGTTTATATTCGACCACCTAATGGCAATAGAACTACATGAATGGTATTGAACTTTCTATTGTATAATTTAACTGTGCATTTATTTACATAAGTTTTAGGAGCACTTCCAGTGCACAGAGCTTAAAATATAGAATGGCAGCATCTTAATGTGCAGCTGAGAGTGTTTAAAATTATTAACTCTGTAGCCATACTACCTAGGCTCAAGTCCCAGGTCTACCATTTATTATTTGTGCAAATTACTAACGTTTAAATGCTTTAGTTTCCTCTTCTGTAAATTATCTATTTAATGGAATATTTTGTGATAATAGGTGGCACATGCCAGAACACTTGCTGGTATGCAGTAAACTCTGGGAAAAATGGTCACACTTATTCCTGGGTATTAAAACTGCTTTTGTCTGAAAGTGTTCTTTTAGAGCTTGTGAGTTTACCTTTATTATAACTTAAAAACCTAAAAAATTATACTAAATATATATCTTGCCATTTTCTTATTGCTAACAAGTTCTTTGAAACATCTTACAATTCTATAGTATTTAGAATTTTCAAATGTGTTTCTTTGGTGATTCAAAAGATAATGGGGTTAAATGGAGAAGAATCCTGTATAATGGCCATATGCCATGGTGGAATGGCACTCAGGATATGCTCCAGCATAGCCTTTCTGTATTGTAGAGTTTGAGAACTTAAAATTGTACATCTCCTGGATTCCTTTGTAAGTAGTTACGAGTATGAGAATTAGGTTTCCACTTTTAATGCACTAGTAGGTTTTACTAATTTGTAAAAAATGAGAGTTAACATTTATTGAATACATAAATGCCAAGCATTTTATATGCATTACTTATTTATTCACAACAATTCTGTAAAGTAGGTGCTTTATTACACTGATTTTACAGACAAGGAAACTCAAGTTCAAAAAAAAGGGCTTCAGGAAATTGTCTAATGTTACATGAATAGTATTCATGAAGTCGGACTTGAATCTAGATTGTTTCACTTATTGTCTATAGGATTAAAAACTGGGCACAGGGGCGGTTAGAATTTTTGGGAAGGGCAGCTATTTTGAAGACACATGTAGTAGCTTTTAGGAGTGGCTTACATAATTCATGCACAGCAAGACCCAAACCTTTGTGGCCTCCCTGGTGGCCTAGGGGTTAAGTCTCAGTGCTACAACCTTGAAGCCAGCTAACCCAATATGGCGCAGCAGACGTCTCCTGTCTCGACCACTCCTCCCCTCAGCAGTGTATTTCAGTGAATCTACCGGTTCTGCTCCCTACTCTGTCTCTGGTGAATCCTTTCACCCCACCCCCATCTCTGGCCTGTACCCCAGTTCTACATAAAAATAAAGCTTAAGAGCAAAAGGAATTTTAAAAAATATTAAAGATCTAAACCTTTGGAGACTGTTCATCTTTCAAGTTAACATGGCTCTTATATTTCCCATATAGAAAGAAAGAGATCCTATAATGAGTTAGCAAAAAGAAAACAAGTCGAGGCCTACCCCTCCTTTACTATCAAATCTATTCTTATAATTATGAAGAATATGGAGGGCAACTAATTGATTTAGGGTGAATTAGAAAATGGCAACAGGTTGGGGGTACAAGCTGCAAAAAAATATACCTCTTAGGAAAAATTGTCCCTGTCACAGACAAGATGCCCTGTCCAGGGCTCAGGGCTTGCCCGATGTACTGCAGATGTGCTTGCAGATGTGCTGCAGCCCTGATCACACCCACATGTACAAGCGCATATGGCAGAGCTCTGAGAAAGGAACATTTGTTTACTTGGAATTCTTTGGACTTGTCAAAATTCCTGCCTAGCTATTACTGTGTTTTGGATGCTCTTTCATGTGACTGTTACTGAATTTATAACAGGATGGAATCAATTACTATTTTACATGCTGATCTGTTTTGTTTTGTTTTTTTTAATCCCTCTGCTTTTTGTAGTGGCCAAATTTTCTCACATTTGAGGTCAATCTGATATTACTGAATATGGACAGCCCAGAGTGTTTGGATATATCCTTCTGTTTTAAAAAGGGCTGATTAACCTAAAGAATTTTTGTAGTTGGTTTTTAAAGTATATTGGAGTAAATTTACATTTTAAAACTTTTTCCCACCACACTAAAAATTCAAAATAGATACGAATTGATATAAAATCTATTGAAAGAATGTCAATCATACTCCAGATACAGTCATTCTAAATGTTTATGGTAAAGAAATAATGCTAAATACAAAAGAAAAATATTCATGGATAAAATTATTTATTGTAGTTTTAGAGATAGAAATTGGAAACCAGCTATCCTTGTCAATTGAGTATAAGATTTTAGGTACATTGTGATATTTATTTCATAATAGATTATTACACCTTTTAAAAATATTTCTGAAATGCTTCTTGAAACTTATAAATATGTCTCTGATAGTGTGATTTTTGTTAGCTCTTAACACATAAAAAACACTTCCAAAGTGTTTTTCTTTCAATGAACTGATTCTTCTGTGCTTTTAAATTAAGATTTAAGTGTATTTATTGCCTTAAGTAAAATGCAATAGTGACTTACTGAAAAATGGTTTCTTGAAATTCTTTTTAAAAAGGTATTTGCCAAAGTTTTATAGAAGAATCAAATGGAGATTTAGTTTAGTACCTTAGTTTTATTAGCTAAATTTGAATAGACCATAGAAGTCCTAGAAAGTAAAAATTAGTATTATTCCTATGTCACAGATGGTGATTATATGGTAAAATAAATGTTGAACAAAATACTGTCAAAATAAGTATTGGATTTTGAAACTATGAGAATAAATGAATAAAGACTATGCATTAACCATATTAAATATAACCATATTAAATATAGCCAACATCAAACAATTGGTTAAGATGTTTAGAAACCCATATTACCTTTTATAGTTAAGAGGTAACTCTTCTCCACCCACCCCCCCCTTCTTTAAAAATTGATTATATAACTACTGATGGAGGAGGACACATTGGTTTGTTGATCAACTTCAAGTTGGTTATTTGCTTTGTTGATTTGTATAAGCAGTAAAAAGAATTAATAAAGCATGTTTGGCAGTTCAAACTATGGGTTCAAATCTATGGGAGAACCTGTGAGATACATGTATTCAGAAATCTGTGGCCCAAAATACTGGAGTTCTGGTTTAGTGACCACTACGCTCAGTGGCTCAGCATCGATGGCGCCAGGCCAGCGGCTAGGCACTTAACCGCAGCTGACTGGTACAGCAGGGCACCCTTGCCGTCCCACACACCCACACTGAGGCTTATGTAAGTTTTATGTGTTCTTTTGTGAGTAGTTTGTGATAGACAAGGAATGAGTTATACCATCTTTCACTATTGTTTTAAGTTCTTAAAGTCTCTTGAGTTTTTTATTTTCAGGATTTTTTTTTTTTTGAAGAATTTTGAACCAAAGGCACAGAGAGGATGGCGTCAGACTTCCTTTTGAAGTCAGCTTAAGTTCCCCACCCCCAGCTTTGATCTGATTCTCTTATAGCAAAGTTTTCATGACTGACATTTTAGTTTTGAAAGAATGTAAATTATATTCTGAGTTTAGTGGTTAGTCACTGAAACAGAAAGTTTCATAGAGCTCCTCCTCTTATTTTTCACTAATTTCCACAGTTTGCTTTATCAAGTTTAATTTCTATTGCATTCATTTAAGTGGATGTTTAAAAACTATTTGAGGCCAAATTTAGTCTTTGTTAAAAAAAAAATCTCTTGCTGGAAACATTGTGTTAAGTTTTATCACTAATGAATAGATAAATTTAACTTGGAATACATTTCTGTTGGAATACATTTTTAAAATTTCTGTTTCATTAAGGTATAATTCCTATATATAATTGGAATATATTTAAATATTGTGATTTTCTAAACATATGTTCTTTGATAGGATTCCCAACCTCTAGCTAATTAACATGCCCTTTTTATAAGAGCATTAAGTGCCACTCTTTTAGCAATTTATATCACAGATGTTGTTAACTATAGTCATGTTTTACACAAGAGGCTTAGGTCTTCATCTTACAGTGACAGTTTGTACCTTTTTATAAGTCTTTCAGTGAGAAAATGTCCCAGGTTTAAGACAACTGCTTATCCACTTAAACCAGCCACTCAGTCGGTAATAATTCAGTCGGTAATAATTACAAAGGAAACTGAAAAAAGGCATATGCTACAAATCAGCAAATTTATGAAGTTAAATAATTATAAACAAACAAAAAAAACCACAGAAGAGTTACTTCCTGAACATAAAGAAATGAATAAGCTAGGAAGCTTTGCTGAAATAGAAATAGCTGAAAAAACAACTCATGCCCTGAAATGGAACTCAGCTCTGAAACAAAAGACCAAATCAGAATCCACCTCAGATGCAACACGTTTATGCCTCATCCCAGACTCAGCTCTCAGGCAGTCAGTCCAACCCAGAAGATGTAGATATGTGCAATGCTAAGCTGAAGTTGTCTGCATAGCTACAAGATGTGTGAAGTTGCCAGTAATAATTACAATACAGGTACAATAATGGGTCGCTGACACAGAGTATAACTTAAACCCAGTGTTCCCCTTACCTCTTCTAATGTATAGTGACCAATCATGTAAGTTATTAAAACGCAAACTGTGAATGATTCAAACAATATTAAATGACTGAGGAGAGCAGAGGCAGAAATAATAGGATGTATCTGATGACTTTAAGGGTGTTTGTTAAAAAAGGTAAGTACATACTGACAAAACTAAAATATGTATGTGTATGTATACACATTTAAACACACATTTGCTTTAGCTTTCATAAATTAATGTCAGCTCAATTAGAATGGTTTGTGGAAGGGATATATCACACATGTTGCCCTTTTTATGTTTCACAGAGCTGGGATAAAATGCCCATATTTTATGGCCAAAAAGAAAAGTCAATATACTCTGAAAAGGCAATATACTCTGATTCCCAACTATTTGACATTCTGGAAAAGGCAAACTATGGGAGTAACAAAAATTTAGTGGTTGCTGGGGCTAAGGGGGAGGGAATGAAGAATAAGTCGACAAAGATTTTTTTAGTGCAGTTAAACTGTTCTGTATTATAAAGTATTAAACCACAGTGGTGGATACACGTTCATCAGTTGTAACAAATGCACTAGTCGGGGGGTAGGGGGGTGAGGGTGGGGTGCCTCCCTGGTTGCACAAGGGATTCAGTTTTAGCACCATGAAGCTATCCGCAGCCACTGCAGCACAAGTTCCATCCCCAACCGGGGAGCTGACCCACATGGCGCAGCAGACGTCTCCCGTCTCACCCGCTGCTCCCCTCAGCAGTGTATTTCAGTAGAATCGCCTTTTCTGCTCCCCACTCTGTCTCTGGTGAATCATCTTACCTTCCACACCTCTGGCCAACATCCCAGCATTTGTATGCATAAATAAATAAATCTTAAAAAAAACAACAAGAAATACAACAAATGTACTAATCTGGTAGAGACTGTTAATAGTGGGGGACACTGTGCATGTGTGGGGCCTGAGGGAATATAGCCTCTATACTTTCCATTCAATTTTGCTGTAAACCTAAACTTGCTCTAAAACATAAATAAGATACGTTGTTTTTAAAACGTATACAGATCCCATGTATTCTTCTTCCACTTTCCCCACAGGAAATACCTTGCATAACTATAATTCAAAATCAAAACCAAGGAGATGACATCTGTATAATTCAGAGCTTTGTCAGATTTTATCAGTTTTAGATAGACCTACTTTTGTGTGTATGTACACAAAGATCTGTGTAAGTTGTCATGTATGTAGGTGTGGGTAACTACCATGACAATCAAGATTCAAAACTGTTAACATCGCCACCTATCTCCAGTATCACCCCTTTCAACCATCCTCCATCCCTTTTCCTCGCACATTCCTTATTTTGATAAATACTAATCAATTTTACATGTCCAAAATTTTTTTATTTCAAGGTTGCAATATAAATGCATCAATTTTTAACATCCGCTTCCCTCCTACCTCTTCCCCACTCAGGACAACTCTCCTGAGATCTATACAAGTATGGGTCAATATGGTTAGGTGTTGTCAGGTGATTTCTGTCACTCTGTGAATGTCATAGAATGTAATTATGTAGACCTAGATGATATAGCCTGCTACTACCGAGGCTCTGACTCTATTTTTGTGACCTTTTAGCAGTACCATTGTATATGTGGCTCATCATTGACCACTAATCGTACATAATTATAGTTGTTTTGACACTAAACATTTTGCCACGGTATGATGTACAGTTTACTTAATCATTCACCTGTTAAAGGACATTTGGGTTGTTTCTAATTTTTGGCTATTAAAGCTGCCAAGATCTTTCTTTGTATATATATTTGAGTGAAGATCAGGTTTCATTCTTTAGAATAAGTAACATTTTGCATTTCACCAGCAGAGTGTAACAGTTCCAGTTGATCTGTATTATTCCACCATCACCTAATTGCGTCAATAATTTTAACTTTAGCTACTCTACTGCATGTTTAAGACTATTACGTGCACAGCCCTGGTGTGTTCTTTTGACTTCAAGAAGTTGGCAGTCTAATCTGTACCTGTTGCCTGTATAATAAAACTGCATTCTTATATCTGTACCATATATCCTTTTTTTTCTTTCTTTTTGCTTCTATAAACATTAAATGTAGCTAAGTAGAATATGACTAAATGTGTTGGCAGAAAAAGGGTTATTTCACCTGCTGACAATAGATTTTTAGATACAAAGGCTGATGTGAAAATAAAGATTTGATAACTAGTCAATTAGAAACAAGACAGTCTTGCTCTAAGAGTTTTAAGTACACCAACAGAATACATAAGTATTGAATATATAGTGTACACTGGGGCAATAACATTCATGCAAGTCTAAAGAAAGATGGTATATTGAGGTCATAAGAACTCATGTAAGTTATTAATTTTGTAGTTGAGAAACTGAGGGTTGGTGAGGGAAGTGACTTGTTTTGAGGTGAGAGAAGTTTTGAAATTACAAAGTGTGTCTTCCAACTTCTTTAAATTTCATTATTATTTTGGCTATTCTTGTTTTGGCATTTCCACATGAATTTAAGGAAGTGTTTCCATTCTGTATAAAAAGGAGCACTGATATTTTGATAGGGACTGTGTTGAATTTCCTAGACTATTTATCATACTGTTATTTAAACAATATTAAGCCTTTCAATCCTTGAACATGTCTTTTCATTCATGTAGGTCATCTTTAATTTCTCTTAGCAACGTTTTGTACTTTGTACAATGTTATACCTTTTTGGTTAAATTTATTTCAGATAATTGTAAATGACATTTAAAAGTTATTTTACAAAATTTTTATTGGTATATAGAAACACAAATGGTTTTGTGGGTTTATCATGTACCCTGTAACTTTGCTGAATTTATTAGCTCTGGATCTTTGTGATTTTATATATATCATTAAATCTGTTAATAGTGATAGTTTTAATTTTTCCAATTTGGGTGTCTTTTTCTTTGCCAAGTTTCTCTGGATAGAACTTCAGTTACAAGATTGACGTGATGAAAACAGGCATTCTCGCTCTGTTGTAAATCTTATGGAAGTTTTCACTCTTTTACTGTTGATTAGGATGCTGTTTATGGGTTTTTCATGAACACCCTTATCAGGTCAAGGAAGTTCCCTTCTCTTCCTAGTTTTATGAGTGCCTTTTATCATGAAAAGTCATTTACATAAAATGCTTTTTCTATGTCAGTTGAGATGATCATGTTTTTTCCTTTCATTTTATTAATGTGAATTTTATATTTCATTATATTGCATTTCTGGGATGAATTCCACTAGGTATTGGTATGCAATCCTTTAATATGCTGTTGAATTTTTTTTGGTAGATTTTATTGAGAATTTTTACATGTATGTTCATAAGGCATCGTTGGGCTACAAATTTTTTGTGGTATTCTTTGCTTAGCTTCACAATACAGAGTAATGCTTAATTAATAAATTAGATTAGGAAATATTACTACCACTAATTTTTTTAAAAAAAGAGTTTGCAAATGATTGGAATTTCTTCTTCTTTTAATATTTGGTCAATTTCAGCATCCTGGACTTTGTTGGGAGGTTTTTGAGTACTGAGTCAGTGTCTTTATATTTCATAGTTATTTGCTGATTTTCTTTGTTTTTGAGTCAGTTTTAATCTAGTACTTTGCCCAGGTTACATAACAGTAGCATACAATTTTTAGTATTCGCTTATCTTTTTATTTCCATAAGGTTGATAATAATGTCCCACTTTTATTTATTTATGGGTCTGTGTGTGTGTGTTTTCTCTATTTTCTTAGTCCAGGTAAGGGTTTGTCAATTTGCTGAATAACCAACTTTTGGTTTTACTGATTGTTTTTCTAAAGCTATTTTTTTCTTCTCTCAAATCTCTACTATTCTATCTGCTCTGCATTTAGCTTGCTTTTCTTCTCAAGTTCATTGAGATATAGATTTAGGTTTAATGCACTAAGATCCTCTTTTTAATGTATGCATTTACAATGCTATAGAGATTCTTCTGGGTTTTCTCTTTGGTGCAATCCATATATTTAACTTTTCTTTTTGTTTGTCTCAAAGTATTGTGAAATTCCTGTCTGACTTTCCTTTTGATCTGTTGGTTACGTATGAGTCTGTTGTATAATTTCCAAATTTTATAAATTTTTCAGTTTTCTTTCTGATCTCTAACTTTATTCCATTGTAGTTAGAAGTTAAGTTTTGCATGATTTTCAA
Organism: Galemys pyrenaicus; assembly: GCA_019455555.1. Taxonomy (NCBI): domain Eukaryota; kingdom Metazoa; phylum Chordata; class Mammalia; order Eulipotyphla; family Talpidae; genus Galemys; species Galemys pyrenaicus. The sequence goes on along the minus strand of JAGFMF010011454.1, from coordinate 1,521,133 downwards.
TAACTATCCCTTATGTTCCTTGTCCCTTTCTTCCCCCTCTCAACCTTAGAGTGCTAATGATGGTATTAATATCCATTTGTTTCTGAGAGTGCTTTATGTTATGGAATTGCATTCCACTTAAATGTCTAGTATATGTTTTTATCACTGACTTACTTTGCTACACACAATTCTCTCAAATTCCCTCCATTTTGTTGAGAATGGCTCTATTTTATTCTGTCTTATGACCATATATACTACATAGTATGAATATACCACATTTTCTTGATCCAATCATCCATTAATGGATATTTAGACATTTAGGTTGCTTCCCTGTCCTAGCTATTGTAGATAGTGCTGCTGTGAACACTGTGGACTGCGTGGGTTTTGTGTTGATGGTTTCATATCTGCAATATGCTAAAGAGTGGGGATTCTGAGTAGTATAGTATTTCTATTTTTAGTTTTTAAAGGTAAATCCATATGGCTTTTCATATGATTGTACCAGTTTACATCCCTCACCAACAGTTCTTTTTCTCTGGTTCTTTACTAACACTTACCGGAAATTTTTTTAATATATGCCATTTTCATGGGTATGAGATACCATATCGTAGTTTTAACTAGCATCTCTTTTATTAGCAGCAATGAGGAACATATTTCATAGTCTTTGGTCTTCTGGATAACCTTTTTGGTGAATTGTCTGTTTTATCTGCTGCCCACTTATTAATTTTTTTATTGTTGAATTATGAGTTTGTAAATCTTGGATATTAATCCCCTGTCGTACACATGTCTCTATATGTATATTGATTTCCCTTGCCATGGGAGTTGAGTCACCAAAAATATATTTATCATTGACAGCATGGAATGTATCAGTAATGTTTTCTTCTTTGTATTTTATTGTTGCATATTTTATGTCCAAATATCCATTTGAAATTTATTTTTGTTCACAGGATTAGCAAGTGATCTACCTTCTTTCATTTGTTGTTCTTCAATTTTGCTAGCACTACTTATTAAAGAAACTTTTCTTGCCCATTTCATGCTGATAGCTGCTTTATCATAGATTAGGTGCTGGTATATACATGTATTTATTTCTTGACTTTCAATTTTATTCCATTGATCCACATATCTACTTTTGTGCCAATATCATATTGCTTTTAATACTGTTGATTTATAATAAAGTTTGAAGTCTGATAATATGATACCTCCACTCCTTTTTCTCAGGGTTACTTTTGTAATTTGAGGCCTTTGTGGTCCATACAAATTTTAGTATTTTTTTTGTTCAGTTTCTCTGAAATATATTACTGATAAATTCATGGAGATTGCATTAAATTTATATATCATCTTAGGCAGGATAGTCATTTTGACTATATTGTTTCTCCCCATCCATGAACATGTATAGCCTTCCATGTTCTTATGTCACTAAGTCCTTTAGTAACACCATGTAGTTTTCATATTGTAAGTCTTTTACGTCCTTATTTAGCTTGATTCCAAGGTATTTAATTCTTTTTGAAGCAACTACAAATGGAGTCAATGTCTTAGTTTCTTTTGCATCTTGTTTGTAGTTTCTATGTAAAATGGCTATGGATTTTTTGTGTTGATTTTGTAACCAGTCACTTTGTAGTATTATTTATAGTTCTTAATAATAACTTTTTGATGGAGTCTAGAATTTTCTATATTTGTGAATGTAGAAATCTTTTCTGATTTGGATTGCCTTTATTTCCTGTGTTAGTCTGATAGCTTTGGCCATAACCTCTAGTACTGTTAAGCAAGTCACAACAATGGGAGTCCTTGTCTTGTTCTGTCTTAAGGGGTAAGTTTTCAGTTTTTCACCATTAGATATTATTATATACATATGGACTGCTGGCTTGCAATATTTGGCCTTTATTATATTGAAATAGGTTTCTTCAATTGCCACATTTTTTCAGGATTTTTTTTTTACCATAAATGTATGCTTAGTCTTATCAAATACTTTCTCTGTATCTATTGATATTATATGATTTTTATCTTTGGTTCTATTGATATGATCTATTACATTAATTGATTAACATATAGAGAGCCATTCTTGTATCGATAGCATATATCCCACTTGATCCTAGTATATAATCCCTGTGATAAACAGTTGAATTTGTTTTGTTAGTATTTTGTTGACTATTTGTGCATGATGGTCAATCAGGGATATTGGTATGTAATTTTCTTATCTAGTTTTGATAACAGTCATTTTCATCTTTTTTTTTAAGTTTTGGGTTTGTGGTCTGAAATATGTTCTGTACTGAAGAATGTTTCATGTACATTTGAGGAGAATATGTATCTTAGGTTTCTTGTGTGGCATACTCTATGTATGTCTGTTAAGACAAGTTGATTAATAGTGTTATGCAAGTTTTCTATTACTTTTTTATCTCCTGTCTGGATTGTCTATCCATTGTAGAAAGTAGATATTGAATTCTCCAACTATTAATATAGACCTGTCCAATTCTTTTAATTTTATCAGTGCTTTCTTCATATATTTTGAGCTCTGTTATTAGCTGCATAATTGCTTACAATGGTTACATCTTCTCAATGAATTGAATCTCCTGACAATAGATAATATCCTTTGTCTCTGTAATTTTTTGACTTAGAGTGTACTTTGTCTTGCATCTCATCTTTTCGTTTCAGTCTGCAGGAGTCCCTTTAATATTATACTAAATTTTGCCTGATACAGAATTCTTTGTTGAAAGTTTTCTTTCAGCACTTTGAATATGTCATCTCACTGCCTTTGAGCCTCATCACTTCTGATGTGGACTTGACCATTAATTCTATCGATGACTCACTTTTCTCTTTTAAGACTTTCTCTTTGTAAAGTTTGATTGAAATGTGTTGCACTGTGAATCGTTTTGAGTTTATTATATTTGGACTTCACTGAATGTAGACTATCCAAGAAATGCACTTCTTTCCTCATTTGGGGAAGTTTTCAGTCATTTCTTCAAATATTCTTTCTTCCCTCTTTTCTTTTTCTTATTTCCTTTTAGTCCTTTCATAATATGTTGATATGTTTGATGGTGACTCACAAGTCTCTTACCTTCTGTTCATATCCCTTTTGCTTTCTTGAATCAATTTTGATTATGCTGTCTTCAAGTTGGCCAATTTCTTCCCCCATCCAAATCTATAGTTGAACTTCTCTGGTGAATTTCATTATTTCTGTTGTAATTTTTAGCTCCAGAATTTCTACTTGGCTCCTTTTTATAATCTCTCCTTTACTGGTAGTGCTTATTTGTTTATTCATAATCATCTGAGTTTTTTTTTTTTAAGATTTATTTACTTATGCATACAAGAGCTGGGGTATATGCCAAAGGTGTGTGTGAGGGGAGGTGTCAAGTTTCATCAGAGACAGAGCGGGGAGCAGAACAGGCAGGTAGACTGAAATACTCTGCTGAGGGGAACAGCAGGTGAGACAGGGGAGGTCTGCTGTGCCACGTAGGTCACTTTGCTTGAACTGTGCTGGGCTGGCTGCCCATAGCTTCATAGTGCCACCAGGGGCCCCCCAAGATTCTTAATTGTTTTTTTATGTGTGCTTATTTTAGCTTCATAATTTATTGAACTTTTAAACAATTATTTCATAACTGAGTATCCTAAAAATTTATTTTTATAGTATTTGTTTTTCTTCCCATCACATTTTATCTGGAATAATTATAATACTTAATTTTTATCTTAATTAGATTAATAATTAAGTAAAAGTACTTATTAATCAAGAATTTTTTCTTTTTTATACATTTCTTTTTTAAAATTGCAGTAACATTAAGATTCATCCCATCAGATTATCACCACCATGGTACACCCACCATGGAATCAACTATAGTCTACCACCATAGTCCATTGTAATTCCTTCTCTATTTGTGATTTTGACTTTCTTTAGATCCCTTTGTTTGCTCTCTACTTTTAAAATCTCTTTGTAGTTGCTCCACTAATTTGTAGATCCCTAATGTATAATCCTCATAGTTTTTGTTACCTAAGGTCATTGAGAATATGAAAACAACTAACACTGATCTAAATACTAAGTTAGAAACCAGGCCCAATAGTTGTTTGATGGTTTAAAGTCACAGGTGATAAGGGTTAGTTGATTTTGTTTTCTATTTTTTGTTGTTTCTTATGTTATTACTTTGTGACTAAGGAATGTTGTTTGTAATATTCTACTTTAAGTATTGAGGGTTTTTGATTATTTTTTTAACACAGGTTTAAATTTTGAAAACATTTCAGTGGATGCTTGAAAATAATATTTTCTTAGTATAAAATTCAAAGCAAATATTCCATGTAAATTATGATTCTTCCTCTGTTGTCTTTGTTTTTGTCTTTTAATTATGTCAAAAGTCCTGCTAGTATTTCTGTTTGTCTTATTGTTTCTTTCTGTAAATTTTAAAAAAAGATTTATTTAATTATATTTGACATCATTTGTAGTCTCCAGGGAATTCCCATCATCATTTCACCCGTGCACCATCACCTCAGTCCACTGTGCTCTTTCTGCCTCATCCCAGTATCTACCCCCTCTGTATAATTTTTAATCCTACATTATTTGGGTTATTAAAATGTATAACATTTAATTATGGATGGTACATATCATCACTATAAATATAAGCACTTTTCTAATTTATTGTAGTTTGCCTTGAGCTCAATTTTTATACTCATACCATATTTAGTAAATATTAACATATTTCATTTTTATGTGATATAACATGTTTGCTTTTGTTCATAGTTGTCTAATATACTCTACTACTAAATTTTAAGTCACTTTGTAGAGGTGTTTCTCTTGTAGGATTTTGTTTTGTGATACATATTGAAAATCTTAGAAGTAAATTATTTTACTTGTACCTATTAAAATGAGAGTCATCTCTTTAGTTCTGTCATTAAAACATTTAGTATTTATACTTAATTATCTGGGGGACAATTTGCATACCACTGACTCTCCTCCAGTTAATGAAACAATTTTCTCAAAATAAACTGCTTAAAGAGAAGGTTTGGACAAGAACAGAATGAAGCAGACCCTTCACCACCACCATCCCTCCAAAGGCAGACAAAACATGGTTTGAAGCCATGTGTCCAATATTTATTTATAGTTTTTGGCGTTTATAGTATTTATAGTATGGTTAAATTGTGAACTAATTTTATTGTTTTTGTTTTGTTTTGTTTTGGCATGTTACCCAGTTTTCCCAAACTATCTATTGAACCATTGTTTGCTCTTGACTCATTTGTCATAAACTGGATACCCATATTTGTGTGGGTTCATTTTTGGGCTCTCAGTTCTTTCCAATTTACTCTGTCTGTATAAGTTTTTGTCCCAAAAGTATGCTGTTTTGTCTTTTTTTTTTTAAAGATTTATTTATTTATGCATACAAGCACTGGGGTACAGGCCAGAGGTGTGGAGGTGGTGAGAGAATCCACCAGACAGAGTAGGATGCAGAACAGGCAGATTGACAGAAACACACTGCTGAGGGCAGCAGTGGGCGAGGCAGGAGAGGTTGCTACGCCATGTGGGTCCCCTCCCCGGCCAGCAGCAGGGATCGAACTCGTGCTGCAGTGGCTGCAGTCTGCTTCATAGTGCATTGCTTAACCCACTGCACCACCGGGGCGGACCCAAAGTATGCTGTTTTGATTAAATTCAATTTTGTAGTATAGTTTGGCAAAATGAAGCTTGATTGTTTCTTTTTCTTTTTTTCAGGATTGTTTTGGTTAGTAAGGTCTTTTGTAGTTCTTACATCATCTTTTGTTCACTTTTGTGGAGGATGCAGTTGGAATTTGGTAGTATTTAATCTGTATATTGCTGTGGGTGCTAGTACCATTTTAATGATGTTCATTCTACCAATACATGGGTATGGACTGTCTTACCACTTCGTTTTATTTTCTTCTGTTTCTTTCTATTTTCCATGTATCGGTCATTTACTTCTTTGGGTAAGTTTATTCCAAGGTATTCTTTCTATTTAATGTGATTATATATGGGATAGTTTCTCTAATTTTTTTTTTTTTTTGCGAATTTGTCATTTGCACCCAGAGATACAACAGATTTTACATAATAATATTGTAGCCTGTCATGTTACTGTATTCATTTATTTGATAGCTCTTTACTGGAATCTTAAGGATTTTCAAAGTCTATTTTCATTCACAATCAAACAGCAATAGTTTCACTTCTTTCCCAAAATGGATGCCTTACTTTTCTAATTACTGCAGTCAGGATTTCCAGCACTATATTGAGTGATAATAGTGAGAGAGACTCTCTGTGTGTTGTTCCTGATGTTAGAGAAAAACCTTTCAGTTTCTTACCATGATTTTGGCTGTGGATTTGTCATAGATGGTCTTTACGTGTTAAGTTTTGTCATTTCTATACTCGATTTGAGAGTTTTATTATAAAAGAATATTGAATTCTATTTTCTTCATTCAAATGGACATAGTATTTTTGTCCTGCTTTTGTTGATGTGGTCTATCATGTTTACTGATTTGTGTATATCGAATTGTCCTTGCGTCTCCGAAGAAAGTTCCATTTGATCTTGGAGTATGATTCTTATAATGTATTGTTGAATTTAGTTTGCTAATACTTTCTTTTTTGAGATTTTTGCATCAATGTTCATCAGAGATACTGGTCTTTAGTTTTCTTTCTTCTTTTCTTCTTTTTTTTTTTTGATGTCCTTTTCTGACTTTAGTGTCTGAGTTTGCTGGTCTCATAAAATGTTTGGAAGTTCTCCTTCCTGCTTGATTTTATTTTATTTTTTTTTAAGAAGTGAAAAGAATAAGCATGAGTTTTTCTTTGAATATCTGATAGAATTCAATGGTGAAGTCATCAGCTTCTGGGCTTTTGTTTTCTGGATAGGTTTTTGATTGTTCCAATTTCCTTAAGATCAGTCTGTTCAGATTCTGTTTTTTCCTGGTTTAATGTTGGATTATTGTGTATTTCTAACAATGTGTCCATTTCTTTTAGATTAACCAATTTTTTTACATACACATGTTCTTAGTATTCTTATCCTTGATACTTCTATAGTATTTGTTGTAATTTCTCCTTTCTTGTTTCAGATTTTAATTATTTGTATTATCTTTTGTGAATCTGGCTAAAGATCTGTGTATTTTTTTCAACTCTTAGTTTCATTGATACTGAGTTATCCTTTTTATCTATTTCATTTATGTCTGCTCCAATATTATATCTTCTACTGACTTTTGTTTTCTTTTTCTAGTTATTTTTAAATGTAAGCTTAGGTTTTTTAAAGGCTCTGATAAGCCTCTATTGCTGTAGAGTCTGTATTAGTAGTATTATTGCTGCATCCCATATTGATAAGCCATCTCTATCAATTTTATTTCTCCCCAGGTATATCTGATTTTATGGGTCCTTTGCTCATTAACCAATAGTTGTTCAAGAACATCTTTAATAATGACATATTTATGTTTCCCCTTCTTTAGTCTTTTGGTGATTTCTAATCGAATACCACCGTGATCTGCTAAGGTATTTGTTATGGTCTTAATCTTCAAAATCTTATTCAGATTGATTTCCTAACATGGTCTTATCATTGAGAATGTTCTGTGAGCACTTGAAAAAAAATGTGTGAATTTTTTTTGACTCTGTGGGCATCTATTGACTCTGTAAGCATCTATTAAGCTCATTTAATCTGTCCTTTAAGACTGTTTCCTTGAAGATTTTCTGTCTGAATGATTTGCACATTGTTGTGAGATATTAAGGTCTACTGTTATTATAATGCTGTCATTGTCTCCCTTCAGGTGCTAATATTTGTCATATACTTTGGCACTCAAATGTTGGGTACATATGTATTCCTAAGTGTTATGTTTTCCCAATATTTTCATCCTCGTACATCTGTCTCATTACCTTTTGGGTTGAAAATCTATTTATATAATGACAGTATAGCAGTCCTTTTTTATATTTTTCCATTGGCTTGAAGAACCATTTTCCATCACTATACTTTAATGTTTTTTGTCTTTATAGTTTATGTGAGGCTCTCATAAGTAGCATATAGTTGAATTTTTGTTTTACCAACCCATTTGGCCACTCTGCCTTTTGATTGGTGAGTTCAGTCCACTTAAATTTAGGGAGATTTATTGATATACAAGTACTTGCTACTACCAATTTGTCTTTTGTTTTCTGGATCTATCTACTTTTCGCATTGTTCAGTTTTAGGGAACTTATTTTCAGTTTAGGTAGGAAAGTTCCTTTCTTGTCTCTCCTTTCTTGGAAGGGAGGGTCAATTCTAGTGAACTCCTTAAGCTTTTGTTTGTATGGGGAAACCTGTATTTCTCTCTCATAGTTAAAAGAGTGTTTTGTGGCATAGCATATTCACGACAGAGTTTTTACATTTGAGTATGTTGACTCTATCCTTCCACTTGCTCCTGGTCTTTAGAATTTCTTCTGAGAGGTGTAATGACAGCTTGATGGGAGTTCTTTTATATACTACCTGTTTTTTCTCCCTATTTGTCTTTAATAATCTGTCTCAGAATTCTGATAGTTTTACTAATGTACTTTGTTACAGGATTCTTCACATTTAGGTCACCATGTGTTCTGTTACTTTTATGGACTTAGATGTTCAGTTCTTAAGTTTGGGAAGTTCTTTTTAGTTCTTTGAATAAACTCTGTTCTTTCGCCCTCTCTTTACCTTCTGAAATACTCAAAATCCTTATGTTAACTTTCTTACTAGAGCTGGTAGCTCTTGTAGTGTTTCTTCATTTTTGTAAAATATTTCACTCTTCTTCCTGAATCATTTCTAGGTTTCTATCTGTGAGCTCACTAATTGACTCTTCCATTATGTCTAATCTATTTCCATAGCTTTCCATAGCAGTCTTGCTTTCATTGTCTTCAGATTGACTCTTACTTTCTTGCTTATTAATTCCATATCTACCTCCTGTTAACTAATTTTATTGTACCTATATTCCTTGAGTTGTTTTTCTGAGTTTTCTTGTCTCTTTGAATTATGTTCATTCAATTCTTGTATCTCATTAAGTTTCTTCGTAACAGCAATTTTGAATTCTCTGCTGGGGATATGTAATCATCCATGTCTTTGAGTCTGAATTCTATAGAGTTTTTGTCTCCTCTTGTAATGTCATGTTAACCTTGAGGCGTAAAGCTAGGCATTATAATTTTCTGTCTGCCCATATTGCTACTTTACCCCTGGCTTAAAGCAAAACAAAAAAGCCTGAATCATCAATTAGAACTAAATTGCTTTTCCAGTATGTGGTAACATGGCTTTCTTTTTTGGTTACTGCTGGATTCCTTAGGTGTCTCAGGCAAGTGAGAAGCTGCTTTTGTGTTAGTGGGGTGGGTGAGGGACACCACTCTTTGTCATAGCTTTGCTTGTGGTAGTCTGGTACCTGTGCATGACACTGCTGATACTCCTTCTCTTAAGGGTCTCAAACTAGACACTTGACAATCTATCCACTGTCAGTACACAGTGGGTGTGGGGGCACATGTGTAGTGCAGAGTGCTTACTCTCCTATCCTCCTTGCTGGGGTCCCAGAGCATGTAGCACATTAGTTCCTTCATTTTGGGCTTCTGGGCTAGGGTGTGTGCTACCACATATCTGATTTCCCCTCTTCATGGCCTTTGACTGGATTGGCAGCCCTGCAATCACTGCCATTCAGTGAATCACTGTGTACCCACCTTTGTCACTTTGATTCATGTACTTCCTTAGCATCTCTTCTAATGTAGTCTGTGTTAATTTCTGAGGTGCCATGGTTGCTTCAGCCTTACTACTTTGCAGTGATATCTCTCAATGTTATCTAGTTCCGGGGTAATTGTTGTTCCTCTTGTGAGCAAAGCAAGGAACATACCATCTTGATAACCCAGTGTTGGAGGTTTTTACTATTACTATTATACTATTAATGTTATAATACACCTTCCACCCCCAGCTAAGGATCATCATAACAAAGAAGTTAGTTTGCAATATTTAAGGCTCCACAATATATTATTTTCCTTTGTCTTCAGTGAATAGTTCATATATACATTTCCTATTTCATATAGATAAATGTTATCTATTACTTTAGATTTTAGATTTCCACTGCACTCAACCCTATTGCTCCAATTGCTCACTAAGTTAATGTTTAACAGGGGTGTTCCTTTAGCAACTCCAACTCATTTTCCTTTCTTCTCAAGTCAGACATTCTCCAGGAGAGCTAATTCTAACACTGAGGTGTTAAGGATGACTACAGTATCATTTTCTTGGTTAACCTACTGCTTAGGCCTTACTAGTTCAGTTCTACCACTGCTCCCAATCCCCCAAATTGTAATGTCTCCCATTTTCACTATTAACCTACTCAGGGCCTCCTTTGGTCTACTGCAATAACTTTCATTTTTGGTAATTAGTATAATACTGGTTTATAAAATAATATAGTTTTCAGGTGTACAAATTTTTAAATCTACATCTATATATACTACCTTACTTTGCCCCCAGAATCCTACTTTCCAGCACCGTGCAGTTGACCCCTTTTACTTAATTTACATTCCTCTTCCCCTTTCATTATTTTGTTCTTGTCGTCTAAAAGTTGTTTTTGTTTAGTCTATTCCTTTTAGGTAATACACACAGGTTCTTAAAGTACTTCTTCCTTCACTAATGGATTATACACTACTGGAAAAGAATCTTTTCAAAGTGTTTTACAAACGACCTAGGGTGTATTTTACACAAAGGTTTTATTTACAATGGAAGAATTAACACAGACATAGACATTTGTTTATTTTTAAGACAGCTTTCATTTTTTATGGGAAAACTTTTTAAAAGGAAATGATATACTTAGAAATACAGATTTATAAAATTTTACTATAAATTCCTTTAAGTGCAAAAAATCCTTTAGTAAAGTGATAAGCACTCAACTATTTTATCTGTTATATGTATGAGATCTTATAATTCATTTTTGTTTAAAGTATGCATGAGAACAGTGAGAATGAATGAATTGGGAGGGAGACAACTGGAAATTTTGAGACTTACATTTATAGATATTTTAATTAGTATGTTCATTAATATTAACCATGCCTAAGTAATTCAAAGATTAAAATAACTAAAAACTCTTTTACTGCTTCTAATAAATATAGACATAGACTGGTAATCTTTTATTATTCTATTCAACATTCTAGGAAAGAAAGATATATGGAAATTATGTGAATAATGTCTAAATGTGTATTTTTCTAGTTAAAGTATATTATTATATAGTCTTCCTTTTGACATTTTTCATAGAATGTGTGCCACAAAATATAGGTTGGTAGTTTTAAGATTTTTGCAGTCTTATAAACTTAAGCTCGGCTTGGTCACTTGGTTAGTTGGTGACCTTAGGTAAATCTGAATTACTCATATGTAAAATGCAAACAATGTTAGATAATATAGACAGCATATAGCACAGTGACATATTGTAGGTCAATAAATAGAACCATAATTACAATTATACTGGTAAAATATTAAGTTCATAACAATTCCTTAATATTGAACTTGTACTTTGAGTTTAAAAATGTAATTATATAATCAAATTCATGAATATAGGTCATTGGATTTTAAATGCAATAAACTATGTGTTGTCTAACAGTTACTTTGATACAATGAGTATGTGAACATGGTTCAAAAACTTACACGTATCCTATGATTTGCTTCAAATCTTAATTTTTTTAAACAACATAACCTCAGCTTCTCCTCTGGGAATTGTTACAAAAACTTAGACTTACTAAGAAAACCAAACAAAATAATGTATGTGAAACAGTTTTATAAATTCTAAAAGAATAATTGAAAGAGTAGTTATATTTTTGTTTTTTAACCATGACATTTGTAGGGTTTAATTTTATAGCTTTAAGTCAGAATACAGGAGATGAAAATAAAGATAATTCAAATAAATGAACAAAAAATCCATGTGAGAACAGGCAAATAAAAGTTCTGAAAAAAAATTTATGAAAAAAATAAGTAGTAAAGACTTAGTTCAGAGATAGAATTATAAGTAAGCCTGTGACCATCACAAAAAATACACTAATAGTAAACCAAATTTTCTATTAACTTCCCTAAATTAAAAATATGACCGGAGTGTCATTATTTTTTGTTAGACTTTTTTTTGTTAAATAGCATTAATAGTAAATGACACTAATAACCAAAATAGGGAAAATAATTCCACAAGAAATGATACACATTCACATGATTATAGTCATAAAGGGTCCCTATATGTGACTATTCACTATTTAAAAAACATTTTCATGATAAAACAAAACATTATATATCTTGGTGTGTAATGATTTATAAAAACATAATTTTGTAAAATGATTGTTACCAAACAAAATGTTGAATGCTGCCAACAGAACTGTATGGTGACTTTTAAGAAAGCCGTTTTGGAAAGTCATCAAACACTGCCATCTAGGAAACTTGTGTTGTTCATGGACTGGTTGGTAAAAATGTTCAGCCAAATGAATGTAAGAAAACTTAAAATTGTTGGCTTTTGCCTACCGTACCAAGATCAGCCTTAAGATCTGTTGGCAGACTTAACTTTCTTGATCCTTTAACTGAAACAACAGAAAAAGGAAAAAGGCAGTTGTTAATCATATAAAATTAACGAGTAGTGTGGGGGAACAGTATCATTAAAATCTTGATGGACATTACAGTTAGTGAGCATGTATGGAAGCAAAAATATTGCTTATTGTTAGCTTTGTTATTCAGAAGTAAACATTTTCAATGCAAGTAGAAACTCAAAAAAAACAATTGTTCTTCTAGTAAATTAGTCTATCTTTGCATAAATTTTTCCCAGCTGTATTATGAGAAGTGATTTCTTCTTTAATTCAGAAAGAACCAAAAGTAATTTTTAGATAAATCTAATTGGTAAATAAACATTGAAATATCTATGTCATATCAGAAATACCAATGATGAGGATAAAAATTGGTGAATTTTGTCAACATTTATTTGAACTAATGAAAACTATTATAGGTACATATGGTACAGTCATGGAAACTTTACTATATCTGTGGAAAATAAAATACCATTAATATTGAGTATTACAATATTAAACAGTTAAGAAAATCTTAAATACAAAATGTTTGAAAGTGAGCTTAAGTATATCACTATAAATTGAGTTATTCCAACAAGTTTGCATAAGCCATGAAAAATTATGTTATTGAAAAACTTCTTCATTGTTTATGTTAATAAAATTTCTATATTGGCCATCAGAAAACTAATTCATGCTACGGTAGAAAAAAATGAACTAAGGAAAATTATTTTACAAATCTTTTCTATCAATATTTTATTAAGTTTCAAATTGGTACTACCTTTTAATGGGTGACTTTCTTTATAACTAGTAAAGCTATTTTAAAATAAGATGCAGAATGATATAATAGAAAATGTGGTTCAGAAATTTCTGAATAGTTACCTCCTATTATATAACTTTGAAAAAAAATAGATCAATATATATAACTTCATCTTGTCTGTCAAATAATGCTCTTCATTTGCTCTCTAATGTTTCAACTGGAAAATAATAAGACACTGTTTTATAAAATCAAAATATATAAACCTAGGAATATTTTTTGTGTACCATAAAATATTATTCATCTTTTGATTTTTCTCACCATTTAAAATATTAAAGAACCTTTCTGAATTGACACATCATACCGAAAAAGTGGTAAGCTGGAAATAGCTGTGGGTTGTAATTTACTGATTATCATCATATGCATGTTAAGTTACTTTTTAAAGGAAAGTTATGTATCAGCCAAATTAAAAGAACAGTGGCAGACAGTTGTCTCATGAATTCTACTACGGGGAAATCGATAAAGTAAATTTCAGTAATTATCAGCACAAAGAATGTTATTTAGAACAAATATGGCAAAATAAATATTTAGTAACATACCTCTAAAAAGGTTGCAAATAAAGTATATTTTGTAAAGTGATTCATAATTCAGATGAACTGAGGGAAGGGGCTATTTAATGTTCCTTTAATTTTTTTTTTAATAGGAATGAACTCTTTATAAGAATTTATATTTTGATTTAGTTTCTAATTTCACATATTTATATAGTATTAATGACTTAAAAAATGAATTACAAAGATGCATTCAGAAAATGCCCAGATCCAAATATGCAAGACAATGACAATGCTGGATTTACTCATACTCCCCACTTTTTTTAATGGAAAACTCACCTCCTACATTCTAAAATTTAACTTACTCTGTTCTCAAATCTGATCCATTTTTTGGGGTTACTAACTTCCATATTACCACAAACCTACCCTTTTTCCCCCTCTGTAAACTACTTCCGACCTGAAAACAAGGCTCTCCTCACATCTTAATTGTGTAACGGGGAGAGAAAAAGTGATTAGGTGGTGGGATTTACTTCCTTAATAATAATGTGAGAACAGGCTTTGTTATTTACGTGCAGAACGATCCTTCATATATGCAACTAGTAAACCCTGCTCACCCTTCAAGAAAACACAAAAATCACCTGTTTTCTGAAAGCAACTTCAAACTCCAGCCTTCCTCTGTTGCTACTATCTTAATTTTCAAATCACCTTGTGCATACAGCTCTTAAACTAAGCATCTTTTATTGTATTTGATTTTTTTAAAAATACTACCCTCTAACATCCTAAAACTTTGAGATCTTCAAAAACAGGGGTCTGTATTCCTAATACCTAATAAAATATTGGCATAGAGTAGGTATACAATAAGTATTTGCTGAATAAATGTTGAAAAACCAGGAAAGCCAGAAGGTAGGTTTACCTTGAAGGTTTACTGTGAAGAGAGGTAAGCTAACTGAGAAAGTACCTTATCAAATATGCGAAGAATATTTGAGAAACTTAGGTTAGAAGATGAGTAAGACAAGAGAGAATAACATGCAAGTACTTTTGGAAACGTGTACAATGAAAACACTTACTAACTTTAGCAATGTGTTCTTGGTACTGCACCTCTCTGAATTTTTGTCATTGTTACTTAAGCTAAAGCAAATAAATGTAGCACTGTCATTTCAATTGCTAGCCAAAGGGGAGAAAATGGGAAATGTAGACATCACTACTCACTGGTTTAGCACACTTCACAGAGAAAAGAGAGAATATCAACTCAAAAGACTCTTTAATGTCATCTAGTCCAATATCCCTATGCTGCAAGTGCTTCTTTTGTGCCACTCTTTTCATGTTACTTGTTTGAATAGTTCCACAGTAGAAACCTTCAACAGTATTTTTAAAGCGCCAATTTGGGGTTGCTCTAATTGTCTCAAAACTTCTTTCTATTCGAGTTTAACCTACTTTACTTTACCACATACCAGTTTGTTCTAGTTCAAACCACTGGTGTAATAGAGAGTAACTGATTTTTGTTCTTAAATACCAGATCTTAAAGCATCTAAAGAAACTTATGGGTCACTTCCAGTATGTTAGTAGATCAACAGGAATTATAACTGATAGTAAGAGATTGGCAGATCACATTTTGAGAAATGTTTTATAGTTTATGAACATTAATCAACCCATGGGACTACCCAGGATTCTTGAACAAAAAGTACTGTGTAGATACATGTAGGTTTTCTAAACAAGGATGCCGTATTGCCCCCCCCCCACCGATTAATTAGGTATAGCTTTAGATACAGTTATAAATAAGTCTATAGATGTAGACATCACTTTGCTGAGATTCTTAAGGTGATTATCACTGATTACATTGACAAACCATTTGACTAAAAAAAATCAGGAGTGTACAAAAAATTACAATACATACTACAGGAATAAAGAGGATCATAAGCAATTACTATAAACAATCTAAAAGAAATGGGCACGTTCTTAGAAACATACACTCCAAGATTAAATTAAGAATAAATAGAAAATCTGAACAGAATGACCATGAGTAAGGAAAGTCATTAAAAGTCTCCCCAGGATCTTCAGTGAATTCTATCAAATGTTCAGAGAAGAACTTAGATCTTTTCTCAAACATTTCCAGAATTTGAAGAGGAAGGAAACTTCCAAACATATTTTGAAGTCAGTGTTACTCTGATCCTAAAGTCAGACAAGGACATCACACACAAAAAAGAAAACTAAAGACCAATGTCTCTGATTAACATTGATGCTAAAATCTCAAAATTTTTACCAAACCAAACCCAACAATACATTAAAAGAATCATACTCCAAGATAGTGGAACGTCCTTCAAAGTGGCAAGGACAGTTCAATATACACAAATCAGTAAACAATGATAGACCACATCAACAAAAGGAAGAACAAAAATCTGGGATAATTTCAGCAGACACAGGAGAAGCATGACAGTCTTCAGTGTTCTTTTATGATAAAAACTCAGAGCAGGAACAAACCTCAACATGTTAAAGACCGTATATGACAAAACCACAACCAGAATCATGGTGAGAAACAGAAACGTTTTCCTCAAAGATCAGTAACAACACATGGATATTCATTCTCATCACTATTATTCAATATAGAGCTGGAAGTCCTGACCAGAGCAATTAGAAAAGACAAAAGGTATTTAAATTGGAAACAAAGAATTAAAACTGTCACTATATACAGATGACATGAGATAGAGAAAACCCCAAAGACTACAAAAAGTTCTTAGAAATAATAAATGAACATAGCAAAGTAACAGGCTACAAAACCAATATGTAAAAACTATGGTTTCCATAATCAAGTAATGAACTAACAGAAAAAAAACAAAACAAAACAATTCTATTTACAATCACATCAAAAAATACCTAGGAATAAATTTAAGGAGAAAAATGACTGATAGCTTGAAAACTGTGTAAGACATTGTTGAAAGAAATAGCAGAACATAAATGGAAAAATAATACTGTGCAATAAACTGCAAGAACTAACATTAAAATAGCTATATTATCTAAAGGAACATATAGATCTTCGCAATTACTGTCCAAATTTGCAAGGCATTCTTCACAGCAATATAACAAAAAATCATACATTTTCTTGTATCACAAAAGTCCCTAAATAGCCAAAGAAATCCTTAGAAAAATGAACAAAAATGAGGTATCACATTCGCTGACTAAAACTATTAAATGTATACATACCACAAAGCAATAGTAATTAAAACAGCACAGTATTTGAATAAAAACAAACATGCAGATCAGTGAAATAGAATTAATTGTCCAGAAATAAATCCATACATATGTGAGCGACTAGTTTTCAAAAAAGGAGCCAAAAGCAAACAACAAATAAGAATATTCTCTTCAATAAATGGTGTTGGGAAAACTAAAAAGCCTCCTGCAAAGAATGAAACTAGACCACTACCTTACACCATATACAAAATAGATCAAAGTTAATTAAAAACTTAAAGGTAAAACCGGAAACCATAAAATACATATAAGAAAGCATAGCACTCTTTGATGTTTGATGATGTGATGTCTTTGTGGACTCATCTCCAACAGCGAGGAAAACAAAAGTAAAAATGAACAAGTAGGACTACAACAAAGTAAGAAACTTCTGCACAGTGGAAGAAACAATAAAAAAAAAATGCAACCTACTGAATGGGATATCTGATATATGACGGGGTTAGATATAAATAGAATATATAAATATAGAACTCAAATAACACAACAAAATTTTTTATTTACATAAGTGCAGAAGATTTCAATATACATTTGCCAAAGAAGACATGTAGATGGGCAGTGGGCATATGAAATGATGTTCAATGTATAATGCTATATATTTGAAGCCTATATAATATTATAAACCAATCTTAATTAAAAAGTAAAACCCCCTGACAAAAATATTTTAAAAACTCACCAAAATTTGAAGGAAAGGATTCAAAAAACAGGGTTAATCACTTACCTAATAACATCTATCACCTTCTGATTTACCTAGAAATTGTTAGACTGGATAGCTTAAGAGACCAAAAATGATGCAAATGATTTAAAGGATTGACTGGTGACAAAGTACATATTAATGTTTATAAATTAGGCCAGGTGATGGCCTAGTCCTAAAATAGCATCAGATCATAGACTTCTGCAGGACTATTCATCTCTATTCCTAGATTTTTGACTTCCTAAATTCAGGTTCAATTAAAAAGGTAGAAAGATTTAGTGCTTTATCATAGTTAATGCCAGAATGAGGTCATATGTTCAGTCCTAAATATTATAACAGGACTTTTTTGCCTAGATAGCCTCATGAATCTTGTGTGTATGATCTCTTTCAATGAACTGTATATTAATATTCCTTTTTCTTAACTCCTAATTATATGCGAAATCAAAGGATAGTGCTATAGCCTGGTTCATCAGAGGGAAATTTATTGACTTCAAGTAAGTCTCAGTCAGATCCTTAGTTCTAAATTTGAATCAAAATTTTAGGAACAGGGGAACCCAGAGTCAGAGCCAGAATATGGCTACTACTATAGTGGGAAATAGCCCAAAAAGCTAGGATAGAATTTTCTAATTCAAAGCTTCTGATAAATTGTTTCTTCATTAGAAATAACTGGATTGGTTTTTGCTTTTTCAGTGAAGAATTTCTACTTTGTTTTGACTAAGCTACAACTAATATTTGGAATTTCAAAATGGTCAAGATGACCAAGTTCAATCTCTTTAGATCACTGATACACATATATTGCTTTAAATATAGTCATTATGGTTTGGTCATGAGCACACAGCTAAGACCATGAAAATAGGCTACAGCTATAATCATAGAAAGTGGCAGGGTAGGTTAAATTCCTCTATCTCCAAAAACCTACCTCCTTTCCACTAATCAGAACAATTTTCCTGATATAGAATATAACTCCTCTCTATCTGTATTATATAATTAGCTATTTTTTGTAAAATAAACTTATTACTAAATTAAAGAAAAAGTTGCTTAGAGTCAAATGTTTATAAAGATTGTCATCTACTGATTAATTAACTGGTTGGCATATAGTAGAAGTGAGTCTCATTTGTTTCCATATTCTCTAAGTCAGAACTTAAAGTAGGAGAAAAGCCCTTGGTTTGTATATAGACATTTTCTCTCTTGCTCTCACACAATCACTTGGGTTCTCATGCGATGCTGGAACCCTGCAAGGCTTACATGCCTTAATTTCATTGCCATTCTCCCAAACCTTTTTTTCATGCCTCCAGAAAAGTCTAAGACAAAGAAGTATGTTCATTACAATTTGCCTTGCTGTAAAAATATTTAATGTGTTAACTGTAATTCTTTTGCTCCCTTAAAATACGTACTACAATTCTATCTAGGTAAGTTGGTGAATCAGTGACCACTCATTTTTTGTCATAGGAACAAGTGTTAAATAACTATAACATTTTCTTGTCTATCTTGAATTAAATTTATATACTTCCATGGAGAACTGGGTTCTTCACACTTATAAGTACACAAAAGGAGGTCAAATAATTTGGGGTCAAAGAACCTTGAAATCCAAAGTTTTGGGTTGTTTCAGACTAAGCTATTAGCAAGGTAACCTTGGGAAAGTTATAAATTAATATAACTCTATCATAAATGTTCTTTTAATATAAAATGAGAATACCACCAACCTTACCAGGGTGCTGTAGGATTAAATAGAAAAAAAAAAACACCTTGTTGTTTTAAAGATACTATACCAGAAGTGATTACACTATTAACAAACAAGGCTAATAAGTTGAAAGTGGTGAAACTGCTAATAAAACTTATGAACTACAAGAACTAAAAATTATTTTCAAAGCCAGTTTTTCTTTAAACTTAAATGGTAAACTATTTTTCCAGATGTCTCAATCAAGATGTATTCTTTTGAATTTGTTAGATCATTACCTATTCATAACTCAGTAACTTCTCACTTTTTTACTGTCATGTAATTTCAGTTCTGATTTTTTTTTTTTTTGTCTAGTTTCTTTTTCTCATTCTAATAAAAACCAGGGGGGGAAGTCAAGGTTTTACAACCTAATGTAACCAAGTTGGAAATCTAGCTCTATTTAAGTCTTAAATATTCTGAGCTTTAGTTTTCTCATCAGAAAAAGGCATACTACAAAAAAAAAAAAAAAAAAGGAACTACTGTCTAGAAAATTGTGAAGTACAATTAAAGTTACTTGGTTATTGATTTTGGAGGTATGGAGCAGTCATATTTCTTAAAGTTGTAAATCTGGTTACAACCTAATTAAGGAAGGTGTGCACTCTGTGTTTGAGTCTTTTTTTAATATGAGCAACAAATATTCAATGACTGCATAAAATTTAGATTTTAGGCATCTTTCTTTCTGCTCACTATTTTGAGAGAGAACATTACACCTTTGAGGCAATTCTTTGGAGTTTCTATGATCATCATATTTGCTTCTGATCATAGAACATATTTAATTATGAAAAACTATGGACAATTTTTACAAAACAGCTCTACTCTTTGGCTCTTAAGTTTTGTCTTAATTTTCTGTTATTGCTGCCATATTTTCTTATATGCCTGATGAAATTATTCAGGTTTAGAGTAGAAAAGCAGCACTACCAAAATTCTACTGAATCGCTCAAAACCTTTCACAAGAACCTTAGAAATTATTATTTTATAATCTCATGAAGACAGTGTCTATGGTTTTAACCATATCTTTAGGAAAATTTGTCTTCATTTACCATGTAATACTTCTGTGCTTTTTAGATCAGTTGTGAATCTAGAAAGTTGTGGAGATATGGATAACTTGATTTTTCATAAAAGCTTTCAGTTTCACCTGGCAAGTGATGTACTTGATTCCTCTGTTTCACAGATGGTATTTCATTCCTATAAATGCCTGGTGCTGTCTCAGGAGTTCTGGCAGCAAGTCCTAAAGGAAGGGAACAAAAACTATTGGCATGTAATTGTTTAGCCCAAGTGAACCAGTAATTTTCCCCTTACAGGTGAATTTCATAATGCTTTGCAAGGTTCTCTGCTTTATCTGAATATTTTTTTGCTGTCCCAACAGAGAACTATTTGGTGGGAAGTTTCCTTTTTGGAGGATGTATTGGGATTTTAGGCATGTAGACTCATATAAAAGGAATGTCTTAATTAGAATATAAGACCTACTTCTAATCAGGTTTGAGAACAACAGAGCTAGTTACTTCTTTGTTAGAATTTTGTGACACTAGCCTTATATTTACTAAAATTTAAAAAATTAATGACGCATCATTTTACATCCTCGGTTTTTACAATATAGGTCTATAATATTTAATAAAATACCTAAATAAAAATAACATAATTATTAGCACCCTAGCTTTTACTTGAACTTGTTAGCACAATAAGTTTATTGTAGACAGTGAGAATCATAAGGATGGATGGCTGTATAATTAGCAGTACTATCAGGACCTTATACTATGGATAGTCTAGAAAAAGATGTTCATTTGAGTAAACAATATTTAAAGGCATACCTTCAAGGAGGACAAATAAAAAAACGTACACCTTGTGGGAAAATAAAGCTTGGTTAGTTTTCAAGTCCTGGTCCAAAGAAAAGGGGGCTGTTTCCTTTAGAGGATTGTAGTATTATTCCAGGTAAGGAGAGGGAGGGCTACATGTTAGTATATGCTTATCTCCTTTAGAGATGTGTTTATGTAGTACACATTGTGCAAACTTATGTGCTGAGTAAAAAGGATTACACAACTTTAAGAAAAAAAATTGGCAATTTGTAAAAATGATTAGTTTAAAATTTGTTTTTGCAATTATAAATTTCATTTAACAAAGAGTATGTTTACTTTGTTCATTAATTTATTCACATTGGATACGACAATATCTAAATATAGAAACTGAAAATTTATTTGAATAGTTCATTGAATGAATAAATCATATGTAGGGATTATACTCTGGAAACTTTTCTGAATGTATAAGTCAAGGAAACCTGTTAGGAGGCTTTGGCTGTTTATAATTAATTTTTTTGCAAGGTAAAATGTATTAAAATATGCCAGTTCTCCCCAATCACATATATTGATTCTATCATCTCTAACTTATCTGAACACTTCAACTGTTTAGAGGCAGAAGAGAATGAAAATACAGACATAACAAGTTTTATGCATTTTGTAAACTACTATGAGACTCAATTTTTCCTTATGTTGAATTTCAGTTTTGTGAGATTGAGCTAAAAGTTTGCATTTATTGTCCCTGATAATCTACATTTGATGCAGTACAAATAGCAAGAAATTATAGAAAGTAGTTTTATGTACAAGTGTTGCTATGCTTATTCTGTAAATGATACTGGGCACATTCTACTTTGTGGCCTTTAAAAAACCCCTAATACAACACAATTAGTTTTTCTTTTTATAGGAAATAAAAGAAATAAGTAACTGATAAATCCGATAAACTGTTGGCACTTTTCCCAGAAAGATAAATTTCACATATTTTAACAAGCATAATATGCAACAGTTTAAAAGTGGTTATAAGAAGAAAATCTGTCATTCTTCAATTATGATTATTTATAATTGACATTGTTACTAAAGAGCAGGGCCTATCTATCAAACCAGTCTTTAAAGAGCACTGGAGTATTAAATAAATCTTATTATAGTTAATCACTTCAGTCCTAAGTAACAATCTACTTGATTGCGCATCCTCTGAGTCACCTTACCCCTATCCCCCCCAAAAAAGGTGTGAGGGGGATATTTCTGGGTCTGCTCTAACATTGATAAGAGATGAAACATCACAGGCAGAGGACAAAAGCAAGATGTGTACAAAAATCTTACAGAAATTATCATAATTATGAAATATTTAAAAATCCCTGAGTTTGGGATAAAGGAAGCGATATCTGATAACATTACATCTATTTAGCATTGTACTGAAGCTCCTAACTAATTTCTATTTTAATGAGGGTCAAAATTCGATACATATGCAAAAGAATTTCAAAGTCTGGAAGTTAATCTAATAACTTTTCTGGATATGAGGTCTTATGTAAAAATTATAGTTTTAAATTCTGATCACAAACAAGAAGAAAAATAAACATTTACAACATAAAAAATTGAATACAAAGGAGTAAATATAATGAAATAGGTGCAAGACCTCTATAAAAAAGACTAAAAGTAATCCTAAGAGAGACACCCACATATAGAGAGATACCAAACAGAAAAACTCAATATTGCTCAAAAGATTTTTTCCCAACTGACCTACAGAGTCAATGAAGTTTAATTAATTTCCAAGAATATTCATTCATGTACAAACTACACTTTCTTGAAGCTACATGGAAATACAAAAAACCTAGAATAGTTATAATATTTGAAAATACATCAAAATAAAATCAGAGAATCTACACTACTGACATGCTGTAAAGCTACAGAAATTAAAATAGTATGGAATTGGATAAATGGAAAACATCTCAGTAAAATAGAACAAAATGTAGACAGAGACACACAAAGTGTACTAGTTTGTGAGAAAAGCATATAGTACAGCGGGAGAAATGAGTTTTCCTATAAATGGAGCTGGTGAACTGAATTAACTAAATGGTAACCTTAACAAATTACATTGTACACAGCATTGTTTTTCAAATAGAATTTGAACTTAAACATAAAATGTAAACAATAAGACTTCTAGAATATAATATAGAAAAATACCTTCATAGTTTTGGGTTCCATAAGGATTTTTTTTAAAACAAAAGGAATAAAGGGCTTTTTAGTGAACTTCTGTTCACGAAAAGACCTCCTTTAAGATAGTAAAAGATAAGACACCAGGTGGGAAATGATATTTTGTACTATATAGATTCAACAAAAGACTTGTATGTGTGTATTATGCATGTATCATTCTAAATATACACACACACATGTACACAGAATTCCTATATATCAAAGGGAAAGCTGACAACATAATTACAAAGTAAAAGACTTGACTATTTTATCAAAGAGGGCATTGAAAGTAGTCAACAAACATTTTAAAAAGCTCATCAAAATCATTAGACATCAGGGATAAGCAATTGAATTTAGTTCTATATTGAGATAAATGTTATATGTTATATATCTCAGAATGATTGAAATTGAAAACAAAAAAACCCTTGGCAAGTACCTGGAACAAATTGAACATTTATTTACTGTTAGTGGAAGTAAAACTGGTGCAACCACTTTAGAAAGTTGGTACTATTTACTAACCTGAATATGTGTACTCTGTGACCTCAAAATTCCAATCCCCGAAACATGTATCATAGAAATTGAGTTTTTATTTGCACTGATTATTTATATTTCTGTTTTATTTGTATTATTGTGATTAAATATATTTGTATTACATGATTCAGCAACAGAGGTGAATATCACACACATACTGTTGACTGAAGAAGTAAATACTGTATTATTCCAGTCATATAATAATCTAAAACCCACAATGCTAATCTATGGTGATAAAAGTCCGATAACCTTTGTGAAGGTTAGCAGCTTAGAGGGGCATGAGGAAGGTTTTTGTGGTTAGAGTGACATTCTGTATCCTTCTAGAAAACAGGCAAAGTGTATGAATAGATGGTTTCCGGAAAGAATATTTTAAAAGTTCTTAAACACATGAAAAGCTACCCAATATCTTTATAAAATGTGAGAGCTGAAATGACACTGACACATCCTTTTTGCCTATTTCATTTGATGTGGAATATTGATTTAGATTTATTTTGATTTCTGACATAAGAATATGTAGCACACTACGAATTTGAGGGGATTAATTTTGCAACGTGATCTGCATAATGAATTGTACAAGGGAGAAATGGAAAGCAGAGCCCTGGTGCAACGTTCGTGTGGTGCTGTAGGTATGGGGTAGTAAGTATCTAAAGTAAATGGTGCCAGTGGGTACATGTATGATGCCATGCTTAAAATAAAAGGAGTAAAATAAGTATTAAAAATACACGATTACAACAAAATGTACACAGAACATACCAGATTCTACTTTGCTAGGTTACTGGAGAATAAAGGTGAACCGCTAATAACTCTTAAGGGATAGAGTAAGTTAGAGAAGCCTTGTAATTATAATTGAATTTCTAATAACGACGTTATTAAATGTTTTTAAATTGTTTGAAGTTCAAATTAAAATAATTTAAGTTAGAATTACTACTTTGATACTCTGAAAGCAAATATAGTTTATAACAGATATGCCTAATGCTTTTAATGCTTAAAACTTTACACATTATATGCATTATGAAAATTAAGATTATTTTAAAACTAAGCAAACAATTCATAATTCTGCCATCCAACAACTTCTATTAATATTTTTTTACACATTGTACAAAGTTATCCTAGGAATCTTTATACTCACATTTTGATATAGTTTAATGGGTTCACACATTATCTAAATCTTTTACTGCAGTAAAAGATTTAGATAATTTTTTATTTTTTTGTCTTACCACTTTTTGTCATAGTTTGTATTTCCAAACTATGGTCCAGAAAGATGGCATCATATGCCCCTGTACTTGAAATACATATTTCCCACTAATCCAGCTCTAGTCATAGTTTCTGTTTATATTATCAATTTCTTAACATTATTAACACATTTATAAAATAACCTTCCCTTAAAATACCCTTTAAAAGCACTTCCCTTATACCTCTGATCTTAATTTTTTGGGGAGGCCAAACATATTTTAAAGATACTAGATTCTATTCAATATTGGTTAAATTTACTTATGCTTAAATTTCAGAAGCTAAGTTATACCTAGTTATTAAAATGATAAATTTCACATTTGAAGAGCTATGAAAATAAAGCAATAGGTTACTGCAGTGAATTACCAGAAGCCTGAACATTACCACTAGTGTTTACCTGAAGTGGGAGACTTGCAGCGCTCGAGTTCCAGGGGAACTGGACTTTCATTCAGCTCAGTTAAGCCTGGAAATAAAATGACAAAAATTGAGATAAGTTTCGTTGGATGATTCTTATTTCTTCAAACCTACAAATTAAGAATTTTTTTCCTCTGTGTAAATTGCTTTCCTATGCACCTGTTATAATTATTGTTCTGAAAATTTGTTTAACAAATGGTACAGGAAGAAATAAAGCAAAAGTGAATGATAAAGGGTAACTGAACATGATGATGAAATATAGCATAAATCACCAAGTTTCATATGAAAATAAAAAAGAATAACAAGAATTAAAAGGTTTTTACAAAAGACTTAGTCAAATCTTACACTTTCCACAAAGAAATTGTTATTGACCTTTAAAATACTTTTAAATATTGTGAGATACTACAAATTTCTTTATAAAGATGAAAGATTGTGTACATTGATTATTCTTTCTTATTACAAGCCCTATATGTTTCTCATTTTCTAATGGTTTTTATTCTCACTTTTCTGACAAATACCAGGATAGGCACAATAAATAAGCCTTTTGTAATTCTCATCTACCATTCTGCTTTCAGAGTTTCTATTCTTTTTTTTAAGATCTATTTTTACTTATACATGCAAGAGCAGGGGTACAGGCCAGGGTCCAGGGCCATGAGAGGATTCACCAGAGACAGAGCGGGGAGCAGAACAGGTAGATGTACTGAAACACACTGCTAAAGGGAGCAGCAGGCAAGGCAGGAGAGGTCTGCCTCTCCCTGTGGATCCCCTCCCTGGCCGGCGGCAGGGATCGAACTCGTGCTGCAGTGACTGCGGTCTGCTTCACAGTGTACTGCTTAACCCACTGCGCCACCATGGAGGCCCCAGAGTTTCTATTCTAATATAAGTTCCCATATCCTAAGTACTTAGAAGTGATTGTTTATTACTAAAGCTGTCTTCATATTCCCTCCCACCACCACCTTTATATCATTGATATCAATAAAATTCACATAGGTTTAAAAAAAAAGAGTTTAAGAAGAGGCATGTTGTGATACTCTAGCCCAACCCTATGTTTTATAGATTCGAAACTGTAAGTTCAAAGAGTTTAAACTGGGCCTCCCTGGTGCGCAGTGGGTTAAGCAACGCACTATGAAGCAAACCACAGCCACTGCAGCAGGAGTTCAATCCCTGCCTCCGGCCAGGGAGGGGACCCACATGGTGAGGCAGACCTCTCCTGCCTTGCCCGCTGCTGCCCTTAGCAGTGTGTTTAGGTCAGTCTGCCTGTTCTGCTCCCCACTCTGGTGAATCCTCTTACCTCCCTGGACTCTGGCCTGTACCCCAGCTCTTTTGTGCATAAGTAAATAAATCTTTAAAAAAAAAAAAGAGTTTAAACTACTTAAGGTTACAGAACTAAGTTAATGCAAAAGCTTCAAGAGAACCCGGAATTCATAGTATGTTTTATATTATTCTGTAATATAATATTAGCTCAGAGAGCTTCATGAATCAACTGCAAGGTTTACGGTTTGCTCTAACTTGGCACTGAAAGTTTTTAAGACTTTTGAAGTAATGCTCACCTAATGTTTCATTTCTACTTATCATCATAACGCACTTACGTTAACTGACATGAAAGTATTACTATTTATCTAGAAATAATCACCAATCTTAACCCTAAAAATAAGTAGATAAGGAAAAGGTTATGACTAAATAAGCAACAAATGTTAATCTACAGAAGACCTATGTAACTACCTCAGGTTTATTGATTTAAACAGTCTTTCTTCCAACAATTAGATGAAGCAGATTATAAAAGGGAAGAAGCTACTAGAACTAGAAACTTTCATAAATGTAGCCTGGAAGAGAGGCAGAGAGAGGAACTACAAAAAGGGAAAAAGAACAGCTATATTGACTTCGTGCTTTGAAACCATTTACTAGAGTGGGGTGTATTATAGACCTCAGAAGGACTTTTGGGGTATCACTTTTCTATGATTCAATAAAATCTACTGAACGCCTGATGTAGCATGCTTATCATAGTACTATCAACTAATATTAGTAGCAACCAATATTTTTTATACCTAGCACTTTGCTAAGCACTCATGTAAATTGTCTCAAGTATCTTACCACACTCTGAAAAGGTACACATAAGGGAAGAAAAGCAGAGAAGCTATTATATAAATCACCCAAAGTAACAAAGCTGGGAGATAGGAGAGTTGAGATTCCGTGATTGTAACAGGCAAGAAAGTATGAAATACATATTAGAACTTTATCACAACTTTGAAATAAAAAAATTGGTAGTAAAGGAGCTAAGCATCAGTTATCTGGAAATTATCACTTTTTATATTCCCTTAACTGTCTACTGGATCTGTTGTTTGCCCTAGTTTCTTCTAAATTCATCTACTTCTCTGCTTAATATAGTAAAACTATTTCTATGCTGTCATTTTACAGTGTGTCCAAATTCAAAGTTAAATATTCTTATAGCAATCATTATTTGATCCTATAAAATTATTCAAAACATCACAATTTAAATATATTTTGATATAGAAGTAATATGTTATCTTTAGAGAAAATTTGGGAGACAGAGAGAAAGGAAAAAGTAGGAGATAAAAACAACAAAACTTTATCATAATTTTGGTTTATGTTCTTTCTACCATGATTACTTTTAATCCAATGAAAAGTTTCTTATTCTGAT
The DNA here is from genome assembly GCA_019455555.1 of Galemys pyrenaicus. Lineage (NCBI taxonomy): Eukaryota > Metazoa > Chordata > Mammalia > Eulipotyphla > Talpidae > Galemys > Galemys pyrenaicus. Next base: position 1,492,942 of record JAGFMF010011454.1, on the reverse strand, counting down.
TTTTCCACCATAATATGATTTCATAAACGGTTCTCCCATTTCATTAAAATACATCTCACATTTTATTTACTATTCCTCTACGGTGTTTTTCTAGTCTGTACCATACTAAATGATGCTGCATTAAATATCTATGTGTGAGTCTGTTTTGGTTTTTTTGAGTCTGGTGGGTATGAAAGATTTTCACTGCCTTTATACAATGGCATGGTGTCTCAGCAGTTCTTTCAACAAAACTCTGGATAGAATAGTGATATTTCTTACCTCTTTTTTTCTGGTAAAGTATGGCGTTTATCCAGTACTAGGCAATATTCTGATCACTTTTACCAGTCTTATTCTGGGTAATTGTCCTAGTTTGAAGAATAAATTACAGTCATCCCTCCCTGACTTATGTAAAAGAACCTAGCCTCTGTCTCTCCCTGTATTAACTAATGAAAATTTCTTTATTAAAGTAACATTGATATATAACATTATATAGGCTCCAAGTTTAAGCACTGCAAATCAATATCTATATTACATTATGTACTGAGAGTCTAATTTTCAACTTTCCATATAACTGACCCCTTATGTGCAATTTCTCTACCTCACTACTGCTTCCTAATGGTAACCTCTATTCTGTTCTCTTACAGTCTAAGAGTTTGTTTTTGTTTTGTTTATTCATTAGTTTTATTTCTTTATCTTCTACATGTAAGTGAAACCATGCAATTTTTATCTTCTTCGGTCTTATTTTGTTTAGCAGAATACTCTCTAGGTCTAACTTGGTTGCAAATGGCAGGATTTTGTCATTTTCTTTTTTTTAAATAGTGGAGTGGTATTTCATTCGTGTATGTATACCAATCACTGGTCAATGAATACTTATCCACTCTTGTTTTGTGAAGAATGCTGTAATGAACAGTAAGGTACACGTAGTTCTTCTAATTAGTGTCTTCAATTTTTCAAGTAAAACCCAGAAACTGGATAACTGGATTGTATGGAATTTCTATTTTTAATGTTCTAAGTAATCATACTCTTTTCCATAATGGTTCTACCAATTTATATTCCCACCAACACTGTACAAAGATTCCCTTCTCTCTACCTCTGAACATTTGTTGTCTTTTTAGATAATAATCAGATGTAAGGTAGTATCCCATAGTGATTTTGATTTGCAGTTCTATAGTAAGAGATGATGAATCGCCTTTCAATTGCTTGTTGGGCATCTGTACATCTTCTTTGAAGAAATGTCTATTCGTAAACTCTGTCCATCTTTTAACCAGGTTCTTCTTGTTGTTACTGAGTTCTATGAGTTCTTTATAATTTTTGGAATTAATCCCTTGTTGGATATAAGATGTGCAAATATCTTCTCCCATTTTTGTTGTGAGGATAGGGTGCCGTTTTGTGTTGATGACAGTTTCTTTTACTGTACAGAAGTATTTTAGTTTGGTTAGTTCCATTTTCTTATTTTTGCTTTTGTTTCCCTTGCTATTGAAATTGAATCACCAAAGATATCTAAAACTGATCAAGGAGAATATCACCCATTTTTCATCTATATATTTTTTCATTTCAGGTCTTAAATTCAACTTTCTAATGCATTTTGAATTAATTTTTAAAATAGTATTAGGTAGTATACTGGTCTAGTTTCATTTTTTGCATAAATGGCTGTTAATTCGCTTTCCAGTTACCAATAATTTCAAAGCAAACCTGAGTAAATTCACAAGCTTTTCCAACCAATACTCTGGTAGAAAAAGTCATAAAACTGAAATGTCAGATCCACCATAAATGCCAGCTCTCCAATCTCAGTTTTTAACTCCATGATCTTAACAGAAAATTATTCTGAGAGTATAAGAATATATGTTATATATGATTTGAGAACATCTGTTTAAAGATTTTGGGAAACTATTATCAAAATGAACATGAAACATTTGATGGATTTTAATGTAGATTTTATTGAAGTATAAGAAACATAGAAAGCACAAAATTTATATATCATACGTGTGTATATATATATCTCTAGTGAATTTTCTCCTAGTTAGCTAGCACTAGAAGACATACATGAATTCTAACAACAATACATCAGACTTGAATGTCTCACTCAAGGCAGGCTGCTCTTCATTATGTAATCAGTGTTCCTGAAACTTATATAATCATTAGGAACATGTAAGTTAAGAATGTGGAAAATATAGTACGATATTAGTTGACTTCTTTCTCACTGATTATGTATCATAATCACAGTCACGTGACTGTTCTGTTGTTTTTAACAAAGCTCTTGGCCATACATTACTAAATATGCTAATCCAGATAAATTTGGGCAGGACCACAGTTAAGATCAGTCTTTGAGATTGGTTCAAAACCCAGGAGTGATCTTCTTAGTTGTCTCTCCTTGGTTCTCTCTAGTGAACCAGCTCACCTATAGTATAACTGGTTGCTCTAAATTTAGAGGAATTACTTCTCTTATTTGATTTCCACCAAAACCAACCTGAACTTCTGAAAATGTTTTTAAATAAAGCTAGCTCCTTTGGGAAGAGCGTCTTCAGAGTTCTGTTCTTATTCTTCCCCTGGGAAAAATCTCTGGTTTTTCTGGCTCCTGTGAAACCTCTGTCCTGAGCAAGCTGAGAGTAGTAATCAAGATCTCAACATTTTCTGCTTGCCGTGCCTAACATACAGCTCTGTTCTATGACTGAACGATTAGCAAGGAAAAGTAGCCTCTGGCCTCTTAGCCACACTCACCAGGAACTGGCCTCTTCCACTGAAGTTGAAAGATATCAAATGCTGGTCACCTGGAGACGGGAAAGGGCTAGAGCAGGTTGTGGCTTAGTGCCAAACACTCTCACTTTTTACCAAGTTTCAGTAGACTTTCTTGAATAAATGTTTCTCCATTTTCTATATGCTTTTAGGGTAATTTTCAGAGATTTTAATGGCTAGTGTTTTATTTTTTATTGATTTTTTTTGAGATTTTATTTATTTTTTATCTTTTATTTTGTTTTTTCTTACAGTGTTTGCTTTCCTTTCTAGGTTTAGTCCCCATAGAATTTACCTGGGCACCATCACAAATAGTCCTTGTGCTCTTTCTGTCCCTGAATGGCTAGTGTTTTTAAAAATTGTTTCTACTACTGATAATTTTTTTCTGGAGGGTGTGCCATTGTTTTCCTCATGTTGCCAATCTAGAAGTCTGGCATGTACATAGTATTTTAAAAACAAATACATGTCTCAATTGTTTGCTGATGTTATATAGATATATGACGGATTTGTGTATTCTTTAGTGTTAAGGTCACATAATTTTTTATAGCTTTTTATTCTTTTATAGATTCTTTGGGTTCCCTACATACACCATAATATCATTGCAAATAAGTTTAAATTTTCTGTCTAATCTTTGGGCATTTTTTATCTTGTGTTATTCCCCTACTGGGTCAACATACAATGGTGAACAAAAGCAATGAAAGTAGACATCATTCCCATGTTACCAATTTTAGTGGAAAAACATTTGATATTTCACAATCAAATATGTTATTTGTAGGTTTTTCATACACTGGGCTTTGTTAAATTGAGGAAATAGTGTTCTATTCTTGAATTTCTTAATATATTTATTAAAATCATCAAATTATGACGCATCTTTTTGCATGTTGAGAAATTTCCTTCTTATATTAATCAAATACTTTGCATTGGTTGATTGTCAAATGTTAAACTTCTACTCCTGGGATAAATCTACCTTAGCTATGATGTTTTATCTTTTTTATATATGACTGTTTCCATTTATTCATATTTTATTTTTTTAAAAAGATTTATTTATGCATACAAGAACTGGGGTCTAGGCCAGAGGTGTAGGGGGTGGTGAGAGGATTCACTGGAGACAGAGCGAGAAGCAAAATAGAAGATCTACTGAAATACACTACTGAGGGAGAGCAGCGGATGAGACAGAGAGGTCTGCTGTGCCATGTGGGTCAGCTCCCTGGCCAGCATTGAACTCATGCTGCAGTGGCTGGTGATAGCTTGATAGTTCTGAGACTTTAACCCTTGTACCACCAGGGAGGCCCCTACATTTACTCATATTTTATTTTGATTTTTGCATGTGTATTCATGAATAAGAATGGCCAGTACTTTTCCTTGAAGTTGCTGTCTTTGTCAAGGTTTGTTTTTCTAATTGTGTTGGCCAAGATACCCAAATTGGAATAATTCCATCTTTCTCTGTTTCCTAGAAGTGCTTGCTTAAAATTGACATTATTTCTTCTTTAAGTGACTGATAAAAAAATACTTATTAGTGAAGAGAGTAGGAGCTGTGGTTTTTCTGTGCTGGAAATATTTAATTATAGTCAACTTTTAAAAAAATATAGCAACTTAAATTTTTCAAAGTGGTATGAATTTTTGCAAGTTTTGACTTTCAAGACATTTCTTTTTTTTTTTTTTTAAAGATTTTATTTATTTATGTATACAAGCACTGGGGTACAGGCCAGAGGTGTGGGGGGGTGAGAGGATTCACCACAGAGAGCGGGGAGCAGAACAGGCAGATCAAC
>JAGFMF010011454.1:1420396-1488458 GCA_019455555.1 Galemys pyrenaicus | reverse complement strand
ACACTGCTGAGGGGAGCAGCGGGCACAGCAGGAGAGGTCTGCCGCACCATGTGGGTCCCCCCTCTGGCCGGCAGCAGGGATCGAACTCGTGCTGCAGTGGCTGCGGTTTGCTCCATAGTGCGTTGCTTAACCCACTGCGCCACCAGGGAGGCCCTTTCAAGACATTTCTTAATTTCATATTTTCAATTTATGGACATATAGTTATTTAGGTCCTTAATTTATTATTTTTTTTCTTAATTTATTATTCTTAATGTCTGTAGACTCCATAGTGATGTTTCCTTTTTCAATCCCGATACAGTTTGCTCTTTCTTCCTTCTTGAACACTCTTGCTAGGTTTTATGGATCTTAATAATAATATTTTTAAATAGCTGTATTTGGGTTTATCTCTACTGCTCTATTGTTTCCTTCTATTTCATTGGTTTCTGATCTTTATTTCCTTCCATCTGTTTCCTTTGGGTGACATTGCTCTTTTTTTTCTTAGTACATTAACAAAGATTGATTTGAGATTTTTCTATTTTTTAAATATAAGCATCTAGTAGTCTAAGTATTCCTTTAATTACAATAGTAGCAATAAATTTTGAACTACACACATTAATTTTATTGAAGTAGCACTGATTCACAAATTTGTGTATGATTTAGAGATAGACGATTAGCTCCTTTAGTTGTTACTACACCAATTCACCACACCAAAGAACCCATAATTCTATACTATAGTACAAATCCCTCATTTAATCCCCACCTCCTCTACTCCTGGTAGCCTTAATTCTGCTGTCATACTTCTAGGGTTTTATTGTGGGGTGGAGGTGGAGCCAGTTTTGTCTATTACTTTGCTTTGTTTCTTTATATTCCACACATCAGTGAAATAATCCCGTATTTTGTCATTCTCCTTCTGAATTATTTTGTTTATCCCAATAACCTCTAGTTCCATGCACATTGTTGCAAATGGAAAGATTTCATCATTTCTTATCGTTCAGTAGTATTCCATTTTGTATATATTCTCTTAATCCACTCATCTGCTGTTGGGCACTTGGGTTGTTTCCATGACTTAGCTATAGTCACTTGTAAATAGTGCTGCAATCAACATAGGACTGCTTATATCCCTTTGAATTACTGTTTTTGCACTCTTTGGGTAGATACCTAGGAGGCAAAATATTGGATCATATTTTAGCTCCAATTTTAATATTTTGGGAAACTTTCACATTTTTCTCCATAGGGCTGAACCACTCTACATTCCCACCAGCAGTACATTAGAGTTCCTTTTGGTTCCTTCACCGTCACAGCACTTGTTTCTGGTCTTTTCAATAAGAGCCATTCTCAGAAAAGTAAGGTGGTATCTCAAAGTGGTTTTGATCTGCATTTCTCTGAGCATTTTTTCATTTGTATGTGTTCTTTGGAAATGTCTATTTAATTACTATAATATTTTGGATAGGATTCTTTTTGTTGAGTTGTATGAGTTTGTAGACTCTGGATACTAGTCCCTTGTCAGCTGTATGATGTGCAAGTATTTTCTCCCATTTGGTAGGGTATGTTTTCATTTTATGATTATTTCTTCTTGCTATGCATTAACTTTTTAGTTTGATGTAGTTCAATTTATTTAAATTTTTGCTATTTTCTGAGTCTTCCTGGTGGCGCTGTGGGTTAAGCAACACACTATGAAGCAGACTGCAGTCACTGCAGCACGAGTTCAATCCCTGCTGCCGGCCAAGGAAGTGATCCACATGGCGCGGCAGACCTCTCCTGCCTTGCCCGCTGCTGCCCTCGGCAGTGTATTTCTGTTGATCTGCCTGTTCTGTTCCCTGCTCTGTTTCTGGTGAATCCTCTCACCCCTCTCTCCCCCACCTCTGGCCTGTACCCCAGTTCTTGTATGCATAAATAAATAAAAATCTTATAAAAATAAAAATCTTATAAAAAATAAATTTTTGCTATTTTCCTTTTGCTATTGGCATTGAGTCCTAAAAGGTATTACTTAAGTCAATATTATAGAGTATTTTTGTCCATATTTTCTTCAATGTATTCCATGGTTTCTGGCTTTACATCTACATCTTTAATCCAATTTGAGCTAAGCTTTTTGTGTATGATGTGAGATTATCTTCTAGCTTGTTCTTCCTTTTTTTTTTTTTGCATGTGACTATCCAGTTTTTCCAGTGCCATTTGTTGAAAAGACTTTCCTTTCTCTATTGTATACTCTTGATTCTTTTGACATAGATTAACTGTCCATATAAGTGTGGTTTTATTTCTGTGCTCTCAGTTATATTACATTGATCTGTATGTCTATTTTTATCCCAATACCATACTGTTATGATTACTATAACTTTGTAGGATAGCTTCAAATCTGTCACTGTGCTCCTTCAGTCTTCTTGGTTCAAATTGCTTTGGCTATTTGTGGTCTTTTGTTATTAAAATAAATTTCAGTAATTTTTTCTCTTTCTTTGAAGAATTCCATTAAAACTTTGATAGGAATTGCACTGAACCTATATATTGCTTTGGGTATGAAGGATATTTTAACAATGTCAATTCTTCTAAACCATGAGCTGGGAATATCTTTCTTTTTTCTTGTTTCATGCAACAGAACTTTATATGTTGATTTCATAGCCTCACACTTTACTGATTTATTGTTTCTAATAGCTTTTTAGTGCTTTAGGGTCTTCTATGTATCATGTCATCTGCAAACAGTGATAGTTTCATATTGTCTTCTCCAATTTGTATTCCTTTTATCTTTTTCTTGCCTAATTTCTCTAGGTAGGCTTTCCAACACTATGCTTTACAGTAGTGTTTCAACAGTAATGGTGAGAATGACTCACATATATTCCCTTTATTATGTTGTTAAATTGAGGTATGTTCCTTTTATCCCAGTGTTACTGTTGCTGTTGCTTTTTAAATAAAAAATAGATGCTGAATCTTACCAAATGCCTTTTTTTGTGTGTATTGATATCATCATATGATTTTTTGTCTATCCTTTTGTTGACCTGGTGAATTGTACTGGCTGATTTACCCACTTGGCCATGATGTGTGATCCTTTAAATATCAATGGAGTTAAATTTGGTTTCCTAATATTTTGTTGAAGATTTTTGCATCTATATTCATGAGGGATTTCTTCTTTTTTGATGTCCTTATGTTGGAATTGGAATCAGATTAATGTTTTCTTCATAAAATCATGTTTGGGAGCAACCCCTCATTCTCAAATTTTGGATGATTTTAGGATTGTTTTAGTTCCTTTCTGAAGGTTTTGTACAACTATTAAAATCAACTAGTTGTAAGTCATTTTGGGGGTTTTTTGATTACTGCTTCAGTTTCATTGCTTGAAGTTAGTCTATTCAGGTTTAACATATATATATATATATATTTCCCCTTGATTTCTCAGAAAAGTTGTATCTAATAATTTGTAAATTTCTCCTAGGTTATCCAATTTTTTGGCATAGATATTAATAGTAGTCACTTATGTTCTTCTGTATGTCTGTTGTAATGTTTTCTCTTTCATTTTTGATTCTGTATGTTACAGTTTTGGACTCTTTCTAGTGAGCCTTGTCAAAGGTTTATTTGTTAATTTTTTTGAAAGAACCAAATTTTGGTTTCATTGATCTTTTGCACTCTTTTTGATCTTGTCATTTATATATATTTCTGCTGTAATTTTTATTCATTCTGCTGGCTTTTGGTTTCATTTCTTTTTTCTAGTTCTTTCAGGTAGACGGTTAGATTATTTGAGATCGTTCTTGTTTTATCATGGAGGCTATGTTACTATATACTTTCCTCTTAATAATACTTTTGTTGCATCCATAGGATTTGGAAAGTTGTGTCTTTATCATTTGTCTCCAGGTATTTTCAGTGTATTCTTTGATTTCTTCATAATACAAGAGTCTTTGAGTACCATGTAATTTAGTGTCCACATATGCCAGGCTCTTGATATTTTTCATTTCTAGTTTGATACCATTGTGATCAGAGATTACTTGATATGATTTGAATCTTCATAAATTTATTGATGCTTGTTATATGGTCTGTTGTTGAGAATGTTTCATGTTTGCTTGGGAAGAATGAGTGGTTAGATTCTGGGAAGACCTTCTGTCCTTGTGATTTCATATTTCCTTGAGGTCACAGGATACCTTTTGTTTTTGTTTTGCCTGCCTGTATTGCTGTATTTAAATTTCCTTTAAAAAAAACCTGCAATAGTAACCTAGACAGTGAAATACTTTTCTATTTTTTAGCAAGTGGGACTATAGTTTAAGTTGATTTGATTGATGGACTTTTTTTGGCATTTGTTGTCTTCCATAGCTACTGAGACCATTTTTTTGCAGGTAATGAGTCAGCAGCATGGGACTGGGGCTTTGAGGGGACCAGTTGCTGGTTGAATGTGCTAGGAATAGCTGAAGGGAAGGGGGGAGGTTGGCGTACATTTGGTGTACCATCAATATCTATTCCATCTGGGGTTATAGATCCCAGAATCTGAATTCTCTGCAGTGTCAGTGCTCTTTATGAGGCCACTCCCAGGGGTTAAATCAGAGGAATGCAGTCTGGAGCATTATAAAGGACCTCAGCCTGGTGAAACATGCTAACTCCTCAGCACTTATTTACCCTCAGTCTAGGGTGTATGTCCTCATTGTTTTGTTCGCCCCTCCCCAGGGCCTCTAAGTTAACAGCTTTGCCATCTAGTCCCCCACCTTGAACCAAAATGTTCAGGAATTCCTTCCCACCTACTTCCTGTTCAGTGAAGCACAAATTATGTCTGCCTCTCCTCTTTGCCAGTCAGTCTCTAATAGATGTTCCAGTTTTGTTCCAAGTCACAGGATTGTCTGGGTGTAGTCTGTTTAATTCTTATACATTCCTTTCAGGAATGATGCAAGGAAGCTTGGGTACTGCTATCTTGGTCTGAAGTTGCACAGATGATAAAGATGCCTCTATCTCCAAATGCGGATATTCTTCCACTGTTATAAAATCTCATTTCTTTTATTATAATTCTCCAAGACAGAATATTAATTATGCTGACTTTTTTGGACGATTCAGCTCTGGGAAAGCACTGGTGGTTGTAACTATTGCAGGTAGCTGTGAGGAGGTGATATTTTAACTTTCACAGTTAAAATGTGTTTTATATTTTCCCTTGTGATTTTTAAAAAAACTAGTTTTAATTTCCAAATATTTGGAAATTTTAAGAAAATTTTTTGTTTTATTTCTAATTTAATTTCTTTTGTAATCAAAGAACATACTCTTTTCCAAACCTTTATAATTCATTATGCCTTGTTCTATGACTCAGTTTATATTTGTAAATGTTCCATGTCTACTTTAAAAGAGTACACATTTCCATTTGTGTAGTGTATATATGGTCGGTTAGGCAATTTGCTTAATACCACTGCTTACATTTTTATATTCTTACCAGTTTTTTGTTTGTTCTGTCAGTTATGAAGGGGAAATTTATTCTCATACATCACTGTAGATTTGTTTGCCACATTTTATGGAGGATATACTCACTTATTAGTTCTTAGATCTTGTTAAAAATGGATTTTATTAGATTTTTTCAAAGATCTCCATAGATGATCATGTTTTCTATGAAAAGAGATAATTTAGAATCTACGGTACTATTTTACTTAGTTGTGGGTGTGAATTATCACTTTTTCCAATCTTGCTGGGGTGTGTGTGTGGGGTGGGGGAGGAGTTGGTCACTATTTCCTCTAATCCTTTCAAATAGTTCTTTACCTATCCCTGGTTGGTTTCATCATATGTATATGCCGATCAGTATTTTATTGGAGAAGGAAACTGTAAATTTCTGGTATCTTCCCTTTGTGAATTGTAGCTGAGTTGCTTCTCTGGTTTCCCTGATATCTCACTTCCCTGCTAGATTTTTGCCTTCCTTTGTTAATCTAGAAACTCTTAGGTCAGAAAATGAGTATAGTTGTAAGCTTCATTTTCATTTCTCTTAAAGGTTGCTCTTTTCCATTGTCTAATGTCCTGTGTCTTAAAAACTGTAGTTTCATTTATTCTGCCTGGTTTTCTGTCATTATGTAGTAGTGGGAGTGTAGGCACAAAATTTAGTCTGATTCCTTTTTTTAATCTTAGATATTTTATTGGAATGTTACTGTAGTGTTAGGCCTTTACATGCATTTACAGTATTCATATGTTCAGATTGAGTAGATGCTGCCAAAGGACTTTCCCAAGTGGTTAACTACCAATTTACATTTTAAAAGAAACTAAACTTTTCTATACTGTATGTGTGTATAAGCCTCATTTTACATACCCACAAAGTTTTAGTACTATTCCCACTATCATTACGCCTTCTATCCCTATTGCCCTTCCACCTCTGTTAATCTCTAGATTTTTCAGAGTCATTTTAGATTTTCTAGTTGTTTTTTTTTTTTTTTTCTCCCTTTGGTTATTCTACATATGAGAGAAGTCACTTGGTAATTGTCTTTTACTTTCTAACTTACTTTGCTTAGCACAATCATCTCAAGTTCTATCTACATTGTCATAAAAGTAAGATTTCATCTTTTTTTTTAATGGCTGAATCACATTCCATTGTTTATATATACTTTGTTTTCCTTGTGGAGTCATCTGTTGGTGGCATTTAGGTTTTTCCATGTCTTAGGTATAGTGAATAATGTTATGAACATAAGGGTGTGGATATCTTTTCAAGTTAGTATTTTCATATCCTTTAGCTAGACACTTTGGAGAGATCTTAGTAGTTCATTTGGTATTTCCACTTTTAGACTTTTAGGAAATATCCTTACCATTTCTATAGAGGCTGTGTGTTTGGTTTTTTCCTATTTTGCAAAAACAGGCCCAGCTTTTTGACCTCATGTAATTTTTTCTTTCATAGCATATGTATGGATTTGTTTTTATTATATTTCATCATTATCTTCCTAGCAATTAAAATGTTTGACACATAGAATATTCCTTGAATGAACAAACTTTTTCCCACTTAAGAGAATTTTTGCTGGCTTTTGTTATCTTTCTATTTTATACTTTCATTCTTGAAGCATTCCATTTTTAAAAATATTTGTCTGTTTACTAGTTCTTATCTTCTTCTTTTATTTTTCAGAATGTTATCTCCTACACTCTAAAAATACCATGTAGTTGATAGAGAAAGCCTGAGACTGGCCAAACCATCTTCCATTGCAAAACTAGTATTTGATGCATAAACAATTTTTCTGACAGAGCTCTATCTTAAGTCTTGTTTTTGAACTTCCTTTAGTCAAACAGCTTACTATCAACAGTTTTTAACAACGTTTCTGTCATTATCAGATGTAGAAATATCACTACACAAAGACAGGTTAACTTCTATTTTGTAAATATTATTCCAGAAAGATTAATTGAAGGAAGGGGATTCTATTTTTATTTTATATCTGAGAAAAAGAAACAGTGGATAGATGATTTACTCAAGATTACAAATGTAATGAATAGTTAACAAGTAGAAAAGGCAGAACTTGATATAAATCTTTAACCCCATGGCTGCTATTCTTTCTAAAGCATTTTCACCACTTCCATAAATCATAATCTGTAAAATACAGAGTTTTCCTTTGAACTATAAATTTTTATTATGTGAAAAATTTGCAGATGACAATTTAAAGGAATTCCTTGGAACCTAGCCTCCTTAAAAGGTAACAGAGAAAGAGCTCAGGAAAACATAGGAATTGAAATGTTTTTCCAGAGATGAAAAGTATAGGTTCGAAGTAGAATGTGATATCATTCTAGAGTAAAATTGATGTAACATAACATAATAAAATACAAAATGGACTTCAGATAACACCTTATTCAATCTCCGAATTGTGAAAAACAATTTTAAGTTGTTTTATTTTGGAATATATTGATTTTGGGTAAAAACTGAAAGAAAATAAGTGCTTCCTAATGCATCTGAGACTTTGAATTACTTAGAATCACATCATGGAAGGAATATGAAGTCACTTTTGCATCTTATAAATTTATTTCTCACTTATTCTGTGTACTTTGAGAGACTAATCTCTTCAATTTTTTTTTTTTTAATCTTAGAGGGCTCCACTAGTAAATACCTGCCTCAAAGGGTTATGTCCACTAGTAATATAATACTGATACTGTGGAATATAATCCCAGAATAAATACACTTAATGGAAATGGAATAAAGTTTCTCATATAAGGACAACATAGATATGCTTTCTGAAAGCCAGGAAATAATTAATGAAAAGGATATACAGTCTCCATTATAGTAAAATGAAACTGTAGAAATATAGCTAGGTTATATATCTAATATTTAGAAATACATTTTATGACTATTTCACTTTAAAAGCAAATTCTAAGATGCATCTTCATTAGAAAATCAGCTCCTTATTAAAATATGTTGATCATCAAGAGAAGACCTTATGAAATCTGATTGCAAATTCCAGGGCTTGTCTAAGCTTTCATAGAACTGAACGATGAACATGTGGAGGATCTCTTTATGTCTTTCTAAGGAACTGCTTTTAATTTATTTCTCAATGCTTTCAATCTCTATTGCGAAGTAGTATGATTTCTCTGACAAAATTTAAGTGAATTCAGTAACTACAGAAACTATTTCTACTCTCATTTGTGCAGTTTAAAAAGTCTCTTTCTGTTTATGGGAACAAAGTTTGCTGTCACACACTCATTTACTTGCTGAGTTCATACTTGTGGTAGATGTAAAGATATTAAGAATGTTATATATGATCTTCAGATTCTTGTCATGCATTCTGAAAGTTTAAGCATATGCGTAAAAATAAGTAACCATAAAAACAAGTTGAGTGTCAAAATGATTCAAACATTACTGTATACAAGTATTATGTATGTAAGTTTTTAAATAGAAGAATTGGCAAAAGTAAATTATGATATTAGTAGGAGAGGTTTACAATAGGAAGTGAAATTTGAGCAGGGCATTTTCAGACAGTGGATGATATGAATCAGTTTTAAAGGTAACATGATACTTGTAAGGTGTTTTTATTTGACAGCAGTAGAAAATTTATTTGAAGATATAAATTATGTTTTAGATTACCCAAATAAAGGCTTAAAATCTTTTTTCTTATTCTGAAGGCAATATAAGGTTATGGAAGGGTTAGGAGTAAATGAGTATGTCTCATAACTTTAACATCATGGTTGACATTCCTATAAAATTCTAATTAAGAGTCTGCTCTTACTCTCAGCGTGCAATTTTCTTCTTACTGTAAATGCATTACATGTTTATTATAGAAATGTGAAGTGCATTAAAATGAAAAGACATAATTGCTAAGTAATCTCATGAACCAGAACTTGTTCTGTCTGTACAGAATAGACACATTCTCATACAGTGGGGATATTCTAGTTTAGGAAGGTTAAACTTGGATTCGGAGGTCTGGCTATGTGTGTTAAAGCACTTGGAGACTATTTGCAGGAAAAGGTTTGGCTGAAACCCTTCACGTGACAAAGGAGGGATGTGAAAGACTAGTTTAGGGCAGGAATGAGCAAATTTTGTATGTAAAGAGCAAGGCAGAAATAGACAACATAAGTATGGCTGTCAAAAATATTTATCACAAGGCACCAGTATGCACCCAAAAACTATATGCACTGCTGGATTAGAAAACTAGAGGATATTTATGGGCAAAGATAAATAATCCTATGGATACAACCTGAAAAATGTTAAGGATTTCATAGGTACTAACTTCTTTAACTAGGGGAACATGCCAGTGAACACATCAGTAAAATTTTAATGTGATTCCATTAGTATCTGGAAGCTGGTGAGGTAAGATCTGAAGAAACTTAGGCTACAATATATGTGTGCATTATACATGCATGTTCTATGTAAAAAGACCACGTTGTATATATTATAAGTAACCTGATTTTTAAACACAACACTGAGTAACCTATTATAAACAGTCGGCTAGAGTATTACTAGTGTCATCTGCACCTCCAGTCATGTCCTCGCCCTGCACACCTTCTGCACCAGTGTGGAGAGCTGCTTACTCTGGTCATCTTCAGAGTGGCATTTGGTATATGGTAAATGTTACTGACTCTTATTTGTGACCTCAGTTCCCAACTCGAGTATTCCTAATTTCTGGAATACACAAAAGCACTTTTAAAAAATGTGATTTTAGGTACTTAAGAAATCTAAATGCTTAGAAGCAGCAAATATAATCCTGGTTAGAATAATTTTCTAAATTGGCTAAAGACACAGGTTTCCAAAATAAGAAAACATTCAATTATTATTGAAACCGGCACATCAGGGTTATTATTTACAAAGACACCATGGTTCTTCCACCTCAAAACAAAGTACAGTGACTTCTGGAATGATAGCACATGGTTTGAAAATAAACAGTGAAAACAATGGATATGAGTACATGGGTATACAACAATAACTATTTGAAATACTTGTATAGTTTTGGTCAAAATCATCAGGTTGCAGTTCCATAACAAAAGAAAAACTTGCATGCATGCTGAATGTGTTTTTAAAAAAACACATTACTGAGCACAGATGGGTGGATTTAACTCAAGCACTATGACTTAAAAAGCTATTTGCCTAACCTTATAGAACTTACTCTGATAGGAAGTACGGATCCGTTTCGTTAAATCAGGATAAAAGTTATACAGGCCACGCATGCAAAAGTTGTCTTTGGAACATGCCAGAACACCAGCATCAGCAGCAGGCAGAAGAAAGAGAGAAAAATAGTCTAAAGTGAAAGGAAGTGATATCATACCAGAATCTAAAACAGCCAAGATGAAGAAATTGCAGCAAGTTTAAGTAACCAAATCAGAGAGGAGATATTAAAAAAAAATTAGAAAGAGGTGATGGATGAATGATGAGATGCTGTAGTAATTTTTAAAATTATAGATATATTTATGTAGTAATTTTGTTTCACCAAATATCCTATAAAATAATGACATTTCTCTTAATGTGTTTATTTACATGATAAACCTACTTGGCTTAAAAATAATGTTAATTCATTAATGGTTGTTTTTAGTCTTGATATTATCTTTTTTATAACAAAGTGAGCACTCGTTGTAGTCATTATATACACTAAGTACAAATGGGAGTTTGACTTCAACATGATTTCTCCTAATTTTAAAGTCATTAAAATTCTAAGTTCTAATCATAATTATTGGTGCCAAACAAATTTAAATAAGTTTTATTACCTTTGTCAGAAGATATACTTGGTCATTCCACCCTGTATATCCAGTGAGCAACTTAGATGCTGCTATGGAATCCACAGTTTTTCTGATTGAATGGGTGCTTTTAGCTTGCAAACGATAGCTACTGTCACATTCATGAACTTCTAACATGAACATCAGCTTTGTTTTCATGAGAGAATTTATCTTTGAACACGCATATACAAGTTATTTTATTCTATCTACCTTTTAGAAACTAGTAGTGATAGAGATAGAACCTGTAATTAAAGTTTCCAATAATCCTAATATATTAGAGAACTTTATGCCCCCTTAAAGGATATAAATTAGCAATTTGGAAAGGTTTGACATTTACAAAAGAAAGATTAACATAGAGGGAAAATTTTAGTATATTACATAATTTTTCACTAGTCTAAAAGAAAACTTCCTGTATGATCACATTCAGAAGTTAAATTTGTCATACCTTTTATTTAGAAAATAACACCTATAGTCATGTACTTTTATTTGAAAATAATATGTAATATTACAGTTTAGTTGAGTTAAACTTGTAGATGGAAATGCACCTATATTAGTAGACAGAAAATATGGAAATTTTTTGCAAGGTTCACAAAGCCATCTATTTGAATATATACAAAAATTTCAGTAAAACTTTAATTTGTCATTTTAGAAAGTCTTTCTGTTCATATCTTAATCACATTTTTTCTCCGACATTAAAAAAAATATATTGGTCCTGTCAAGAAAAACTGTCATCTTTCATGGCATTTTATGGCTAATTAGTTATGTTTACTGCATTTATTAAAATAGCTCCAAAAAAGTCACCAACCCCCAAGGAAGATGACAGCTAAGATATGGATTTTTAAAAATTAAAAATAGTGGATAATCTAAAGTTACATATATTTAAAAGGCCCAAATATTTTAGAAGAAACTTATCCTATTTAACAATCAGTTTTTTTCAACTAGAGATTTTCATACAATTTTATATTTAATAATTTCCATTATTAGTAATTCAGTCTAAAAAATGTGATGTGTTGCCTGATAGTTTTAACATTTTATATAATTCTTACTAAGTTTTATTTACATGGTATTATATAATGTTAACTTTTTATTGCCATGCATTTGAATAGCATCACAGAAAAAAAGACAGTCTAAAGGTAAGAAAACAAATGAACTAATCAAGATTATATAGCCATCTTGTTTTATTTCCTACCTGCAATGAACTGCTTGTTTTTTCGAGGAGACCGTGGTTGTCGTTGGTAAAGGTCACTTGATTTATATAGGTCAATGGTACCCATGCTTAAGAGTACTGTCTTCTGGATAAAATCCACCACAGCTAAACCATTGCAATTCCCAAATGCAACTCTGAAAGTACAAAAAAAAAAAAAAAAAAAGGCAAATAGAATGTATGGAGCAACCATTATTTTTATATTTGAACTGAAATTAAGGTTAATGAAAAGTAACACCTTAATGTTGGGGAGATCAGGCAATGATTCCTGTAAAGTTAGAAAGGCTATTATACATTTACATAAAATAAGTTGACATTTCTTAATAGCTTTGACCACTGAATAAAAGTAGGAGTGACCTGAGATCACACCATAGCATCAATTTTATTATGTAAATAGTGATTACTGATATTGCTATTTAACTTTTTTCTTATGCAAAGGGGAAATAGGTCAGGAAATGTTACACTTCAATAGTAACAGATGCTAAGGTATGCAATTAGATGCATTTTACAGGGAATATATATTTAACATAAAAGTTTGCATAAAATTAACTTATACAGCTAAAATTTTGATACTGTAGATCGACTGAGAGATACACTATTAAAAATTATTCTCTTATTTTGAATTTTAAGAAATGTGACAACACAAAGATTTGATTTTCATTAACTAATGTGAGATATTAAAACAGCTTCCTAAGTAGTCATTTTGGTTACCTTATCAATTAGGCATACACTAACTCCTTCTTCCATTTAGAACATGTCCTCTAGGTATACAATTATAAATTTGTGCTTATTTTCTTTCTTCCTACATAGGCCCTAGCACAGTAACATTATAGTGTGCTAATAACAACACTGTTGGGTGACATCTTGTAATTCCCCTCCATACTACTGGGTCCTGAGGGCAAGTCCTGAAGAGTTCTTCCCACCCATAGGAAATAGTCAAGGTAGCTGAAAGGCAAGTGACAGCAAGAGGTTCCACCACAAGTAAATAAGCAGTACTGGCTCCTGACAGACCCCACCTGTATGTTACCAAGTGGGCTAGGCCTACAGCAACCTGGAGAGGCCACATGCTGCCACTGCCACCTACTCTCTGTAGCATAGATGGATAGTAAAGGGCAAATACTCTAACAGCTAACCTGATCCTGTGCCCCTGAAAATCCAATGGGCTAGGCACACTGTTGTTGGCTCCATCTGAACTGCTTCAATGGGCATTCTAATCACCCATAGTCCAACGAATGTGTCACTGCTTGACTGACAGCCTTTCTTACAATGGTGTACCAGCCGCAGTTAGGTAGATGCAGACCACAAGAGAGACACATCTTGAATGGCTAACTCAAAAAGCCATGGGGCATGGATGGTGCTCCTTAATTCCATGATATCACTTGCATAAGATCAACCCTTAGGACTAGAATAGGTAGGAGGGTTGCCTAAAACACTGATATAAAAAGAGAGAAACAGGCAAAACAGGGAGACAATGTTTCCCAAAGAAAAGAAGTAAAACCTGAAGAAATGTGGATAAGCAAAGTATTTGATGAAGACTTCAAAGTAATGACTATGGAGATGGGAAAGATTGAAACAGAAGCTAAATATATAATAGTAGAACCAAAACAAATGAAACAAGGATCCAACAATAGACTGGATGGAGCAGAGAAGCAAATAAGTGAGTTAGAACACAAAGCAATAGAACTTAGACACACATCAAAAGTAGTAATATTTACGCTATAGGGGTCTCAGAAGAAGAGAAAGGTGATAAAAGCAGTTGAGGAAATAATTACTGAAAATTCCCTAATTTTGGGGAGGGAGATGGGTAAATAAGCCCAGAGAATTCTGAAAAAGGACACCAAGTCTTAGTTAAAATGGTAAAAAATAGAGAATTTTAAATGGAGCACAGAAAAAAACCAGTATGTCACATATAAGGGAACCCTCTAAAGGCTATCATATTTTTCAACAGAAACCTTGCACACCAGAAGAGTGTGGCATGACATACCCAAAGTACTTAAAGGAAAAACTTTTACCAAGAATTCGACATCCAAATATCATTTAGATTAAAGGAGAGATATAGAGCTTCCTAGATAAGCAAAAGCTATAGGAGTGCATCACCATTAAAACAGCATTTTTTAAAAAGGGGGCTTAAAGCATTTATTTAAACAGAAAAGACACTAAATAAAAGCAAGGAAATATATTTTATATATGTATATTTTCATATGTATATTTCATACATGTCCTATTCAGAGAGTCTAGAAAGATGGAGGTAGAGTGAAGAGGCTGAACTTGCCTCCTCCACATATTCACAACTAGATAACAGTAGAACCAAGTAAATAATGCTTGAAAGACAAATGGATGATAATGGTACTTACATCTTCATACCATGGGAAACTATTCAGCTGTGAAAGACAAACTGCTGCCATTCACAGCAAAATGGAGGAGGTCAAGGGAATTATGTATGGTAAGCAAGATAGAATGACAAATACTGGACCTTACATTACAGATAATCTGGTGAAATATAATACAAAAACTAGCAGACATCAATAAATGAAATGAGGGCGCTCAGGTTAAGGGTGTGGAGGGAAAAAGGGACAAGAAAAATAGTGGGTTGAAGCAAAAATATTTATTTACAGTGAAACTAATGAACCAATCACGTAACAGACTAAATGATGAGAACAGTAAAATTAAAGCTACAGCGCTGAGTCAAAGAAAATAACGTTGTAAAAGGAAATATCAAAAACAGTTTTGGAATGTAGTAAAATATAAGTAGCTATCAACTGAAAAAAGATTGATAGGTTTGCAAATGTATCTAAAGCTTATGGTAACCATAAAGCAGAATATACATGTAGACCTTCAGAGGAAGGTATCCAGATTAAACACAAGGAGGAAAAGGATAGAAAATACAAAAACAAAAAGTGGAAATGCTAATAAGTTTGACACTGGAGAGAGCAGGTAGTGTAAGAAAAATAATTTAAATTATGTATGTAAATTTAAAGTACTTTTCATTTTTAGGACATCACTTAAGTATTTTAAAAGGAAGCATCTAAACATATCAAATATATTAGAAAAATAACACAAGTTAGAAAAGTTGACTCACATTCCATACGCTGAGCTTACAGCAAGACTAGTAATCTGTTGGGGAGGTTCTCCATCTACCCACACCAGTTGGATCACGAGTTCTGCTTGATAGCCTGGAGGCATCCGCACTGGTCGTGTCTTAACACTAGAAAAAAGGATGCAGCAGTTCTGTATCATACAGTTTAAGTAAGTGTGCTCATGTTTATCTTCTGATTTTAGATAGACTCTTCCTACATAAATACACAATACCCATCTTTGAGGACAATATACAGGTTGACAGTGTCCTCTAGTTATGTCCATTGCAATACACTATTAATAAGGAGATGTTCATTGTTTATCTGAAATTTAAATTTATATGGGTCTCCTGTATTTTCATTTGTGTTGACATTAATAGGCCTGAACATCATTTCTAGTCTATGTCAATAACCTCCTTACTGATCTCCTGGCTTCTGCTGTTCTAGTACATCCCCAAATCCAATTTCAACATAGTCACCAAAATTTCAATCTGATTATGTTGTCTCTCTAATAAATTCCTCTTAAATGGGTAACCATTATAGGATTAAAAGGCAAGGTCTTTACCATGGCCTATAATTGGCACTGCATTACCTAGTTGATTTCATCTCCACTACCTTCCTGCATCCCCCAAACTTGCTCCCTTGTTCTAGCTATGATGCCCTCTTTACCAATATTTCCCTTTGTGGATCACAGATCACTGGACAAGGCCAAGACAGAGGCATGATCTATACTGACATAGATTCAAAGAATTATATTAATACATAAAATTGTTTTGAGTTTGGTAACAGAGCTTACTTGAGGCAAGGAATACTGTCTTTTGTTACTCCTTCGCTGGCCACAGTGTTAGTACTGCCAGAAAGGCTCCTTGAAGAAGGAAGCTGGGATGAGGGATCTGGAAATGGAGGACTTGTTTCTGGTTCCGGGGTTATGATATCTTCGACATCATATTGAAGTCGTACCTCTAATGACTTAAAAAAAATCCAGTTAATTGATCTAAGTCATAATGTAAAGTCACATTAAAATACTTGCTGATTTTTAGTAGTTAGTCATTGTTTTCATATTAATAAGTTCAATTTTAGTTTATAGTAAAGCTGAACTAGCCCAAACTGAATTAAATGGTAAATTACATGGAATAGTCAGTGGTATTTACAAAATATATAAAATATTTTTAACTTCAGAATTACAACAAAAATATCAGTATATTTATTTATGCATGTAAGAACTGGGGTATAGGCCAGAGGTGCCAGCGGAGAGCACCAGAGAGAGTAGGGAGAACAGGTAGCTCTACTGAAATACACTGCTGAGTGGGAGCAGCAGGTGAGGGCCCCCTGTAGAATAATTTTTGAGAATGAACTCAATTGCTAACAAAAATATAATGAAGCAGTGAATATGGCATGGCAATAACCAAAAAGAGAATCATAGTTATCTCAAATATACTAAGACCTCTAGTGAAAGGGGCCTCCCTGGTGGCACTAACACTGCACTATGAAGCATCAGCAGTCACTGCAGCACGAGTTTGAATCCGGCCAGGGAGGGGCCCCACCTGACACAGCAGACCTTTCCTGCCTCACCCACATCTCCTCTCAGCAGTGTATGTCAGTCAATCTGCCTATTCTGTTTCCCACTCTGTCTCTGGTGAATCCTCTCACCCCCCTACACCTCTGGCCTGTACCCCAGTTCTTGTATGCATACATAAATACTTTAAAAAAAGAACCTCTAGTGACAGTAACAATACCAAGCATTGAGTAATAAGCCACATTAGATACTGTTAAACTCTTTTAGACACTATGCTAATAAATTTATGAACTGTAAATACCTGTAAAACCTTATAAAATTGGCATCATTATTTCAACTTTATTACTTCCCATTTTATTTACACAGAAAATTATGTAGGTGATGAAAGTAAGTCTTACCTGACTCTTCTCCTGACTAGTGGAGACATCTGACATACTTAGAATCACAAATGTTTCCCTGATACAGCGAGAATTAAAACCTAGGCTTTTGGTTTAGTTTGGTCGGTTTCTTTTTGTTTCCCTGTAGTCTACATGGAATGGTCTATCCTTGAGATGTTCTGTGCGTGCTTGAATGCTATACACTTGTGTTTTTGGTGAAGTGTTTTTATAAATATCTATTAAATCCATCATATTTAACTTGTCATTGAATGTCACTGCTTCCTTTTACTTTTCGCTTGGTATACATTGTGATAAGAGGTACATTAATATCCCTTTCAATATCGTGTTGCTGTCAGTCTTAGTTAATACTTGCTTTATTATGTTGCCTCTATGGTGGGTACAGTGTCCTCCTTTATAGAATATCCAGTTGTCTCACTACTTTTTTGGGTAGAAATCTATTTTATCTGGTATGAATTTAGTGGATCCTGCTTTTTTAAAGCTTTCTATTGACTTGAGCAGCATCTCTTAATCCTTTCACTTTAAGTCCGTTTGTCTGGATAGCTTGAATGATATGAAAGTGAGTCTTTCATAATTGATACAGTTTTTGTGTTTGCTGTAATCTATCCAGTCACTCTGTTTATTTAAATTTATGATTATTATTGATATATTGAGGGCTGGCTACTGCCATTTTGTCTTTTATTTTCTGATTCTCTCTATTCCCTTGTTCAGTTTTTGTGTGTGTGTGAATTTTGTTTTGATACAAGAGCTCCTCTCAACATTTCTTTAAAGGAAGTCCATTGGTGAATTCCCACAGTTTTTGTTTGTCTGGAAAAACCTTTAATTCTGTCTCATATCTCAAGCTACCTTTAATATTCTTTTTTTTGTCTTGAACTCTTCATGGCATCACCAATATGCGTCTTGGTATGGGTATCGTAGCATTTAGATAAGCTGGTGTTCTGTTCATTTCATTTACTTGTAAATTGTTTCTTCCCTAGTTTTGGAAGTCTTCAGCTGTATTTTTTGAATAAGGTCTCCGTTCCCTTCTCTGTCTCGTCACCTTCTGGGATATACATACATTATCTTTATGCTACCATTCCTGATATAGTAATGAATCTCATAGGAGTTCTTCATTTTTTTACATTTCCTTTTTTTCTCTTCTTCCATCTGGTATTTCTGGGTTTCTATCTTGTAGCTCACTGATTTGTTCCTTTATCAGATCCATTCTGTTTTGTCTTGTTCTAAAGTACTTTTTCGTTGCATTTGTTGAGTTCTGCATACCCTGAATCTGTTAATTTCTTATTTAAAGTTAGATCTCTACTTGACTGAAGGCCAGATCCTCAGGTATTAGCTTTTAAAACTATGCCACTGTATACAGTCTTGTGGGGATGAAGTTATAAATCCTGCTGGCCTCCAGTGTTATGGAGATGTCCTTTGGGAACAGTTGCAATTATGAGTGTCCTGGTCCTCCAACAAAGGGGTGTGAGAGGTACCAGTGAGCTGTAGTGAGGCAAAGATAACATCCCCAGTCTGTTTCCTGAGAGCTACTGCAGCTTCATGGGGCCGGTGTCAGTTCTTGAGGAGGATGGATGCACTGCACAGTACATGGCAGACTGGAGTGGGGTACTGAGTCTATTGACTCTACAAATATGGGGGGAGTACTAAAATTGTTCTCTTTAGCTCAGGCTCTAGTACAATGTAAATGCAAAAATGCCTTCTGCTAGTGACTCTGTCTCCAGAGAGAACAGACTTTTGTTCCCTGGCAAATGTTTAAGGTTAATGAGTCTCTTTTATTTATGAGTTAGGTGCTTTTCAAATTGCTAGTTTGGGCCTGGGCCTGAGGGTAAGTCTGCATACTTGTCTTTTAAGTGCTGACTCTACATTCCTCATGGTCTCTTGGGTCACTAGGTTTCAAGAATCATTTTCAAAGTTAGATGTTTTGTGGGGCCTTTGGTACAGTTCCATAGATTTGAGTGTTTTATATGGAGGTATGACCTGCGTGATCCTCAAGGAGGAACTCCAGATTTATGAGGTCCCACCTGACTGTAGGTTACCTGGTAGGGGTTAGGTTTCTTGGTGAGATCTTGTCTCTACCTCTCCTACCCATTTTGTTATAGTTCCTTAGTCACTTGTGAGGCTGTTTAGTTTGTTCTCAGATCTTTTTTCAAGGAAAGTTGTTCCATATATCATCTCATGTTTATCATGTCTCTGGGAAAAGGTGAAGCCAGAAACTATACTAGCATTTTGAGCTACCTTTCTAAAATCTGGGATTTTGAAAAATATATGTTAAGAGGGTAATAACTTTAGTTGCTGCTGTAAAAACAGTTAATCTTTAATTTCTGACATGATAGTAAAATGGAATGGGTAGAGAAGGTCCATTATATAATCTAAATGTGTTTTTATTGGCATTTAACTTATCCCATAAATTTCATTAGTTTAAAAACTAAGATTAGGTAAGGCAGCCCTCTAATTATTTCCACCCTATAAAAATGTTGCTGTATGAAGTCATTAAAGCTAATCTTACTGTAATTGAGGAATAATCATGGAAATTAATTGATAAGAGACAAACCAAAAAATACATACATACATCACTAACTATAAAACCTATAGGCATTATCCCATCTACTTAAAATGATAAAAGTGGTTCTCTGTCTAAATTTAGTATTAAGTCAAATTATTTTTAATGTAATAGTAGGTATCAAGGATAATTAAAAAATTACTGGTCATACACTGCAGTCTTGATGACTTAAAACTCTACCAAGTAGTAATCAAAATTTATAATTATTTTAATAATTGTAAGTGTGAAAGTCAAACTTTAAAAGACTTACCACTATTTCTGCTGTAATTTCATGTCTGCTGAATTTGTAAATTATGACATAGGCAGAGACTCCTGATACACAGAATATTCTGCTCTCCGGACACCAGTAAATCATCTGAATGGCAAATGGATCTTCCTCTACAATTTCACATGTTTGTTTTCCTTCTCCTACCTTCTGTTTTTCAAACACTTTTGAAGTTTTTAGCTTGTACAACATCTGCAGAGTTACTATAAGACATTGAAATATAGTTATCTTCTAATTTACACTTCTTATATTTTTATATTTTAATGACAAACCCTAGTGAACAAGATAAACTACATTCAATGTTACGCTTTCTTATCAGTAAAGTTTAGCTGGAGGGAGACTATATTTAATAGGTGTTAAACATATACTCTATACCAAGAATATGTAGGTCTGTTGTGTGTTTGCTTGCCTCATGTTATTCTCATGAACTAAATGTTTTTCTCTTTAGTTATTGATAAAAACATTGGGGATCAGAAAGTTTACAGTGGAAATACTGAACCTCCTAAAGGAGATCTCTCGATCATTTTTCATGGTTTTTCTCTTGCCTAGCTAGATGAGAGCTTTGTGGTATTTTTAGAGGGTTTAATCCTTCCCAGAAGGATTATTTGTGTATATAAGTATACACATATACGAATATATCATGTATATGTGTGTGTATAGATCCTATAGATAACTTCCTTAGAGAAAAGGTCTGATTCCACAGAGGTATCACAGTGAAAATCTGGGAATTCTTTCAAAAATTGCATTATTACCAAATAAAGCATTTCCTTTTTACATTTTGAAGATAAAATTTCCTGTGAAATGCATTTCAAATTATTTAAAAATAATCTAATCTCAGTTATCATTTTTGTTGAGTGTGAAATATGTAAAATATATTGTTCACTTTCCACAGGCAAGTTTCCATTTCATTCTAGTCCTCACTGTTCAACCTACCTGCTGGACACTTTTACTTGTACTTCCTGGTGCTATATGAAATTCAAACGTCTAAAACTTTGTTTACTTATTTCCAAAAGAGTTAGTTATATTTTACTGATTATTCATCTTCAGAAAGCCATTGCCCACTTTCCTGGGTGGCAAAATCTTCCCACACTTCACTTTAAATGCTTCCCATTAAAATATCTTTCCTTGATCTAACTGGTTCAAATAAACCCATTTCTGATGACAAAACGATAAAATAATACAAAAAAAACCCCTGAATATTTTTAGGGTTCTTACATTGTCTTCCCTGTAGTGATATACATGTTCTCCTTTATCTTCTCCAATGACTATTTTCTGAAGAGGACATATGGGTCCAATCAGGTCTTAATATCTCTGCTTGACCTTCAGCGTTGAGCAGAATGCCTATTTATTCCTTGCACATTTTCAAATTTTTTTCTTTTACTTCTCACAAGACTTGGTAGGCAAGTGGAGAAGAATAGTGAAATGGGACATAAGCACTTTTCTAAGACCTCAGAGTGAGTAGGTGAAAGAAAATCCTTGAACAAAGCCTAGTGTATTTTCTAATGTACCTTGTTTCTTACAGGTTACTGATTTTGTGGTTTATGTTCTTGTTTATATTATGGAAAAATAGACATAATGCTTTCAAATTATCTAAGAGTAGATTCTAGTAACTCTAGTAGCCTTATGTAGATGCTAAAAACCTATCTGAAATGTTACCTGTTCAAACTAAAAAGTGGTCATTGAAAAGGTATTAAGCAAGTGATTTTTGTTACAGAAGAGAAATTTAAAAACTTACTTGCAGAAGCATCCCAAAATTTTATTGATCCATCTGCATGACTAGATGAGAAATAAGTAAGCATTAATTTAAATATAGTAAGTTAAAATATTATCATCATTCTAAATTTATGAAAATAAGTTAAAGTTTGATTAAAAAATACCATTCCAATGAAACTGATATATACTAAACTATTTTTAAGTTCAAAACAATGGTTTATTTTTTAAATAACACGCAAAAATTTAAATTTAGGAAAATAATTTTACTGTCTGCAGATTTTATGTGAGATAGAGAGCACTGAAAATTGGCACTTCTTTCAAGGACTCATCTGGAAAACAGAATAGCTACTTCCCAGGACATTTTAGGGGGTGGGTTATATCCTGACACCAAACCCAGTAAAAAGTATTACACCAAAAGAAAATACAAACCAAAAATGCTCCAGTATATTTAATGCCTATAAAATTTTATGCCTATAAAAAATGGTCAGTAATATATTAGCATATATAATCAAGTACAAGGAAAACACATGAATAAGTTGGTTTTATCCCAAGAATGTAAGGTCAGCTAAATGTTTAAAATAGTCAAACACCACTATGTAATCAAAAGATTCTTGTGTTATATATATAACTCTTACATGTATCGTCTCTTGTAATGACTTTAGACTTAGTCTATTTGTAAAAAAATTGATATATCCCCCCTTTTTAAAATAATTTGCATGAAATATCTTTTTCCATCCTTTTACTATCAATATATTTGTGTCTTTGTATCAAAAGTGAGTCCAGGAGAGAAAGTTTTTTTATCCATTCTGTCAATCTCCACTTTTTAATTACAGAAGTTAATATATGTAATTTAATGAAAGTACTGTAAAGATTTTGTTTTCTTTGACATTTTTTGTTCCCCATTTCGTCTACTACTTTTTTACCATTGTTTTCTTTCAACATCCCACTTTGTTTCTTTTCTATATATTTCAGTTATTTCTTTGTGGTAACCCTGGACATTAAAAAAATCTAGTTTGAAATAATACCGAAACTGTTTCTATATAGTGCTTAATCACCATAATCTGTTTCATGTATTCTTTTCAAAGTCAGAAAGGAATAGGAAGAGTTATAAGTAAGATAATATTGACTTTAATATCACCTATGCAGGTACATTCAGTGGTTGTTTTTTCTTCATATGGATTCAAGCTACTGTCTTTTAATTTCACTTTGACCAACTCCCAGTAACATTTTTGATAAATTGGGCCTACTAGCATTTCCCAAGCTTTTTTTTTTTTTTCTCAAGAGCTGGAGTACAGGCCAGAGGCGCGGTGGGGTGAGAGGAGTCACCAGAAACAGAGTGGGGAGCAGAGCAGGCAGATTGACATAAACACACTGCTGAGTTGAGGCAGGAAAGATTTGCAGCGCCATTTGGGGCCCCTCCCTGGCCAGAGATCTAACTTGCGCTGCAGCAGATGCTTCACAATGCAGTGCTCAACCCACTGTGCCACCAGGGAGGCCCCAAGCATTTTTTTTTAAAACAGGTTTGTTTTGTTTTTTTTTTTTTCAGCACTTTAAATTTGTCATTCTGCTGCCTCTAGAGTCCTCATGGTTTCGGATGAAAAATTGACTTTTATAATCTTATGGAGGATCTCTTGGCAGTTGACAACCTGCTTCCTCAAACTCTTCTGAAGATGCTCTCTCTGTATCAGCTCCTCCTCTTGTCTTTCAGCTAACAATTTTCATCACATTGGGGGATGTTTCCATACTTTCCTCAAGTATTTTTTTTTACTCTATCTCCTCCCTCTCTGAGATATCCATTATGCGTGTTTTGTTAAGACTGGTGGTGTCCCACAGGTCTCTTGGGTTCTGTCTGTTCTTTTTGCCCTTCAGACAGAATAACTGCCACTGAACTATCTTTGAATGCACTTATTTTTTGCCTGCTCAAGTCTGTGACCAAATCCTTATTATGAGGTTTTCATTTCTGTTACTGCACTTTTAGTAAATCTACTCATTGTCCCATAAGCAGGATCATTTATTATCTTAAATTTCATCTTTATCAGTTGCTATATCTCTATTTTCATTCCAATATTAGAGCACAAAATGTACTACTATAGGAAATAGTGACATTTCTGGTGCTATAAGAGTTGAATCATAATTTAAGTAACCAACTGACAAATACAGAGCAGTGATTCATGGATTTGGCAGAGATCAAGATATATTGGTAAAGGTCTTTCTCAAGCTAACAATATATAATTTCCACAGGAATTCTTCTCTGATGGACCGCTCATGCTTTTCCTCCTCTACTTTTATAACCTACACTTAATTATTTTTGTTACAAGTCTGTTTTCAATGGTGTGATTCTATATTTCATAATAATCTTTGTATAGAAGTCATACTTATTTTTTTTTCATTTTAATCACATTATTAGTCTACCAGGAGCACAATTATGGAATGTGTAAAAATTCAATGAAATATTTATGTTGATGAATTGATAAACTCATAAATCACATACTACTTACCCAGTAATAATTATTTCTGGATATGTTTGTGTTCCAATGTTCCAAGCTCCTCCACTGATGGGCCACTCCTAAAGAGGTTATCCAAGAAAAATATTTAAAATGTATATTTTAAACAATCAAGGATGAAGTACTTTGCTATCTTCTAATCTTTTCATTAAAGAGAAACTTTCCAATGCTGTCTCTCCTAACATTGTGAAAGTAATAAGTAATAATAAGTGGTCTGCATTTGTTAAGTATTTTAATTTTACAGTTATATATAAACAATGTAATTCTAGAAAATTATTTAAACAAATAAATTTTTCTCTGCTCATTGATTGGTAAGAGGTGATTAACTAGAGTCCACTATTTTGAATTTCTCTAAAACACAATCATTTAAAACAATTAAAGGTTTATCTTATAATGCAAATACATGCCAGTTTGAATATATACTATATATATTTTTACATGTGTGTATATATTATATAAGTATATAACATTTAGGAAATCTGATTTTCAAAAGTTGTCTTTTATAAATGCCAGGTTATGACTTTTATAAATGCCAGGATTTAGTACAAGTGAGAATATAAAAGGGAACTCTATCCTTATCATGTGATCGTATAAGAAAACTTATTTTTATTATTGTACCTTATTACTGTATCCTTGTTTTTTATGCTTGACTCCTGTAGAGTAGAGTACTAGAATCAGATCTGGCGGGCAATCAGCAAAGTATGCTGTACATGTAACCGGCGATTCGTGAATGTCCATGGGATATGGATTTTCAAAGATTGGAAAACTAAAAGGGAAGAAGATATATGTGTCGTTTTGCAATGAAAAATGTAACTTTCATAAAATATTCTGAATATTACACATTTTACCCAGTTGTTTTTTAAGCATCATAAGACAAAGAACAAAACA
This sequence comes from Galemys pyrenaicus, assembly GCA_019455555.1. NCBI lineage: Eukaryota > Metazoa > Chordata > Mammalia > Eulipotyphla > Talpidae > Galemys > Galemys pyrenaicus. The sequence continues at coordinate 1,463,263 of JAGFMF010011454.1, read as the reverse complement.
CTTTTCAAAAATATATACAAAATGTAATATAAATATGGGTAGAATTTTAAATGAATACATTGTTTCTTTCCCGTAATTCAAAATATCCATAGTAACATAATATGGATAGGATGAATTTTATTTTGAATTGAAAATATTATACAGTGAGTTGACTAATCACCCAATTTATTAAAACATCAACTAGGTACTGTATATCTATATAATTTTATCTAATTATTTAAAAACATTTCAGTAAATTTTGACATGTTTTCCCAAGGGAGCTAATATTTAGGCAAGTTTTTTTGCTTTGTGCAGAAATGATTGGAAAATGTGTGTGCGGTGTAGCAATGTATGTGTGATTATGTTTTAAAGATAATTTTTTATTAAACTTGAGAACATAGACAATGTCCATCTTCTCTGTTCCCAAGATTTTGCTGTTTTGTATTGTCTGCTGCAATAGTTTAATAATAATTTTTATTGTGTGCCATTTTCCTTTATTCAATAGGCTAGCAGATAGATAGTATAGCGTAGAAATTTTCATAACAATTGCTTTTGCTTAAGGAAATAACACAAATGTGATTCATTTTTTCTGCCCTGAGTCTCCAAATGCATTAGGTGTTACCTTTAAAATCTTTTAGCATTCCCTAGATTCTCCTGGTTTCATTTTCGTTACTGAACTAAATTACTCTTCTACAATTCTAACATAACAGTATTTCACATAAAGAATAGTAATACCAGTTATCTATAATCCTCCTATTTTATAATTGCAGTGACTAAAGTTTTACGATAGTGTTAATTTATACATGAATAACTTACTTGCTTTGAGTCAGATCAACTACAATGAGATCTTTCTCCAGAAGTACAACAACAGCATAGGGTTCTTGAAATTCTACAAGTAAAAAAGAAAAAAAATGGGAAATTTTCATATTGCACATTTTATAAAATCACCAATTTATATTTCCTTTATCACCTTTTATGTCATTTAAATGATCTGAGAAGACTGAAATGTTAGTTGAAAATAACAAAGAGCATTTAAATTAACACACACATGTCTATGTAATGCTTCTAAAACTTAATATTTAAGACCATTAAAGAGAACAAGGAATAAATGAGAGGTTGTATTGCAGAGTTATAATAGTTCAATAGGCATGAGTTGGTCATAGTAGCAGATTGAGGAAAGTGAGTCTGTTATTCTCTTTAAACTTGGTCTGATTTCATGTGTACAAAGAGATAAAGTAAAGAAATATTCTTCCCTGGGCTATAACACATATTCAACTCCCTAGAAGAACCATACTACTAACTATGAAAAAACTTACTTTCATATTACATGTCCTGAAAAATAGCCTACCCTTTTCTTCCTTTCTCCCTTCCTTCTTTCAATATGTTCCAGAAACTCTTCTAAGAACAAAGGACATATGGAGTATAAGATTGATGGATCCTTGTTCTCATGGAGCTAATATTTTAGAAATGTAAGCATACCACCAATTAAACAAATGTGATTAATTTAGAAAGTAATCTGAGCTATGGGGGAAAAGAGGGTAATGGTATACAAAATGACTGTGGTTGAGAGGCAATACTAATTTAGTTATAATGACCAGAACCAACATTGATTTTTACCTACAAAAAATAAGAAAAATCTACAATGAGATAGCTATTCTCAGTTTAATGAAGAACTACTACATTGGACTCTTAATAACTAGAACAGATCTATTTCTTCATTTCACAGAGAAAATGGAGGTAGGTCATAAGATTGCCACAAGTTTAAAAAGCTAGTGGATCCTATTTGAAATACATTCCTGGCCTTCTGACTTGATTCTATTCTGTTTTCATTATTCCAGCAGTTTCTACTGTCTAGTTTAAGAGGTATCTAATTCTAAACTCAGCACTCAGCACGGATTTTACTCAGAGTACTCAAGTCTTGGATGGGAAATTGGAATTGATGGTCTTCACAGTGCTACCAGTACTGAGAATCTATCAAACCTATTCATATTTATGTCTGTAGTCATAAGAGAAAAACTAAAACAACAAAACCAAACCTTAAAACTTGCTTGGCTGTATGTCAATATAATAACAAGCAGTCCTTACACTGTTTGCTATGAAAACTAATCCCAAACTGAGGTTTTCCCCCTGCCCCCCTTCCCCTATCTCTGAGATCTGTTTTAAGTTTTTCACATTGTTCCAAAACTTCTGGGGTTTGGGTTTTCGTTCTCTTTTAGTTTTGTTTTTTTTGGTTTGAAGAACACTGGGGTTCTGTTTACTTTCCTTTTTGTCTTCTCTCTTCTTTAGGAAAATCATTGCTTTTAAATTAACTGCTTCAAAAAATATAATAGTTGAAACATTTTACATCGATAAACATCATAAGTAAATGATCATTTTTGGTAGTTACCCCTGTTTTAGCTTACTGTTGTTTCTTTTCAAATAAAAATTGGTAGCAAAAGTTTCAGCTCTAGCAAAAATATTTTGTGTACTCTGGTAATCACTGGATAAAAGGGTGTATTAGATTCAATTTGGTGTCTTTTAACAGTTTGATGTTGGGTAAATTAACTTTTTTGACCTCCAGTTTCTTTACCCATTGAAATGGCAAAATAGTTACTAGTTTTCTTACAAAGATTAGATGTTTAACACAAAGCATTTCTACTGGGACCCCAACCATGTAATATTACAGCCTTTGTTAACTGGCTTCTTTTTTGAGTAGTTTGTCTTTGTCTAAGCCTACTCCCCAATAAGGTGAAAAATTCTGTTATAACAACTTTTGCTGAGAGAAACGCATCATTTATGAAGTTTGCAGAGGATCAGGGACAGTTAAATCTAGATGCAAAACACGAATTCTGAATATAGTCAAGTAGTTATATTTCATAATGTAACTGAGATGAGTGTATTAAGCCATTTGTATTCTTTAAAAGTGGGCTGAATTGTCAGATGTCACAATGATGCAACAATATTAAAGTATTAATGAATTTGTTTTCTTTAAAATATGTAGCATGCAAAATAATAAAACAACAAAACTAGCAGGCAACCATAATAAGAGACATTATACAAGGGAGAGGGAGGAAAAGGAGAGAAGAGCACAAGGGACTGTGTGATGGTTCATGGGTGAATTGGTGAAAATTTTACAAGGACCACACAAAATGTAAAAGATATAAATAAAAAAAATTATAAAATCCTTGCCCCTGCCTGCCTAAAAAAATGTAGCATGCAAAAAATTATATAGTAATTTATCACAATACATCTGTAAAGAAAACTGAAGTTCCTTATTTGCTAATATAGAACCATAATCAGAATATGATATGGAGTAGTATATAGAATATGCGGCCATTTGTAGAAGAAAAAGATAAGTACGTATATACATATGCATAGATTATTTATGAATGTATATATTATTTTGGGGAGCATATAAAAGAAGCTAAGTAACAATTTGCCTCTGGAAGTTCAGAGGAAAATTTCAATGTGTACTATTTTATATTGTAAGGTTCTTTTCTGGCATTTTCAATTATTGGTGCTTTAATTAGAAATAATCAATAAAGCATATTTAACTGAGTAAACCTATTCCTAACTCCTGATAAAGTCTCCATCCTTATTACCACTTCTGTGAAAAACAAAGATCCATAATGTGGCTTGGAAATTATTATATTTGTGTACACTATATTCACACTTTAGTTAATGTTAGAATTTGCCCTAATATTTCTACTGCTGTACAGAAATTTACACATACATAGTATTTGATCTTTCAACCATAAACTTTCAAATGTGATTACTGGTATGCACATCTACTTTTACTAGATTCGTTAATAGGAGGGATTTTCTTAAATTTAGCTTTTTGTCTTCTGTTCTTTTTTCCTTTGTCCCCTTATTCTTTGTTATAACTTTGAAAAAAAATCTGTATACTTATGATTCATAAATATTAAAGACCACTTTGCCCTTTTTTTCCCACTCTCTAAACAATTTTACCAACTGTTAAGCACAGATTAATTTTTCTCCCTATCTAAAAACTGTTAATACCAGATTTACCTGTTAACAACAGATTTACCTCTTTTCATTCCTATAGGCAGCCTCTCAGGTTCGTTTAAATGCACAATACCACAAAAACCTCCCAGTTGCATCTGGAATTTTAGATTTCAGGAAATCTCCTTCTGAACAAATCTTACTAAAAACACTGCTTCCTTCCACCTTACAATGGCCTAGAAAGTCTTCTGTGGCTCCCTATTTCTAAATATCTCCAAATGTCTTTCAAGGTTCTCTCTAGAAAATGTCACTCTTTTAAAAACTTTACTCAATATCCTTTTCAAGGCCCAAGTCATTCCTGTTTCCATGACTGTTTCAGTCATCAACTATCTTAACCTTACTATAAATTATATTATTTAAACGCAATAATCATGTACCTCATCTGACCACATTTTATATGATTTGACATCATAGATCAATTTCATACATCCTCTTTTCTCAATAAGTCCTTAGAATATTGAGGCCATAGATGTGTCTAATATTCATTGATTAATAAACAAGAAAGGGTAATCGTGTCTAACACGCTAGAAAAAGTATCTTATTGTTATTTTATATCAACTTATGATACAAAATACCATATTTACAGGCTCTGTGACCTTTGCCTAAAGTCACATAGCTAGTAAATGGCACAGTCATCTTAAATCCAAATGTTCTATCTCCAGGTCCAGATGTTTCCTCTATAACTGTATGTTCCCTCTTAAACATGTAGTACTACTTCATTTTATAACTTTGAAAAAAATCTGTATACTTATGAATCATAAATATTAAGACCACTTTGCCCTTTTCTTCCCACTCTTTAAACAATTCTACCAACTATTAAGCACAGATTTTTCTCCCTATCTAAAAACTGTTAATACCAGATTTACCTGTTTGAAATTTACCTGATGAAAACACTACTTCCTTTTCATCAAAAATTCTTATTTCCCTTTTTATGTTTCACCCCTAATAAAATTTTAACTTCACTGTTAAAACAATGCATCATCATTATTTTACATCATCATCATCATCACTATATAATTTGCCTATAAGTTTAGACTGCTTTTATGTTTATGCAAAGCCTTTATATTCAGGATGTTAAAAATAAATAAGCATCTCTCCTCCCCAGGCCCTCCTGATTATTTTCAGCTGAAATAGATCACTAACCACACATCAGCAACCCTAGAATAATCAGAAATGCTGCAGTTGCATCTGAAGCAAAGATAGACATGAAACAGAAATAGCACCACCAGAATTGGAGATCACTGATAGCAGGTAAGTGCTTTAACTTTGATTGGCTTTGGAATGGGATGGGTGGAGCTGGTCTAGGAGAAGCTAGTAGGAGACCCCATTTTTCCCCAAGTGATTTTACCCTGGCCCCTATCGGACCCTCCCAGCTCAGCTTCCACCATCCTTATCAAAGTTCAAAGCACTTACCTGATATTAGAACCTGAAACTGCAGCACTGCTGCACTACTTCCAGTTTTTCAAGTAGGCACATTTGCAGAACTTGCTCCTCACACAACCTGCAGCTCAGTGTTGGACCACAGTGGATGCCAGCTGCCAAAACTAAAAATATTTAAGCTTTTTGTTAGGGCCTTATTTCACAATTATTGTCAAAATTAATAGTTTCATTTTAGTTACTTACCATTTGGGTAGGGGGTTTCACATAAAGTAAGAAATTCAACAATAGGATGATCCATCTCAAGTACTGTAATTGCTTTTCCATGCATGATGGTTAAACTTGGTCTTCTGCAAGCTTTGTCATAAGACAGTCCACCAGAAAATATAATGAATGGTTCACTACATAGGAAAAAAAGTTAGATACTGAAAGTCTTTTAAGATGGAACAATATGCAGGACTAAGTCAAAGAAGAACAATTTGCTTAGGATTATATGCAATTTAATCTTCCATTAAGCAAATATATTTCCTCACCCAAAAAAACTAGCACAATTTACTGTTCTACACTGCCCTTTTCCTGGAGGCACATTCTCACTGTTAAAATCATGAATGAGTGGCACAGTGGGTTAAGCAACGCACTGTGAAGCAAACTGCAACCACTGCGGCACGAGTTCCATCCCTGCCTCCGGCCAGGGAGGGGACCCACATGGCGTAGCAGACTTCTGCCTCGCCCGCTGCTGCCCTTGGCAGTGTGCTTCAGCCAGTCTGCCTGTTCTGCCCCACACTCTGTCTGGTGACTCCTCTCACCTCCCACGACTCTGGCCTCTACCCCAGCTTTTGTATGCACAAATAAATAAATCTTTAAAAAAATAAAAATAAATAAAATCACTAATGAGGGGCCTCCCTGGTGCCGAAAGGGGTTAAGCACCATACTATGAAGCATCCACAGCCACTTTAGCACCAGTTCAATCCCTGACCAGGGAGGGGACCCACATGGCACAGCAGACCTCTCTTGCCTCACCCCTCAAGAGTGTATTTCAGTCAACCTGCCTGTTCTGTTCTCCACTCTGTCTCTAGTGAATTCTCTCACGCTCTCCCTCTGGCCTGTACCCCAGTTCTTACATGCAGAATAAAATCAATCTTTAAAAATAATAAAATCAATAATGAATTGCCCTAAAGTTTTTCAGGTAGGGTGGAATAAAGGCAGTGAAGTCGGTGAGTCTAAAGGACATCTTCACATATATTATTTGGTTCTAAATTTTATTAGGTTAGTTAGTTTATCAAATAAATCAGCTGGCATGTGCAGTCTCCACATCTCTAGGAGATAAAGAGGCAAACTTTAATATGAAATGAAATGTTACAGTGGTGAGTCAAGTGGTAGAAAGCTACATGAAAATTCAATAAAGTTGTCTTTATTGAAAAGGGGTTAGGATAAAAAGATAAAGAACACTAAGGGAAAAACATCTAAATAAAATGTGAACTGCCTTTCAATTAATTTTACCGAGGCTAAGCTAGTTCTAGTTAGCCTGTTACCTGCAAAATACAATTAGGTAAGAGTGGGACTGAAATGACTATAAAATATTAATCAGGGAATTTTGAAATAGCTTTGTAATTTATTTTTCTCAAATTAATATCTATGTCTCTAACATATGTAAGAAAATATGTGGTGATATAAAAGTGACAAATTCATTAAGAAAATACACTCCTCAAAATAATTCACTTCTTTCCATCTGCTAAATTGAAGAATTCATCTGTTTCCAGAAATCCACTTTATATGCTCTCCCTTTCTTTTCTGTTTTACTATACAAATTACCAAACAGTACCAATGAGACATTTGCTAATCTTACGCTGCTTATAAAATAGCAACAAAAAGAAACTTTTAAGAAATTTTCTATTAAAAACCCCCACACAAGATACCTATACTTATATAATTGTTAATATTTTGAAATATTTGAATTGTAAGTTAATAAGCAGAAGTGTTCTAATTTTCTACCTTTTCCCTTTGAAACCTGTATCAGTTGATTTAAGTGAGTCTTGCTCATGTAATTTGACACAGTGAATTACCAATCTGCTAACTGTGGTATTAAGAAACAAATTTGTCATTTCTATAAAACTCATACTTACATGAATATTTCTTGAAATTTAAATGTAATTTTTAATACAATTATGTTACATATTTCTAACTTGGTTTGGCAAAAGAAAGTCATGATTTGGAGATCATAATATCTTCTCAAATTCTAAATTTAACAATTTACTTCAAATATTAATTAAGGTTATAAACATCTATTTTCCCATGTAAATGGTTTTGGTGAATTTTCATCTCCTAGTACTAATGCAAAATAGGATAAGAAGAGATCTAATCGCTCTCTTTTTTTAAGCACATTGAAAAATATGTCCTTTTTAATATTGGAAGGAGGCAAAACCATTCCTACTCTCATTATAATTGTAGTAGAAAAACCTTGAGTGAACATACATTTATCAGTAGAACAGGCTGCATAGTATATGACATAGCTTAATGTCGTAACATTTTTTTCATTTAATTAAACTGAGCATTGGGCCTCCCTGGTGGCCCAAGAGGTTAAGGGCAAAGCACTAAGAAACTATCTGCAGCCACTACAGCACCAGTTTGATATCCTGCAGTGGGGTGACCCACATGGCACAGCAGACCTCTCCAGTCTCACTCACTGCTCCCCTCAGCAGTGTATTTCAGTGGATGTGCTTGTTCTGCTCCCCACTTTGTCTCTGGTGAACCCTCTCATCCTCGCACTTCTGGCCTGTACCCCAGTTTTGTATGCATAAATCTTTAAAAAACTGAACATAGACTATCTCATAGAAATAAATTTTTGAAAAAACCTCTGCAAAACCAAACAGATGTCATAAAGCCCACAGATCATGTACTTTATCAAGGAAAGTCCTCTTAGGCCTTCACATGAACCTGTTGCTCTCTCATTTTCACAAATTTGGCTTTCAAATTTCTTAGTCTATAGACACATAAGACTGAATGCTAGTAAAAAGTATAATGGAAATGATAAAAGCCCTACTAGCCCAACATTAAAGAGAACAAAAATCTTTTAAAAACAAATACAAGTGAAAAGGAAAAAAACACCCACAAGCTGCTAGGAATAGTTAATATAGTAGCCCAAAGCTCAGTAGCCCTTGAAATGCAATACTGATTAACAACTGATAAAAATAATATAGAAACTGAAGACTAAAGCAAAGTTTACATTATAAGCTATTTCAAGGAAGAAAACAAAATATGTCTTAATACTTTATAACATCATTTTTACTTGTTATACATGGCATAGTAATCTTAGACTGGACTAAAGAAATACTGATTATCTCTCTAACATGCTTTTATTAACATACATGCTGTATAAATTTGACATATATGCTGAAACATACTACCACACACACATCTCCTGATTTGTTAAAAATGGCCATAATCTCATACTATTAAAACTTTTTTTTAAAAGCAGGTATAAACAGATATTAAATGTACCTAAGATGCCAAAAACATTGTAGTGCGTGCATATTATTTATAGAAAGTAGGATTATCAATTTAGACTAAAATAAGATTTAGGCAAGGTTTTTAAATCATAATTCTGGTTGCGAATACTGCCACTAGTAAGTATTGTAAGTAGTTACAACACTGTTGATGTATAGAAGTGAGTACTATAAGAAAATTTTTTATGAAATATTTTCTTTAAGTTTCTCTATCTTAAAATTTAGTACTATTTTATTATACTATGACTATTTCTAACCAAATACAAGCCCTGCAACTTCCAAATGTAAGACTCTAGAGTACAGAGATTTGGTCATGAATTTAATTTGTGTGCGTACCTGTTAGTATCCTCTTTGATACTCATTAGTTACAAGTTTATGCTTAATAATTCTGAATGATTGCTACTTGCACTATGCATGGCCAACTGTCCAATAATGTTAAAATTCATATATATATAATACTTATTTGAATATTCACAGAATTAAAAAATAACCAATTATTGCTATTTAATAACACCTGTAAGATAGTATAGGTAAGTCCATTAAGATATCTGTTATTAATATAGAAGATTCTGGCAGTCAATGTCTTTATAATTATGTAAAAAAATCAATAATAAACAATAAAGTTTGTCTACTTTTCTTATTTTCCCATACCCCCCAAAACAAAAGTACATACCTATTTCTACAGGTCTTGTATTCTACTTTGAGAATTGGTTTACAGGGTTCAGATTTCTTTCCTTCTCTTTGAGTTTTCCCTAAGAAAATAAAAAAAAAATGATTTAAATTCTTCTCATCCATGAGAATTTTTTTAAAAATTGGCTAAGTGAATATAAGGGAAAGAATATAGTAATATAACTATACATTTGTCTTAACAGGATAAGCACATGTATACTATCATTTTATTGAGTCCTAACAACTGACTGCTATATAATCAATAGCTTTTGTATTGCTTCCACATATTAATTATCTCATGCAATGTTATTTTAGTAACATGTTTCAAAATAAAGTTTAGAGTTGAAGACACACCATGTACTTATTTGTATAATGAAATTACTAAGAATATCCACAACTAGGCTGAAAAATTTACCTATAATACAAGCAAAGGTTTTTTATTTAAAGCTTTGAATGAAAGCTATCAAAATCATTGCAATTTTATCACATTCACTTAAAGGACATTCATTAGACAAAAAACACATAATACATTTCAAGATTTATAAGAATAATCTTAATTATGTACTCTAGAGCATACAACAAAAACAATAGCTTCTTGTAGGGGAACAGCTCTGTTAAGACTTCCTAAGATTTCAAATAATAGATCAAAAGATAAGGAACTAGAAACAACAGTGCACATAGCATTCTATAACATTCTAATCTTGTTAAGCTTCTGGTTCTAATTCATGTCTCGTAATAAAATTGACTTTTTTTCATGTTTCTTTTCTGCTTTTAACAGTGCCTTTATTCTCATATGAACACAGTTGTTCATAGACACAGATACCTATTACATAGATATGTTTACAGGCATATGTTTCTTTACTCAGGATAGCTTCAGAATGGTGGTAGGTGTGGTGTGGTAACACATGTCTGAAGGGGTGTGATCCTAAATCTGAGTCATATACAATATTGTAAACAAGTGTTACTTTAAAAAAAAAAAGAAAATATGGAAAACAGCAAGTGAAAAATGACTCATTCACATAACATGTAGTCCCAATAAGATTAATGACTGATTATTTAATTAGAAACAATGGAGTCAAGATGGTGAAGGGGTGTATTTAAAGTAATGGAAAAAGTAAATGATCTATCAGAATCTTTCTCATTATCTTTCAAAAATCAGTTGAAATAAACAACTATAGGTAACAAAGAATAAAACTTATAAGGTATTTAGAATTAAGCTAACAAAATACATGTATAACTTTTAGGAAGAGTTATAAAGCTATAAAAAGATAGTAAAGAAGTTCTTGTGGCCTGAAAGACAGGAATTTAACCTACACAAAAGCATCATTAAAGGAAAGTATGTAAATATTTATGAAGGACAGCATTCCTTCTCCAATTTTCTCTCAACTGATTTAAAAAGACATTATGTACATTATAGTGTGGGATAGAAAATATACCTGACAATAACAACACAAAGTGGGGGATAGAAACAAAGTTGCTTTGGAGCAAGACAGTATCACCAAATGGTAACTTGAATCAGCAGGAATCAGTGAAGTTTATGTGGAACTTGTATTTGTTACAAGTTCCACAGTGATATGAGAAAAGGTCAGTATACAAATTCCATAAATATGTACTTTATCCATTTGTCATCGTCTTTAAAAGTCATACATTTACATAAAATAATAATATATTGTTGGGTTTGTAACACTTAGATGAAACATGTAGGGGAAAGGAACATAATTATCTAGAAACAACATTTTTGTATCACATCCTATTTGTATAAATTTTAAATAACTTAGTATGTACATGATATATCCTGGAGTGGTTACTAAGAAAATAAAAATAGAGAAAATATCATTAAAAGAAATAAATAGGGGCCTCCCCGGTGGCGCAGTGGGTTAAGCAACACACTATGAAGCAAACCACAGCCACTGCAGCACGAGTTCAATCCCTGCTGCCGGCCAGGGAGGGGACCCACATGGTGAGGCAGACCTCTCCTGCTGTGCCCGCTGCTCCCCTCAGCAGTGTACTTCCATTGATCTGCCTGTTCTGCCTCCGCTCTCTGTGGTGAATCCTCTCACCCCCCACACCTCTGGCCTGTACCCCAGTGCTTGTACGCATAAATAAATAAATCTTTTAAAAAAAATAAAATAATTACACTAAAAAATAGTCACTTAATGCTCCCTGAAAAGCAATAATGGAGAATATTTAAAAAAAAAACCCAACATGAGATTATCAAGCTATGATCTGAAGGAGACACTTTAAAGATACAAAAGGTAGAAAGTAGGTGAATGGAAAGGGTACCTCATGTAAATGGCAAACATAAGAAAATTGAAGAGACCATGCTAATATCCGACTGAAGGGCCAAAGAAGAAATAAAAAATACTTTGACAATAATGATATGAAGATATAGCAAACATATCAAAATCTCTTCTGAGATAATAGAAATTTCTAGATAGAAGACATTATATTAAAAAAGAAATCAAATAACCTAACTATCCAATTTAAAACACAATAAAACAAGAGAAAGTTGAACCTGAAGCAAGCAGAAAGAAGGAAATAAGATCATAGAAATTAATGAAATAGAAAATTAAAAACAACATATAAATTAAACTAAAAATCACTTCTCTAAAAAGCTCTAGAAAATTGACAAACCTTTAGTTAGACCAAGAAAAAAAAAGTTGTATGTATGCTCAATGGAATATTACTTAGCTAATATAAAAGATAAAATCATGCCTTTTGCAATAATATGGATGGAACATATGCTAAGTGAAATAAGTGTGGAAGTGAAAGACAATTACCAGATGGTTTTTCCTTATTTGCAGAATATAAATAACCCCCCAAACTGACTAGAAAACCAAAATAAAAATAATTCTTATTTTTTGAAAAGGTTGGTAGTGACTAGAGGAGAAAGGGGTAGGTGTTCATTGTGATAATGTCACTAAAATTTCACAGTAAGTGAAGCATTTACATATATCGAGGTGTGATACTATACTCCCAAAATTATACAGTTTTATAAATGAATGGCAAATCAATAAAATTTTATAAAGTATCTCTACCTATCTAAATATATAATAATCTAAATAAAGCTAGGTTAAATATAATAATTGAATCACTGCAGTTAGAACATATGCCTATGTTACAAGACCAATACAAGATAAAATAATCCTGTCTTGTGCTTTATGACTCAATTAAAAAACTATTATTTAATAAATGTTACAACATGAAAATGCTTAGAAATGAAATTAAAATAGAATGTATTTGAATAACCTTTAGGGTTTGACCTTCTTATTCTTACAAACCACCAAAGGTATGAGATAAACATGAAATTCAGATGATTACTAATACTCTCAGAAATAACGTGGTCACCTGAATAAGACATTCATACATTTGGTACTGCCCAGTTAAGTAGATCCAACATAAATCCTGAATACTTCTTTTCAATAAGGAAGATATGACTATGACTAAAATCTATCATCCTCATTAGTGTGGCAGCATCACATGGCAGAAATGAATGGGGGAATCTAAAAAAACAAACTATAAAGGAGCAAAAGAATTAAGTCTGAAAATCAGATCGATTAGCACCAATTTTCGCTAAAGTTATCCTTAAAACTAACCAGATTTTTAAATTTATTAATTATTCTTCATATTTATACAATGTATGATTTCCCCCTGAAATTTCTAACACCAATTCATCATGCACCACCACTATATTCCCTGTGTGCTTTCTGTCCCTATCCTTATCTTTCTTCCTCCTTCCATACAGAAAGTCTCTGATTTATATTTGCTTGATGTTTTTTTTTTTTACTTTATTATAGTTTCTTTTTTCCTGATCCCTTATTTGGCTCTTCTGTATTCCTCCTATGTGTAAAACCATTTGATAATTTTCTTCTTTCTGGCTTATTTCACTGAGCATAATTCAATTTATTTTATATTGCCTCCTCTGCTTCAGTATATCAACTACCCATCACTCAGTTTGTGACTAAGAAACTGGACCATGGGTGGGGAGGGGAAGGAAGGGAGGGCAAAGGCGGAGATGAGGGTGGAAAGAGCAAAGGGACTGAGGTGATGGCGCACAGGTGGAATGGTGGTGGGTACTCCCTGGGGAATACAAACGATGTCAAAATAATTTTTAAAAAAAAGCAAAACAAAAAAAGAAACTAAGCATAGGCTTAAAAAGTAGGAAAATGGGTGGACAGGAAGAAGAGGAATACAGAAAGTGGGGATCTGAAGGAGGTAGACAGAAGTATTTAGAGGCAGAAGACATGTCTAGTCACCTCTTTCTACAAAGCACACTAACACCATCTCTCTTTCAGGTCAAGCCACCGTGTCTGCAGCATTTATTTCTCTTGAAAGCACACATCTTACCATGTGGGACTGTGGTCTGGAAAGGACGGCTTGGGCTTTTCAGGTTCCATAAAGTGAGGCTGCCATCTGAATGGCTGCACATGAACTGTTTGCCCTCATGATGCCAGTCAATTGAATGAATAGCCTAGTGAAATAACAATCAAAAACAAGTAGAAGTGGGAAAGTTGATATTTTGTTCTATATTCCACAGGGAAAAAATTCTGGCATAAAATTATTATAGCAGTAATACTTGGGAAGCATATTTTTCTGACTCAGATTATACCATCTTTAGCTTCAATCCTCTGTAGGTTTGTAAAGTCTACAAAAATTCAACTCATAAGACAAAAAGTAGCTAAGTTCCTAATATCATTAAATCCCACCACTTTTTCTTATAAATCCTCCCTGTATCCTATAATACTTCTTGAAAAATTACTTACATAGAAGTAAAAGGTTATAGGAAGATAATCTGATCAGGTAGAGGCCTAGTTACACTTAAAGTATACAATTTAAAAAAGTATTTACTTAAGAGCCACCACTTGAAGGCATGCTAACTGAGATACCCATAGAAACACTTTATGTACATTATCCCATTAATCTTGTAAAACAGCTTATTAATTTTTTTTTCCAATTTAGACAGTAAAATAAGCCTAGAGAGACTAAGACACTTGCTTAGTTAGGTCATGCAACTCATAGCCAAGGTGTACTTAACTACAAAAACCTGTATTTTCAAACAAAGTATCATATCACCTTTAAACATGTATATTTTCAGATTCACTTTTGAGTTGTGAATTAGATAAAATTAATTGATCTATTTTCCTAGGTTACTTTATTGCCAGTGGTAGCACAATTGCATAAGGTAGATACATAAAGTATCTATGGAATGAATTAGTAATTATCATATATCTTAACACCTTTGGCATTCTTTCTGAATTAATAAAATACATATGGAATTAGAGTAGTGCTTAAAGGAAATATACTCCTTAAAGATCAGAGAAGACTGACATAAATGAATATTAATAATTTTATTGAAATTATATAAAAATGACTTAACATTTTAACTATTTTATATAACTATAAATGTAGTATACAGTATATACAATATATACAGCCATATAATTATATGTAACTTCTAGCATTATTTCATTTTAATATGTATGCTAAATGTTAACTACTATAGATATATAACATCGTCTAAGAAATATGTATAAAATGCATAAATATGTAAAATTGAGTTCCTGATTGCTTGTAACTTTCAAACAGAAGTATTATTAGTTATACATAACTGATGACTAGAATAATCATTAGATATAGCAAAGGAAATAGGATAGGATCTGTCCCTCAAAAGATAAGATTGTATTAAATGGAAAAGATAACATGAAACCCTGATTTTTTTTTTCTTGCCCCTAGTCCTCATTACTAGACAGAGAAAACTCTCCCCCCAACCTCCAAATAATCCAGTAAAGGAAGAGAGAAGGGGAAAACACTCCTCTTTGTCCTTTCCTCTGTTTATTCTCATTTTTGAAAATTGCTCAAGGGAAATGTCGCTTCCTGTCTTCTCTACTTGATAACTTGGATAAATACAGTGAATTACTCTTTTCTTAAAAGAAGACCTAAAAAGTTCATTGAGAAACCAAACTCAAGAAGAATTTACAAAGATTAAAAACAGAATATGACTAATTCAGTGCTTTATATTGTGTTTCTTGGGAGAAAAAAAAAAAACCTAAAAAGTTGGGTAAAAATTTGCAAAAAGAAAAAAAAAACGAGTTACTGAAGGAACTAAAAGGTTATCTTCATATCAAAGTTTGAGGGATTTCTCTATTTGAGATCAAGAGATATTGATGTAATAAAACAAAAATGTCATAGCAATGAAGAATTAGAATCTACAGTTATTTCTGAAAATAATTGTAGATTTACAAGACAAAACTCCCAGTTAATCAATGGCTTTCATCAATGGGCTTGATAGTATAAATAGCTTTATAGAGGCTAAAGAATTTAAAGGATTTTGATTTGAGAAGAGCAAAGAAGGGAGTTAATAAGATTTAGCAGGATCAAAGGCTTGAAAGTAGGAAATAATTAGTGTTTAGGAGATTGTTAACAATGTCTGAATTGTGAAGAGTGTGTAGAAAGATGTAGTGTATTAGTAAAAGGGAAAAGATAGCACCAGGGTCTTACATCTAATGTCAAAGGATAAAGACTTTGTATAGTTGGTATTTGGGAGCCATTCAAAGTTTTCTGAGTTAGAGAATTAAATGATCTGACTATGTGTTAAAATGATAATCTTGTTAGTAAAATATATTTTGAAAAGGTAAGATAACAGAGGAAATGTGATTTGCTAAAAGGTCATTTTATAATATTCTAAGCAAAAGACAACAACTTAAACTAGATCAATAAATGTAAAAATAATAAAAAAAGAGATAATATAAAGACAGAACCAAGACTATAAAACTGATTACATGTGATATATAAAGAAAAATAAAGGGTCAAATATGATAGTGAGAATTCTAATCTAAAATAACTAATCATAACTTTAAAGCTGAAAAAGAGGCTATTGTAAGAGATTCAGATCCTAAATAAATGTTCAATCCCAAAGAGATTTTGTCTGGATTCATCTAACATAGATATTTGGATCTAGAGTTTAGGAGAAAGGTAAGGATTAGAAATATATGAATTTTACATTTGTTAGCATTAAAGTATTACAATGATGGGAAAAAATATGAACACAAGTGTAAATTAGAAGGGAAACAAAAAGAGGATGAAGACAGAATGCTGAAAAATATAAAGAAGAGTTAAGAATAACTGGTGGAGGAAAGAGGGGTGAAAAATATGGTGGAAAGACAGACAGGGAAAGAAACCATTTTAAAAAGGAGAGGTTGATATAAAGCTACTGGTTGAATGAGAAACTTAAAAGACTAAGGAAATCACTGTGTAACAATGAGATCAACAGTAACTTAAGAGGAACCATTTTAGGTAAATGCTATAGATGATTTCTAAATAAACGTGAAAAGTGCTGAGGAAAGTTTGAAGAGTTTGGAAATAAAATGAAGTATATAGGGGCCTCCCTGGTGGCGCAATGGATTAAGCAACGCACTATGAAGCAAACTGCAGTCACTGCAGCACGAGTTCGATCCCTACTGTTGGCCGGGGAAGGACCTACATGGCGTGGCAGTGGGAACTGCTTGTCCTCCTGCTTGTCCGCTGCTGCCCTGGGCAGTGTATTTCTGTTGATCTGTCTGTTCTGTTCCTGGCTCTGTCTCTGGTGAATCCTTACTTCCCACACCGATGGCCTGTACCCCAGTTCTTGTATGCATAAATAAATAAATCTTTTTAAAAGATGAAGTATAACTATTAATATCATAGGAGATATAATTATGTACTGAAGTAAATAATAGTTTTATATACACACACAGACATAAAAATCTGATCCCAGCTGAACTCACATCTCATATTACCTGAACACTGACTTTGTGTGTGTGTGTGTGTAGAGAGAGAGAATATAAATCAGTATTTAAATTTTCTAGGTATAAAGTAGATGTGGTGTAGTATTCTACTGACTTCAATTTTGCTAATATTTAAACAGTTCATTGTAAAATTTCTTTTACTCTCTTTTAAGATTAGAAACCTTCCTTTCACACTTTAAACTCATGGAGAAAATAATTGATTCAGCATTTTCCCTGGGATAGGGGTGGGTTCCTTTTTAGCTGGTCTACTTCTTATTGACTGATATCTAGGCAGTATTTGGACTCTTATCTAACTACTAGTCCGGAGAGAGGGGGCACTCTCCATTTTTTTCTTCGTATTTTATGTATTTAACAAAAGGAAAATCCTAGCTTACCGCCCTGTTTCCTACTTTTGTTATGATTCAAGATGCTTCAGAACTTGATTAGAAATAACATAATTATGACATCATTTGCCAGAGTATTTTCCACCACTCATGACGAAATTACCCAGCTGCTGTATCATTTACTTCTGAACGCTTTGTCACTATGACAACTATCTTGTACATACTACTAACACTTTATTATATCAGAAACAAAAAGAAATAAATTGGGAGAAGAGTAGTTTATGAAATAGCCAAAAATTTTTACCTTTAAGCAACAAAATGTCAAAATTCAGCTGCTGTGAAGCATGCTGGGGAAGTGTCCTACAAGAAATGTATCTTTTTATTTTTCTATATAGCTCAGTGTCACGTTCACTTCTTTTGACACTCTTCCCATGTAAGGGTAAGATAACAGAGATTTGTGATCTGTATCTCTCTCCTACCTGTCTTCCATCTATTATTTAAAAATTTTAATTGAGAGCATAAATGGTCACCTTTCTTTCCACAACTGGAAAAGGTTATTCTCAGTTCTCACCCTTTTGACCCCAGTCTCACTACTGTTAGAGTAGGCTGTTCTAAAGGGGAAAGGAGAATATAATTAATGGTCTATAATCAATCTCTGAAATATGAAATTAGACAATATTCCTTAATAAATGGGAGTTCGTTACATAAGTCTCAACTATTTGTACTCTTGCTATTACTACTTACAAAATCATTATTCTCAGAAGACAAGTATTCACAGAATAAGACCTTTCAAACTGACTACTTTAACTTTCTGCCATAGAAAAAGAATTTTCTATGGAAGGTATGAATGGTATTTTTAAACACCTTAAGGACAAGGACAGTGAGGCAATACATAAGCAAGGAGCCTAATGGAAGACAAAGTTCAGATGAAGTTAGAGATATAGTAGTATAGTCAACAGGCACTAAGTATCTAAGATGCCAAAAAAGGCCACAGAATAGGCAAAATTTCCAGAAGAACAATCCAAAGTCAGGCTTTGTGCAAATACCAACAAGCGAAGTGAGACAGTTTCCCAATGATAAAAATATTGGTAAATACGAAGCTTAAAAGTGAAAAACAGGAACAAAGTTGTAACACTCTCTTTTAAATAGTTCAGTAGAAATCACTTACCTCATCATAATAAACTCTCAGTTCTGCTCTTTTAGATTTCAAGTCCCAGAATACTACAGTACCATTTTCATAACCTATTAGCAGCTGGAAAACATTAGAATAATCATTTTTGTAATTCTAATATTTTTAACTGGCTCCATATAACATTTATGTTAATACAAAACTAATATACTAAATAATAAAGCATTATTTAGAATACCAACTCTTCTGAACCTGAATACAGATACTTAAAAAACTTGGCATATGTACTCTACTTCAGTACAATGTTTTCTAATGAAATCTGCCTAATTCAAAGGGAGCATTTATATATATATATATATATACATATACATACATACATACACACATACGTGTATGTGAATAACAAAAATAAACGTTACAAACTGGAAGAAAAAAGTGGGATAGAAAATAGAGTTGAAAAAAATTCACAGAAATCAATGAAACTTAAAGAGGAAATTGTTAGAGAAAATCAATGAAACCAATAGATGGAGTTAGAAGGGATTATGCTCAGCGAAGTAAGTCAGAAGGCAAAAGAAAAATACCAGATGGTTTCACTTCTAGGAGGATAAGGGAACCAAATAAGGGACCAAGGAAAAGAATAACAATTTTTAAAAACCCACAAAAACAAAAAGACAAGGACAAATCTGAAACACTGTGTGTGGTGGGGAATGGGCTGAGGGCAGATAAGAGCACAAGGGACTGAGGTGCTGGTGCACTGGTGAAAGGGTGGTGGGAAATCCATGGGGACCACAACTGATGCCAAATATCTATAAATAAAGAAAAAGAGAATATAAAAAAGAAAATAAATTTGAAATAAAGGATGAAATAAGCAATGCATATGTCCTTCAGTCCTATTGACTTGAAAATATGGCAACAAATTTGACTTCAGATTTCTTCACATCAATTTCTATTTTCTCCTAGACATATGGCAATATTTTAAAGTAATGATTTATGAGCCCTTAAAAGTTCAGTTATTCTAGAAATAACTAATAAAGAAATAATCTAAAATGGTTGATATCTGTTTATAAATCCATAAGTAAAACAATTAACATGAATTTTTTAAATATAAAGTTTGAAAACAGGTAATATAATTCTGTGCTATTTATAGTTAATTTTATTTAATTGCTTATTGGTTAAAATAATAGAAAATATAAACTAGGCCAGTGTTCTAAGAATGATAATATTTCCCATTGATTTGACTTTAATTGATTTTCTTCAAATTCATTAATGGTATTTTCTGATTAAATTATACAATTCATAAAGATATTTCAATAAATATAAAGAAACTGTGCTAAAAACAGAAAATATAATACTATAATTACCCAAGTTTTACAACTACATAGCATTGTGAGACCTAATCACTTACATCAACATTTTATAACAGATATTAAGGAAAAAAAACTGGCTATTTTTTTAAATAAAAATTTCAAATATCAAGTCATGACTATATATACACACATATAGTACACACACACTTAAATGCTTTGTTATAAACCACACACAATTTTAAAACCAAATTTTATTTAAAAGATTCTTTACCACTAAATTAAAATAATACAATGACTTGTTAAACTAGAAGAGTCAAAATTAAACACACTAAGAATATTTCTTATATTCTTATAGAATATATATACTGTACAAAATATTTATACTGTACTAAGATGTGTTTTAACTTTAGCTGTTCTCATATACCATAGAAAATAATAACTAATAAGACCAATTATTACTATGTCTATAAAAAAATTCCTTTGGACTTTTCATATGCAAAAGAGAGCTGTAAATCTAAAAAGTCTGTAAATAGGGCTTAACCAAAAATATGGATAATATCTAAACTTTCAAATTTGCATTTCCTAAAAATTTGGAATTTCCTAAAAAATGGAATTGCTATTCCATTCTTTCAAAGTAAACATCTGAAAGATAGAGTATGTTTTGTTTATAAGACATTATTAGCAATAGATTCAGTAAATCACAAAATATAAAATACTGAATCTCAAAATGGCATAAATTATTGTGATAATGTTAAGATTATTATATGGAACAGGAAATCCTATACTGTAAACAGATTTAGTAGGCCAACTAAAGGACAGTAATTGACATTCTATGTTAAAATAATCTGCTGCTATAGAAGACATTCTTAAACTTAATAGGAAACTTGAATGTAAAAGAATAGCTACAGTATATAAATCCTAAGCAAAGAACACTGGTATGTAATACTAATACAAAGTAGATATCTTAATTCAGGCTGCAACAACAAAAATATAAAATGAAAATAACTAAACAACAAATATTTATTTTTCATAATTCTGGAGGCTGGAAAATCCAAATCATTTCACCAGCATAATTGGTGTCTGGTAAGCCTCTTCTTTCTGAATGTATGTGTGTCTTGCTCTGTCTTCATATAGTATTGTACAAACAGCAAGAGACTTTTCTGAGTATCTCTTATAAAGGCACAAATCCCATTCATGAGGATTCCACTGTTGACCTACTCACTTCCCAAACACCCCACTTCCTAGTACCATCACATCAGTTGTTAAATTTTCAAAATACACATTTTGAGCAGACACAAATAAAAGTTCATTACAATAGACTCACTGGCAAAATTTTTTGCTAAGGGAGATATTTTGTAGTAGAAACATTCAATCCAGCAGATATAATAATCCTAAATTTTGTATGGCTAATAGCATAGTTTTATAGCTTATAGGTGGTAATTGCTTGCATGCATTTATATGTTAATTGAAACTTTTGTACATGTCTTAACCATGTTGTACAGTTGGGTGTGTCTGCATATCTATTGGCTCTCTAAGACATAGACTTAGGTTAAAACCAGGTTATTTATTACCTGGTTACATCATAACTAACTGGAGGGCCAGAATATTTTTTTTTGATCTCTTGATATCAATGTTTGCTCTGACCTTCTAGCTAACAGTACTGAAAAAGTGAACAGTTATTCCTGCAAATAACCACAGATGCTTCTATATATACTGATAGGGGGAGGTATTTTAGGATCTTTTCTGGAGCACAACCATTTTTTTCAATCAATGGGCTCTAGATCTGTGACTGTCTTATAGCAAAAAACATGAAGTAATATGATTTTCCATTATTGTGGTCAATGCCTAGAGATAAACACTGTTGATTTTTTTAAACAATCCAAATAACATCCTAGGTAACCACTCACCTAGTTTTGTTCCTAGAAACATTAATTATTGCCACTCCAGCCCTGTTGCTTGTTATGGTAATTATGGTCATATTGCCAGATGGCTAAATATTGCCACCTGGCTACTACTTATCCATTATTTTTAATCCCCATAGATAACATGGAGTCTGATTCTGTGCCATCATCCCTTCTGTCAATAAACATTAGAAAAGGAAAAACACACTAAATTTTTCAAATATGCAGATATTTCCATCATTACTTGTGTCTACTCTAATAATGGTTAAGGTTTTCTCCATGGCAAGTTAACACCCTCTTACTTCAGAGTTGTATCATCTTACTCATAACTGCATATTATCTGAATGCGGAATTAAAGAGAGGAGTCACTGATTTAGTGTAACTAGTCAACTTAAAGAAGTAGTACAGCATGAGAGTGATTATCCTTGCCAAAAAAAGCAATCAGCCAAGGGTTTGGAAGACAAGAGCACTCAAGGAGATGTCCAATATATAGGGTGTCTCACAATTCAAATGTACCTTCTCTGCTTTGATAGATGAATTTTCTTTTTCTTTTGTAAATGGAATATTAAGGAGAGGTGATCTATTTCTGATTCTATGATACTACATTTTTTCAAGGAAACTTAACATCTGTAATTTGTTTCTTGCATTTCACCAAAAAGCCTCCAGGGGAAACTCTCCCTTCCAAGTGGAATTTATTCCAAAAATGGAAAAATGTTTAAAATTGGATAATCTATTAAAGTATTTCAAAAAATTTAGAATCATCTTGATATATATAGAAAGGCATTCAATAAAATCAATCACCTTTCATAATTGAAAACACTTAGAATATTAGAAATAGGTGGAAACTTTTTAACTTCATAAAAGCAAGCACCTAAAGCCCTACAGTAAACATTTTACTTAATGCTGGAACTTAGAAACCCTTCTGTTAAGGGCTGCCATTATATAGCTGATCCTCATACTGATCATTTCAAGCACAGAATACTGAAAATTAAACTGTTCATATGTCCCATGCCTTCCTCAAAATTCTAGAATTAAATATCAACTTTAGTTCTGCTGTAACTAAACACTTAATTTGGGACCATTATTAGTATAAATAACCCATTTGTTTGCTCATTCATTCATTCATTCAACATATTTTAATTTTAGATTACACTTAATGCTATGAATTATGCTAGGCTTTAGGTATAAAATAG
Organism: Galemys pyrenaicus; assembly: GCA_019455555.1. Classification (NCBI taxonomy): domain Eukaryota; kingdom Metazoa; phylum Chordata; class Mammalia; order Eulipotyphla; family Talpidae; genus Galemys; species Galemys pyrenaicus. Next base: position 1,440,096 of record JAGFMF010011454.1, on the reverse strand, counting down.
TAGGAAACAGTTTTTTCAATAATGAGAAAAAGAAAACAACAGTATTGTAATACTCACTTTCCCTTCATCTCTTGGACTATCACTTAAATGTACAACTGGACCTGGATGAGTCTTTGTGGATCTGTTAAATTAATTCAGAACAGTAGTTAAAACAAAAACATTAAAACACCTTGCCATTAGAAACTGGAACAAGAAATTGATTGTCATTATACTGGAATACGCTCCCAATATTTGGAAGTCCAGTTTAGATTCATTTGCACTTTTTATTATTTTTCCTTAAGACTACTTCTCTTTCTCCTACTAAGTTAGGTGTGATTTTATTTTTCAAATCATGCTTAAGAAAATGGATCCACATAAAAATGGAATTCCTCACCAGATCTGAGTCTCTATTTGAAATAAAACTTTTATTTATATAAATGAAAACTTCTATAGTCACTTGACTGATGCTATAAACCTGTTTTAATCACATTGCAAAGTACAGTACATACCTGATATAAGAATTCCTTTCACATGAAATCTGATTTTCTCCTAAAGAAAAATACAGTGTTCCTTGATTTACAAAGAAACTCTCCTTAATAATAGCAAGCTTTAGGAAACTAAAACCGTGCTAAAACAAAACAAAACAAAATAAAACAAAAAAAAAATAGAAAAACCAGTTGTGTCTCACAGCTGGTTTTCTAGGGTAATCATAACAGATAATTATAAGAGCATATTGTCAAAGGACTTATGGTCTGTCAATCTAACTTTAAATTTATTCTTTTCTGGTATTTGTCATATTTATTTTACATTCCCTACTTTGATTTATATCATTATTGAAAACGATTATCACAAATAAATATGAATAGATTTCATATGACCACAGATTTTATTGGTCAATATCCAGGGCCTCCCTGGTAGCACAGTGGCTTGGGTGGCACACTATGGGCGAACCACAGCTGCTGCAGTAAAACTTTGGGGGGAGGGGGGAGAAGCAGGGGAGGGGCGGGGAATGGCCCACATGGGGCAGCAGACCTCTCCTGCCTCGCCCGCTGCTCCCCTCAGCAGTGTGTTTCAGTGGATCTGCCTGTTCTGTTCCCCTGCTCTGTCTGGTAGATCCTCTTACCCGCCACACCTCTAGCCCATACCCCAGTTCTTGACTCATGGATAGATAAATCTTTAAAAAAAATTCTATATCCTTTCTTCAAAGACTTAATCATACCATATTAATCCTGTTACGATTATATATAATTATATCGTTGGGGATTTTTTTTTTCTTGAGCATGCATGAAACCCACCAAAGAGTCTTACAAAACAAGATTATTTTTTAGAATCAGAGGACTTTGAGAAGTAATATAACTCCAGGTTTTCCACATACTAATTCCTCAAAGTGATTCAGAAAAATAAATACATGATGTCAAATATACATGAAGAGAGGAAAAAAAAAAAAGAGGGGCCTCCCTGGTGGCGCAGTCGGTTAAGCAACGCACTATGAAGCAAACCGCAGCCACTGCAGCACGAGTTCGACCCCAGCCGCTGGCCAGGGAGGGGGACCCACATGGTGCAGCAGACCTCTCCTGCTGTGCCCGCTGCTGCCCTCAGCAGTGTACTTCAGTTGATCTGCCTGTTCTGCTCCCCGCTCTCTGTGGTGAATCCTCTCACCCCCCCACCCCCATGCCTCTGGCCTGTACTCCAGTGATTGTATGCATAAATAAATAAATCTTTAAAAAAAAAGAGAAAAAAAAGAAAAATACAGATTTATTAGATACTTTGTTAGCAGTTTTATCCTAAATTTTCTCATATAAAAATGGAGGTAGAAGTTTAGCAAATAAATGAATGTGAGGATTAGAAAATAGTATACAAATAGGACCTAATTTATTGACAAAACATATAATTCAGAGGATCAGAATTATTGGTTCACTGAATTCATTTTCATTGACCATATTAAAAAATGACAAGTGTACTTTGAGATACACTATAATTAGACCATATGTTAGAATTTTACATTTAGATTCTCAGACTCTCTAGAAGATAAAAGTTCAGAAAATAATCTAGCATTAAATTTCAGTTATTTTTAATAATTTCTTTAGACTATAGAATATTATTTACCATTTAAAAAAACAAAAGATACCAAAAGTTAACAACAGCCTCATACTATTTTACTACCTAGATATAACAAGTGTTAACATGTTGATGGATTTTTTTTTAATTTTTTAAAGATTTATTTACTTATGCATACAAGCACTAGGGCATAGGCCAGAGGTGTGGGCAGTGAGAGGATCCACCAGAGACAGAGTGCGGAACAGAACAGGCAGATTTGACTGAAACACACTGCTGAGGGGAGCAGCGGGCACAGCAGGAGCGGTCTGCCGCACCATGTGGGTCCCCTCCCTAGCCGGCAGCAGGGATCGAACTCGTGCTGCAGTGGCTGCGGTCTGCTTCAAAGCGCGTTGCTTAACCCACTGCGTTGTTAACCAGGTTAACCACGGAATCCCTGTTGATGGATTTTATCTGACCTTTTCGTTAACGTTAAACTTCTCCAAACTACCAAGTGTTACTTGCTAGACTTATGACCATGAAAAAACGACTTAAAAAAAATAAAAAAGCTTCTGTGTATTCTGGATTCTATAAATCTCACAAAAACTATTTTATTTAGAATTATCAATCAACTAAATTTAAGTTAAATATTCATCTAACTAATACCCAGTAATCTTTAAAATTCCCCTATTTTCCTTCCTCCCATTCACTACAATGGCTTCTGTAAAATTTCATTTGCTTACTTTCCCTCTCTTCTTGTATCTTAAATATTGGATTCCTTTGCATTCCATCCTAGACTGCTATCTATTCCTATATTGTATGTGGTCACAAATTCAAGAGTCCACTGGAGTTTTTGCAAATTAGAGAGACTGAGACTATACTAAATTAGATAAGACATTACCCATATAAGAAAGGAAAGCTGTTACTCAGTTCCAACTGATGATTGTCTCATAAATTTTGCAGAATTGAGGTTAGCAGAGTGGGAGGATGGGGAGGGAGAAGAGGGAAGAAGGGACACAGTGGACTGTACTGGGAGATCATGGGTGATTCTGTCATTGGTGTGGTGTGATAGCATACATTTGAAAAAGTGTGAATCTATTCCCCTAAATCATATACAATATTGCAAAACAATGTTACCTCAATAAAAAATAATGCAGTTCAATAAATATGTAAGTAAACTTGAATTCATTATTTTACTCCCAGTCTATTCAATTTCCAGCATGCTTTCACTGAATGACACCATTTCAACATAGTTGCTTAAGTCCAACACCTAGTGTTCACCCTTAATTCTTCTCTATTATTCTTACATCTTTCCATAATAGTCAAGTTCTTGTCTCTTGATTCTTCCTATAAATATCTCTTTAGCATGTCAGTTTATTTTTATTCATAAAACTACCATCATAATTCTTACCAAGATAACAGTCTTGTATCTCTTTAATCAATCTCCACACTGGTATTTAGAGTAGTCTTCATAAATGCAAATTTTCTCAAGTCAATTTTATGCTTAAAGGCCTTCAAAACCTAGCTCATGGCCTTAAAGTCCAAACTTTACAAGTTGGTTTATAAGGCCTTTCATTTTTTTATACCCTAATTACCTACTCAGTCTGATCCTCTTCATACCCTTACCTAGCCTTTTCAACCAACTACACTACTCAAAATCTCTGTGCATGGAACAAAAAGTTTCACATTCCATCATTTAAATCTTCTATTCCCTCTCCCTAGAACAACCTCACTCCTGTCCCCAATTGTTCATTTAACTCAAACTCATCCTTCAGACAGAAATATAAATAGAGCTTTCTTTCAAAATACTGCCTTAAGATCCTTTGTGCATATTAGGTGTCTTTCTTAGTGGAATTACCACATGCTATTTCTAATAGGTATTAATGACTTTTTACTTAATTTCATCTTTATTAGACTGGAAGCCCTAAGAAAAGAGAAACTGTCTTCCAAGCTCATAGTTCTTTACAGGTCTATGATATCATAGTACTCAAAAATAAGTTTGAATGACTGTCACTTAAATACAAACTGCAAACTAATTCTAAATAACAAGTTCAAATTTTAATCACATGTAGAAAAAAATTATGTTTTCTTTCTAATGCTAGAGATTACCTGAATAAACAGCTATTTCTGTGCTATCGCATGGGATATATACATATAGAAATATTTTGTAATGTCAGTTTAGTTCCATAATACTATTTTATGAGGCATTTTGCAAACCGCTATTTCTATGAAAGACGTGTTACAGTTTCCATATAATCTAGGTATACATTTTGGGGATATTGATATTAATTAGGGGAATTGTCTATAATTACAATTAGGAAACTTCATTAAAGGTACGAATAAGAAAAAAAGAAAAAACATTGAGTGACAAGTACTCCAAGTAAGGCCTTAAAAGAGAAATAATCTCATACCTCTTAAAGATAATTTTGCATTTGTCATGTTTAGAAAGTATTAAACTTTTCTAAAATTTTATTTACAAAGTGACTTTTTAAATATGTGTTCTCTTACTCTCTCACACACGAGACACATTAACTGGCAGTGGTATGTGTTTTCTAATGTACTTAAAGAGACAGAACAAATGAAGAGTTCAGAAGACTGAAAATTGGCATTTAAAATACTAGCACAATGGAGGAAAAGATGAAAAGTTGGGGTTATATCAAACTCAAAAGCTTCTTTACAGCAAAAGAGACATTAAGCAAAACAAAGAGACACTCTACTGATTCAGAGAAAATTTTTACGTGCCATACAACTGATAAGGGACTTATCATAAATATCTACAGAGAGCTCATAAGACTCAACAAAAACAAAGTAAAAAACCTAATCAGAAAATGGGCAGAAGAGCTAAAAAGTCACTTCTCCAAAGAGGAAACGCAAATGGCCAATTAATATATGAAAACACATTAATATCACTTGTAATCAGGGAGATGAAAATTGAAACTATAATGAGATATTCCCTTACATCACTGAGAATGGCATATATTAAAAAAAAAAAACAACAAAAAACAGGCAGCAACAAATGTTGGTGACGATGTAGAGAAAACAAACTCTTCTACACTGCTGGTGGGGATGCAGCAACTGGTCCAACAATGCAAAGCTGTGTGGAGGTTCCTCAAACCACTGAAAATGAAGCAACTATATGACCCAGCAATTCCATCCTTAGGAATCTACCCAATGGACACAAAAACATTAATTCAAAATGATACCTGCACCCCTATGTTTATGCAGCATTTTAAAAAAAATAGGTAAGGTATAGAAACAACACAAATGTCCCAAAATAGATGATTAGATCAAGAAGATGTGGTTATATACACAATGAAATACTATTCAGCAATCAAAAAAGATAAAGTCAGGCCTTTCACAGCAACATGGATGGAGCTGGAGGGGATTATGCTCAGTGAAATATTCAGAAAAAAAGAGATAAATATTGGATGGTTTCACTTATAGGAGGAATATAGGGGAACCAAATAAGGGATCAGATGAAAAAAAAATTTTTCAAATAAAATTAAGAGCCTCCCTGGTGGCACAAGGGGTTAAGCACTGCATTATGAGGAAATCTGCAGCCACTGCAGCACGAGTTTGATCCCCCGCCAGGGAGGTGACCCACATGGTGCAGCAGACCTCACCTGCCTCGTCCACTGCTCCCCTCAGCAGTGTACTTCATTCAATCTGCCTGTTCTCTTACCCACTCTGTCTCTGGTAACTCCTCTCACCCCCCGCCACTTCTGGCCTGTACCCAATATCTTGTATGCATAAATAAATAAATTTTAAAAAAAACTAGCAGGAAACTATAAATCAGAAACATTCTATAAGACTGGGGGAGGTAGAAAGATAGAAATGGGAGGAAAGAGCACAACAGACTATGGAGATGGTTCAGGGGTGAACTGGTGGTGTTAATTTTATGGGGACTACATCTGCGAGGAGAAAGCATACATTGTACAAAAATGAAAAATGATGTAAACAATATATATAAGTAAAGAGTAAAAGAAAAATATAAAATATTACACAATGGAACTAAAATCCATGAGAATACTCTTCTGGAAATCTGGTCTAAGTAAACCAAGAAACAGTAGGAAATGTTGTCTACTAATAATTTCTTGAGGTTATTTTAAGAGGCATGTAGAATTCTTTCAAAATACCAAATTTATTTATAAAATGGTAGATTCTATTCCGATGGAGAACCATATAAGATCACAATATGAAAAATAAAAATACCTAACTTTACTTCTTTAAATAGCCTAATTTAGCTTTTTGTTTTTAAACTGTATTTGTTCTGATTCTATAATTATAGTATAGATTATATGACTACATATAGGAAAGTTAACTCACTAATTCAAGTAGTATTAAACTATGAAAAGGATTGTTAAGTAAATGAACATGGAAAACAGCATTGGTAGAGTGGTGAAATATTTGATATATTTAGATAACAAACCTCTTACTTTAGCAGCATCCTAATGAACACAAATGATATATCCACTACTATTTGTACTAATGTTAAATTTGTATGAAAGGTCTATAATTTGATTTTTCTCTTGTTTGCCTGTGTCTTTATCAATAGACTAAGAATATTATTTTAAAAAGCATTAAGTTCAGCCCTAGCCCTGTTCATCATTTTTATAAGATTAAGATTACAGGGGGAAGATTCTTTCCCAAATTAGAGAAGTAAATAACAATTTTGGGGAGACATAATTGTCTACAGAATGTTTTAAAAAGATAGAAACAGAACATTACACTACAGATGAACAAAATAGTTCATACTGATTATAAAGTAAGGCTGCAAGTCATTAGTAGTATGTAACATACTAATTTTTCAATAATGTTATTAGTTGTTTAAGTAGCTACTTTGTGGAAAGCACCAAAATAAGTATGGGGAAAAAAAAGAGCAATAAACAATGATTTTGCTCTGGAGAAGATCTTAGTGAGGGAGAAGGAATCATCATTAATAAAGACCCAATGGTACATAATAAAAAGGAACATTATAAGAATATAACTATTAATGACCTATCTAGTAATATACCTGCACACTGGAAACAGGAATAATAGATTTATTATAAAAACCAGAGTCAAACTTCATGAAAATAGATGTTTTAAAGAGAGATTTGGAGAATAATTATAACTTAGAATATACATATGTGTATACACACATATACATACACATGTAAACACACATACACATGTGTTTGTGTGCATGTAAAAGAATGTTAGCCTGAAGTCAAACATATTATTAAGGACCTAATATTTGCAGAGCATAAACATTTACTGAAGAAAAATTCTTTTTGGATTAACACCTTGGGAATTTTTTTGTGTATGCACTATCAATAGATGACTCGTAGCTCATTTTGGCAATTTCACATTTTACTAGTAAAGAAATAAATATTCATGCCAAAGTCAAAATGGAAAAGCCATCAACTACATACCCAAATAGTTATGTACATTCATAATATGAAAGATATTGATAAATTTACTCTCCTCTGATGTAAGAAAAATATTTTAATAGGGCAAAAGAAGAACAAGCTACCAACTAACCATAAAAAACATATGCACTGTTCATGATTATTTTTATATAAAACTAAATGTGGTAATAATTTACTTTCCTTCCTGAGTGGAAGTGGTGATCATAAAGTAATGAGATGATTTTCAGACATAACTTTTAGAATGGATTTTACTATTTTATCATCAAAAGTGCATCTATTACCCTTAATTTATGGTATTTGAAAAGTCTAACATTAGTATATTGTTATATTAGTTATATAGTTATATATTGTTAATATTAGTATATTATTATAATATCTATTTTAAGTCTTAATGGTGTTAAATTATTTTATCTGAACTCATTCAAAAATCATAAATTAGCTATGATGTTTCAAATAGCTCTATGATTTATTATATGTTACATTACCATATGAAATATTTAAGTCAAATAAAGTGATATTCAAACTTACAGTTCAATTGCCTTGTTCCACATGATAACATATCCAGAAAGAATGAAAGATTCAATATTTACAATATGTGTATTTCCTCTTTCTGTTCCAACATAGAGCCATTTACTCTGGAAAGGTAGATGACAGTAAGTAATTCTGAAAGAAAGAAAATTTCAATTAAAGTATCTAAATTTTACACCTTGTCAGCATTATATTTTTCTTGCACTTTTTATGTAGTATAAGCAAAATACTGTATACTCAAGCATCATTCAGTTATTAGTAGAAAGCATAGGTTAAATAGTAGTATATCATTAAAAATAAAAACTCATTAAATGTGTGCTTAACACGCATTAATATATTAATACATTACTTCTAGAAACAGCACTACGAGACAGACATATTTTCTACTTTACAAAATGAAAACTAAAGCCAAAAAATTTTATTTGTATTGCCTAGGACTGACAATTAAGTAGCATAAGTGGGATTTAAAAAATCCTTATATTTGACTGTAAGAGAACCACCTTTCTCCAAATAATGTCATTTGCTTGGTTTGTTGGTTTTATTCACTTTAAGTAGAATTAGGCCAAGGTAGTCTATTGAGTCAGTGTAATCCTATTCAATGTCCAGTGATATTTATTCACAGAAATAGATAAAAAAAAAATTCCTAAAATTTGCATGGAACCAAAAAGACCCTATATAGACAAACCAAATTCAACAAAGAGCAAGACTGGAGGTCTGCTCATGCCTGACTTCAAGCTACATTCCAAAACTATAGCAATTGAAACTGTATGGTATTAGCATAAAAACAGGGATATAGATCAGTGATCAATGGAATAGAAGATCCCAGACATAAACCCCAACACATATGGTTAATTAACTTATGACAAAGAATTAAAAAATATACAAAGGAGAAAGGACACAGTCTTTTCAATACATGGTGTTGGGGAAAAAAGGACAGTCATATACAAAGAATGAAACTGGACCTTTATCTTATAGCATACACAAAAACCAACTCAAAATGGACCAAAGGCAATAATACATTGTTGTTGGAAATGACAACTCCCATCAAACTGACCTGTGGACTCAAGGTATTTCTAGTCAAAATTTCTAAAATTTAAATGGAAGTACAAAAAGCAATAGCAAGATAACTGAAGACAGTTAACCAAATTGAAGGATATCCATTATGTCAAATAATATGAATTAACAACAAAAATATTTACAGCTATAGGCAATATTGGTGAAACATAATACTGTGCAAAAGAAACCAAATGCAAACAACTTTATATGTATGATGCAATTTTTATAAATGTCAAAAACAACAGGGAAAATTAATCCATAGTGTTTGAAATCAGGAGAGTTTTATACCTGGGGATTAGATAGTAATTGGAAGGTAACAAGGGGTTTATATGGGTCTAGTAATTTTTATTTCTTGATTTCTATGTCTTGCATATATATAAAATTATTTCAAGATGTACACAATATTTATAATTGCTTTATGATTCATAACACTTAAACACATCTAAAAAAGAATATGTTTTTCTGTATTGATCAGGAATGCTGATCAACCTAAAAATAGGTTTTAAATTCTGTTCCCTTAAGCCAACTCTTGATTGATTGCTAGAATTCTTAAAATATTCCTCCTCTGCAATTTAGTTAAAATTCCTTAGAAGTACTTTGTTGATATTAATTAGGAAATATCACAGATAGAAAAGGTAAAATCTGATATAATATGCACAAGAAATTTAAGGCCCACATATCATAGCCTTCAAATTTTACTTGAAATTATGTAAAAGTCCATGCTTTCTCAAATATTATACAATTTATGATCAGAGAGAGCAAGGGTTCTTAATATGTCAAATGCTAAACCCTAAAAAGTGAATGTTTTATATTAGTCATGTTTCAGATCATGCATTACAGAAACCAAAACAGTTTCTCTTCCATATTTAGGTTTAAAATCAAATTTGAAGGAAATTCAAAGATCATCTACCAGAAGCTGCTGGACTATTTATCTACCAGAAGCTAAACCTATTTATCAATAATTGATTGGCTGGTTGCTACCTTCAAAGATTATAAAACCAAATGCTGAGAGTGCCCCCAATTTAAACAAAATATTAAAATTTACAGCATAAACTGTGTAAACAAAATATGTAAGATATATACAAATAAGTCTAACTATATATAGAATGTTTAAAGTTACCAATAGGGCTTGGAATTTCAAAAGATGCTTGATCAAATTTTCCTCTTACAGATTAAAGCCTCACATTTACCATATATTCAATGCTATTTTCCCTGCCACAATAATTGTGATAGTTAATGGTTATTTTCAAGACAGTATATGATTGTTGTCAAATTCATCAGAGTGAATTTTTCTTTCTAAACATGTATCACATTTTTGTAAGCATTAAAATAGGCAATGCTCACAATGTACCTAGGATTTAAAGGAAATCATTACCATCAATCATTTCTTCCCCCAAAAAATACGACAGTGGGACCAGAACATTTCTTTCAACATTCCATTTGTGAGGGGAAAAGAACAGTTCTGTTCTTTTATGAATCAAACCATTGAAACATTTGAAAAGAACAGTTCTGTTCTTTTATGAATCAAACCATTGAAACCATTGTAAGCATAGAAAGAGATAAAACCAATATAGAAACATCTAAGGTAATACTTTTAGTGCTAAAGAAACAGGAATAGTATAATAACTCTTCACTGTTTTTTAAGGTTTTCATAATCCTGAAAATTGTTCTATTTTGTATATATATCAACAATGTTTTACAACATATATGATTCAAGGGTCTCACCTCTTCAGGTCTGTTAAGAGATCACCTACCACCAAAGTACTCATAGTTCTCAACCATATTATTTTAAAACTTAAATAAAACTGGATCTGGGGCCTCCCTGGTGGTGCAGTGGGATAAGCAACGCACTATGAAGCAAACCGCAGCCACTGCAGCACGAGTTCGATCCCTGCTGCCGGCCAGGGAGGGGACCCACATGGTGCGGCAGACCTCTCTTGCTGTGCCAGCTGCTCTCCTCAGCAGTGTACTTCAGTTGATCTGCCTGTTCTGCTCCCCGCTCTCTGTGGTGAACCATCTCACCACCCCCCCAAACCTCTGGCCTGTACCCAGGTGCTTGTATGCATAAATAAGTAAATCTTTAAAAAAACAAATAAATGAATAAATAAATAAAACTGGATCTATAAAAGTTCTATCCAAATCCAGCAAATATCCAAAACATGTATTTAGATACTTAGCAAGCATCTAAATATCTAAAGTAAAATGCTTTCCTCTAAAAATTGATGTTAATCCTAAAATGTACTCACAATACTCATAATAAATAATACTCATGAATAGTACTCAGAATATTGAGGGTTAATGAATTAAATAGTATAGTATACTTATGAGTAGTAAAAGAAAGTTTCAGGTAGAAAAAGGAAGAATGTCCATATAAATTATATCATTTTATCTCACAATTCATATAACAACTCTTCAATTAATCTCTGCCATATAGTGATTACTTATGAGCTATTACCATTTTAAAGATGAATACTATCTTGAGCTCTCAGCAATACCTGCCTGTCTCTCTTAATTGCTTACTTAGTTTTAATAGTACTTGCTAATCTGTAAAATTTCACTTCTCAGAATTTTCTTTTTCTTTCATTAACACTAAATTTTCTTATGATGACTCTTTCATTCACTAGAAAGAGCTTGATTGGTTCCTAAATAAGAAGTAAATAGCCTATTATTTCAGAGTTCTATTCAGAGACTGAAAATAAAATACAAATTTTATTTCATTTCAAGCTGATTATTAGTTAAGTGGATTGTTATGCTCTATCTAGATCTAGTTGAATTCAGTATTAGAAACATTAAAAATTTGGTACAGTGTATTACAAATAAAATCTAATGACTTTTCCCATAGTCATAGTTTCCTCTGATTATGAACAACATTCTAAAATGTATGAATCTGAATTCTGATCAAATTACCATCTTTGACAATGTTAATCTTGAAGAGATAGTACCAATATTTTAGGATATCTAAAATTTCTGTCTCGTTTTGTTAGCATAAAAATATTTAAGAAAAAATGTAAGGTTAAGAGGTTACTGCCGTGATCAAAACATATAGAAATACATTTAGTGTTTACTTGATTTTTAAATTTTAGTTCTGTGCTTTCAGCATCCTCACTAAGTGAAAAAAACATCACTGCTGAAGGTCTAGGTTAAAGTTCGATGAACAAGTACATTACTAGTTAAAAGATTAGTGATTCTAAATTATAACTTTTCTATGAAAATAAACTACTATAAAAGCCAATTAAAACATTAAATTATTTCTAACTATTAAAATTATGAAAACAGTCTTTCAAATGTTAATCTGAAACTTGCTCAGGAAGTAAATTTCCTTGTACATTTAGAAATCATTTAATTCATATATTCTTACCGTTCTCGGTTAAATTTGAGAGAATGGAGAATAGCTGGCCTTTTTTGTCTAAGATTCCACAAATGAAGTGTATCATCTGAACTTGCACTGACCAAAGCACCCTGGACCAAAAAGAAGACAAAGTGAGTAATTTGCGTAAATCAAGGTATTTTGCAAAAGCAGAAACAAGTGATTTTATTGGTTTTTCAAGCTAGAATAGATACTTGTATTTATATAACCTAGAAATACCAAGAAGGTCAGTTGTACAGGTCCTTTCCTGTACTTTGATCAGGAAGACTAAGAACGCTGAGAGTGGAAGAAGCAAGTGCTACAGTCAGGACACCTAGCTCAAAGAATATGCTTTTACCAATAAATAAGAAAAGCAGTATAAAAATTATTGTGATTATTAAGGGTTTTGTGTTTTCTTTGGGAAAAACTAAGTTTATTTTTTGTTTGTTTCTAATGTCCATGCTGATACTATATAGCTTTACAGATAAATATATACAACAGTTTAAAAATTGCAATTTGGTCTTATAAAAATTCATCATTTCAAAGAACTTTCTGTATATTTGGAAAGTATACATTCTTCTTTAAAAGCATATTTGCTACCCTTTAACTTGCTTCTATAGTTCAAGAAACTTTATGTAGAAAAATAGATCATCTGGAAAAAAGAAAGCATTGCTCTAGCTAAGATTCAGTGTAACTACAAAAACAATACTGTGCATAGAACCATGAGCATAGCAGCCTCTAAGACACAAAAGTAATGACATCATTAAGGTGTCTAGTGTTCATTTACAAAAACAAAGTGACTCTACATGAGCCACTACTAATGAAGAGCTGTGGAAGCGTTAAGACCTAAATAAAGACAAGTGGTGAGGTCAGAAACTAGAAAACTTGGGAAATGGTAGAGAAGAGGAGTATGAGGAGAGTTCAGGACTGACAACACAAAACAGTGGAAGGATGTGAAGGCTTGTCATTATTTATTTTTAATTATGTACCACAGAGACGAGCTTAAGGACTTGAAAAGAATTCCCAGAAGCTCAGACCCAGAAGAAAATCACCTAGAAACAAATTGTGCTTCCCATAACATGCCCACAGAAGGCAAAAGGCTGAGATCTCGCAACTTGGAGATACAGAGTAACAATGAAATTTCAAAAAGGTTGTCATTCTGGATATTAGTGTCTAATTTTATTACAAATTAATATTTATAAAAATGTTTTCACTTTTCTCCCTTATCTGCCTCTCTCACTTTTACACCCAACAGTAAGTATGCCTACAAGGCGAAATAAGTTAGGTCAGTTACTAAGGAGGACCTTACAGCCTTCTAAGAAAGATTTTTGAGCCAAGAGAAGTAAAAAGAGGACATTTGCTAATATCACAATTTTTTCATGTTTTGAGTCTGCTGGATATGAAGTTTTATGAAACATTTTACCCATTTTTATGATTATCAATTCTTAGGAAAAGGCATATACACAAATCTATGGGAACAAACAAACAAAACAGTGTTACCTTTTCCCCTTTAAGGTATTAAGTTCAATCTGCTGAAAGCATGCATTTGGTTTGGCACAAATTTTTAAAGCATTTTTGCATCGAAAGCTAATTTAGCATAAAAAACAAAACTCTGGGGGCCTCCCTGCTGGCCCAGTAGGTTAAGCAACGCACTATGAATCAAACCGCAGCCACTGCAGCAAGAGTTCGACACCTGCTGCTGGCCAGGGAGGGGACCCACATGGCCCGGCAGACCTCTCCTGCTGTGCCCGCTGCTCCCCTCAGCAGTGTGTTTCAGTCAGTCTGCCTGTCCTGCTCTCCGCTCTGGTGAATCCTCTCACCTCCACACCTCTGGCCTGTACCCCAGCTCTTGTATGTATAAATAAATAAATCTTTAAAAAAAACAAAAACTCTGCAATTTGTCTGCTATACAAATCAGAGTCAATAACCTTACAGTCAAATAATGGAAGATCTAAAACTTTCTGAGCTTTATAAATACAGAGTTTGTCTTTAGGGAGTTCCTTATCACCATAGGGCTATAAAAATACGGTTAGGGTAATCAGCCGATTGTCTCAGTAGCTATGGATGTATATAAATATAAATGTATACATATACCAAAAAAATAATATGGAAACATGTATAGATAAAAGAGTTCATGGGTAAATAAATGAAAGATGTCATGGAAGAGAAAGACAAAATATGAAGTTAATCAGGTTATAAAATTTAAGTTGGTAGAAGTATATAGCAGGAAAGTTTAGCAGTGAAAAGATCTAATGACTTTTAAAAAACATTTAAATAATTAACTTATAAGTTATGCTACACAACCACAATAACAGGATCTCCTGGTATAGACAATTGTTTTCCTTGAAAATTTTTTCCTTTAAAGTTTAATAAATTGATAAATACAGGAATGCATTCTTTGACTGAAATTTTAACCATGAATAATATTGTACCTAAAAATGTCATTAAGCATTTAAAATCATATTATAATAAAAGCACATTAGCTAATACAGTTTGTGTGTGTGATAAATAGTCATGAAAAGTCTTACCTCATTGATCAAGAATTGAAGCTGTAGGACAGCTGCACCACTTTCATGTTGGCAATAACAATCAACACCAGGTCTCCCAAGTCTAATGTAATGAAAGTCAAGGATTCTAGCATGTGAATTAGCATAAATGTTATTGGATAAAGAAGAAGCTAACTTAACTAGCAACCAATGTTTTGCCTTTTTAGTTATTATTTTTATAAATAAAAAGTTGAAAAACCTTAGTCCTAGTTGAAAGTTACATTACAGAGCATTAGAAGTCAGCAAAATGGCCAAATAAGATGTTCCTCAAAAATTTCCCCCACGCCCCCAAACATTTTACATCCATCTGCAGACAAAAGTGCCTTTGTGGAAACTTTAGGATCAAGATGGGAGATTATGAAACCCTCAATAGGGAGAATTATTTTGAGAAGGTAGGCTCACATGCAGATAGCTAACACATGGACTATAGGGTCTTAGCTACAGAACTAGTTCAATATTCTGATAATTTAGCTACAACTGTATTTGGTTTTAAGTCAGTCACCAGCATACACCATATGTCAAGTGACCCAGAGGAATCACATTCATTCATGCAATTGGTAATAAGTATACAAATCTTGCGTCAGGCTATGGACCCAGAAGTGGCCTTGATTAGCTGTAGTCGTTCTCTGCTACCGTATAGAAGAAGCCCCTGGACTTAGGTCTGCCAAGCTCAGACACTAGAGTCTGAGATGGCCCTACAACTGGTTTTCAGTCCATTCCAGCAACAGTCCATGAGCAGTTTTTTGGGCACAAATTCTCTGTAGGAGACACTCCTATCTGTATCCTGGAGATTTGTAATTCAAGTACCCTCATAGTTGCAGTGGGCACAGAGACCAGACAAGAGACTTTTTGCATCCCCCGAAAGATCCTATAAAGGCCATGAATCTTTCCTAGGCAGTCTGACATAGGCATCGGGCAGGAGAAATTCTCATCTTTGCCCCAGAGATCGCAATAAGGCACTATATACTTGAGCTTTTTCACAGCCACAGTAACAGTCTCCCAGCAGCTCTGAAAGTTCTGGACCCTAGTAGGAGACACTCCCATCTGTGCCTGTTGAGATCCTGAGAGGCTTTATCCACTACTTAGTTCCCTTAGCTATGGTCAGGGACTAAGCCATGTTCTCCAGGGTTCTGGAGGGACACATACCCACCCAAGCTTGCAGATCCAGCTATGAGAAAAGAACATCAACCTTGGCTGTGGAATCTGAAACTGTCCTAAGTGTAGGTTTCACCACCTTTCAGCCATAGACCAGGGTCAGTCCTGCCCACACAAGGACCCCTCCAATGAACAGGTACAGTTTTCCCAGGGACCTGGCAGGAACCACAACTGTCATGTATCTGGTAGTATGGCCACTGTCTTAGAACCCATATGGGGACCCTAAGCAGACCTCTGTCACAGCATGACTCTACTTAGTAAGGCACTGCAGTCACATTCACCTAGAAAATAAAATGGGTCCATTCCAGTCTAGTCTATTAAAAAGCCCTCACACAACAAATCTCACTGCTGACTCCAACCCAACACAGCAGTGGCTCTGAAGATAATACTGTCAGGCCAGGAGAAAAAAAAAGAAAAGGTTTGTGTCTATTGAAATCAGTCCGCAAAGACTGGCAAAAATATTTGCTCCTACAAGCACATAAAAACCAGTGCAAATTTCCATGATTCATAATGGTTAACAATTCTTCATGAACAAAGACAACCAAACGAAATCTAAAACAGTTCATGAAAAAAACACAAAGAAGTAGGAAACAAAGAACCAAAATGAATCCTAGTGCTTGAGCAGCCCCAGACTAGGAGTGGGGAACTTGGGGGTTGCCTCCGGTGGGGGAGCCTCTGCTGCCCTCTGCCACTGCTGCAGTGGCATAAAGCAGGCATGCCCTACCACTCACCAGGCAGAACCCAGGTGGAGGCCCTGTAACAGGTACAAATTACATCACTTGAGAATTCTATAAAGGGCCTCCCTGGTGGCGCAGCAGGTTGAGTTCCACACTGTGAAGCATCCACAGCACAGCAGTAGAAGTTCGATTCCCTGGCCAGGGAGCAGAACCACATGGTGCAGCAGACCTCTCCTGCCTCGCCCACTGCTCCCCTCAGCAGTGTATTTCAGTTGATCTGCCTGTTGTGCTCCCCACTTTGTCTCTGGTGAATCCTCTCGCCTCCCATGCCTCTGGCCTTTGTGTGCCCCAGCTTTTGTGTGCATAAATAAATCTTTAAAAAAAAAAAGAAAATTCTATAAAGCATTTAAAGGAAAAAGTAATTCCAATTCTATGAAATTCTTGCAGAAAGTTGAGAGGAACTAGTACTTCCCAACTCATTCTATGAAAACAGCATTTCTCTGATACTAAAACATCACAAAAAACAAAATCTTCAGATTAATATACCTCATGAATATAGATTAAAAAATACTAATCAGTTTCCACAATTGTAATGTAACAATATATTTAAAAATTTATATATTATGACCAAGTGGAAATTAGCCCAAGAACAAAGTTGGTTTAACATTGAAAAATCAAATAATACAATTCAGCTTATTAACAGACTATAAAAGAACAGATGATTATTTTGATAGATGCAGGAAAGTATTTTACAAAATTCAAAAACTTTTTCGTAATAAAATCTTTTAGCAAACTGGGAAAACAGAAGGCATGCATGATCAGAAAAGAAGAATTAAAATTGGTTCTATCTGCAGAAGACATAATAATCTATGTAAAAAATATGATGAGACCAAAAAAATGTTCCTGAAACTAATAAATTGAATTTAACATGGTAAAAGAACACAAAATCAATACATTATTTAAAATACATTATTTCTATCTACATGTGAAGAACATTAAAAGAAATTGTTAAAAGATCTTTAAAAGAAACAATTCTAGCTTCTCAAAAAAAAAAAAGTAACATACAGATAGCCAATGGTATATACAAAGATGCTTATGATCACTTATCAGGAAATTGCAAATCAAAACCATAAGATAACTCACACCCATGAGAATGGCTTCCCCAAAAAGACCAGAGACAATACTGGTGAGGATGTGGAGAAAAACACCTGTATACTATTGGCAAGAATTAGACTGGTTCGGTCTCTATGGAAACCACTTTAGGTATCTGCCCAAATAATCCAAAAACTCTAATGTGAAGGGATATATGCATTCTTGTGTCCACTGCAGCATGATTTACCATAGCCAGGTGAAGACATAAGTGCCCGTGGACAGATGAATGGGTCAAGAAGATGTGATATCTTACACAATGGAATACTACTCAGCTACAAAAAAAAAAAGAGAATTGTTAACCATTATGACAATATGGATACAACTTAAGGGAATTATACTAAGTGAAATGAGAAGGATAAAGACAAATATCAGATACATACATTTCACTCATGTATGGAATACAAAGGGAAAGAAAAAAAAACAACAAATCAAAACAAACCCTGCAGAACAGAGGTTACCAAATAGAGTTGTAGGAAGTTGAGAACAAAGTGTGGAAGTGGCCCAACAGACAGAGATGGAAGACTGTGGTGCCTTGGTGATGGGTGTGGTGTAACATAAATCTGAAGAGGTGTGAATCTCTGGATGATATGCAGTATTGTGAACCAGTGTTACCTCAATATTTTTTTTTAAACAAAGAACTTATAAGCCTTAGAAAAAAAAGTCATGTTTTTAAAAAAGAAAAAAATTGACTCACACAATAAAAAAAAAAAAGTATTTATAACAGAATCAAAAGTACCTAGGAATAAGTTTAACAAAATATGTTTAAGATCTGTTACTGAATATTATGAAACATTGAAAAGAAAAATTAGAAACCTAAATAATTGGAGATACACAATATTCATGTATTGGAAGATTCAATATTGTTAAGATAGCAATCTTCCCTAAACTGATTGAGAGTTGATGAAATCAAAACAAAAAATTCTAGATATTTTAAGAAATTAATTCTTTTCCTTTCTTAATTTCACAAATAACTACACATTTAAGGTATACAACATGTTAATTTGATATATTTAATTATCATGATTGCCACTGTAACAATAATTAGCATCTCTATCACAATATATTTTTATATTTCTTTTTAGAGGATGGAATGATTAAGTTCTGGTCTCTTAGCAAGTTCAATTACTGTAATACTATTTGTTGCCTATACATTCGATTTCTAGGGCTTATTTACTACTCATTCATTGCAAAGGGCTTTTTTAGATTGGATATATTAGTGATATCATATTGTACAGCTTTCTCTGATATTGAAACATGGGGCACAGACAGGGGAGGAGGACGCTCTGACCGAGACAGGGGTCAGAGGCCCCAAAAAAGCCCCCAAAGGCCAAAAGGCCACAAACCAGAGTCAAGGGCTATAGCAACAGGGGCTATAGCCTATCAGAGGACAGTGCCCGATACAGGTCACTGTCTGTGGGTTCTCACCCGTGAGCACAATTGCAAGGGACTTCAGGCTACAGGAACAACAGTCATGGGGTTTATTTACAAACTGGGGGAAACGAGGGCGCTTACGTATCCACAAGAGGCTGGCTGCTTCATCCAGACAGCATCAGCGTTGGCAGTCACCGGTTGCCAGTTCTAGGCAGCACTGTCCAGGAACAATGACCACTGCGGGCCTGCTGAGGCAGTGTTCCAGTGGACACCGAGTGTTACAGCTCTTGTGAGTTGTTGGTTTATGTCACCAACAAACAGCTCTTTGAGACACCAGGCNNNNGGCCTTTGGTGCTCCTTGCAGTCAGTGTCACAGCCAGGACCGAGTCCCAGTCTCTCTCTCTCTCCTCGGAGGGCGGCGGCTGGAGGCTTCCCTCCTTCCTTC
>JAGFMF010011454.1:1392733-1406382 GCA_019455555.1 Galemys pyrenaicus | reverse complement strand
TATGCTCAGCGAAGTAAGTCAGAAGGCAAAAGAAAAATACCAGATGGTTCCTCCCCCAGGAGGAATATAAGGGAACCAAATAAAGATCAAGGAAAGGAAGAACAACAATAATAATAATAACAACAAGAAAGAAACAAAAACCAAAATGAAAAGACAAAGACAAACTGGGGACACTTGGTGGGGAGGGAAGAGGGGAAGGGTTGAGGGCAGAAAGAGCACAAGGGACTGAGGTGATGGTGCACTAGTGTTACGGTGATGGGGAATACATGGGGATTACAATTGATGTCAAATATATGTAAATTTTAAAAATTTATATTAAAAAATTTTTAAAAATTCAAAGATAATTTTTGAAACTACATATAATTAAATGAAAATATACCTAGATTTGTGAGATCCATTTAAAGCAGTACTAAAAAAATTAATAACACTAAATGTTTTTTAGAAAATAGATAATTTATTGTCATCCCATTTTTTTTAAAGATTTATTTATTTATGCATACAAGCACTGGGGTACAGGCCAGAGGTGTGGGGGGTGAGAGGATTCACCACAGACAGAGCGGAGAGCAGAACAGGCAGATCAACTGAAGCACACTGCTGAGGGGAGCAGCGGGCACAACAGGAGAGGTCTGCTGTACCATGTGGGTCCCCTCCCTGGCCGCCAGCAGGGATAGAACTCGTGCTGCAGTGGCTGAGGTTTGCTTCATAGTGCGTTGCATAACCCACTGCGCCACCAGGGAGGTCCTGTCATCCCATTTTTAATTAAACTTATTTTAAAATAGTTGTAGATTTTATTATAGTTGCAAAAAAATGTAACATCAGTAATCTAAGGAAAAGGGCAAAATAAGTTCAAAAGAAGCAAGGGAAAAATACCACTAAAAAGACTCATGATAAACTTCTAAAATTCAATGAAAATAGACAACAAAAATAGCCCTATAATTATTAAATATAATTATAATATAAAATCTCTCGTATAATAATCACCAGACCCAAGAAATTTCACTAGTAATGTTCTACCAAACATTTAAAGAATTAACAGAAATGTGTATTCTGTTCCAAATCTAGATGAGGGAATACTTCTCAATTCATTCTAAGAAGTTACTATTACTCCAATACCAAAACCAGACGAAGAACAGCACAAATAAAAAAATTAACCTAAAATGGAAACCATAATTAAATATAAAATGTAGAACTACAAGTTTTTACAAAAAGTAAAAGAAAATAATTAAGAGCTGGGGTTAAGCAGTTATACAGACACTTAAAGAACAATCTGTAAGGGAAAAATTGATAAGCTGGATTCTGAAAAAGGGTGAAAAGACAGTAAAAACTGAAGAAAGCAATTGCAGACCATATATCTGACAAAGGACTAATATAAAATATAAAAACACGGCCTCCCTGGTAGTGCAAGAGTTAAAAAACTGCAGAAATTTAAGGTAGCCACAGCCCCTCCACCGTGGGAGGGGACCCACTTGGCACAGCAGACCTCTCCTGTCTTGCCCACTGCCCCCCTCAGCAGTGTGTTTCAGTCTCTCTGCCTGTTCTGTTCCCTACTCTGTCTCTGGTGAAAACTCTCACTCCCCTCACCTCTGGCCTGTACCTTATCTCATATGAATAAATAAATCTTAAAGAAAAAAGGACTGTTAATACATATAACAACTTTGATGAATCTTTGGAGTTTTATGCTGAAAGTGAAAAAGTGAACACCAAAATGCTACGTACTATATATATCAATTTACATAACATTCTTGAAGTGGTAAAGTTATTGAAATGAAGAATAAATGAGTGATTGTGGGGAGCAGGTGTGGGAGAATGAGAGGAACAGGTGTAGTCATAAAAGGGCAATACAAGAAATCCTTGCAGTCTGCATCTTAAGTGCAGCAGTGTCAATATCCTGCTTGTGACACTACACTATCATTTTGTAAGATGTTTTTATTAGGGAAAATTCGGTGAAAAGTCCCCGGGATTTCTCTATATAATTTCTTATACCTACAATTAAAACCCACAACTGTCTCAAAATAAAAGTTTTAATAAATGAGATAACCTCCATACATAATTTACAACTCTACAAGGGTGTACTGGAAAAGAAAATCTCAAATCATTGACCTCAGTTTCCATCTTAAGAAACTAGAAAAAGATCAAATACCATAAAATAAAATAAATTTTAAAATATCAAAGTAGAAATAATCACAGAGATGATAGCAAAATAATACAGAAAAGCAATGAAACCCAAAGTTGGTGAAAGTCAACTAATAATCTAGCTGGACTGATCAGGGAACAAAGATACAATTTAGCAATATCAGGAATTAAACTAGGGACATCAATAAATTTAACACTGAATTTCAGAACTGGTACTCTTTCTAAAGAAACATTAAACTATTTGGTCATAAAAATTTCACTTACCTGAATATTTAAAGAAATGCAATTGGTATTAATATTGTAACTAATGAACCAAAAAGTAAGGATACATTCGTATAGCACCTGTTCTTGTCCCAATAGCCAAGATTTTCTGAACTGGATCAAAGGCTAATGCTGTGGGTTGATAAGGAAAACCATGCCGAACTGTCTGAAAGAGAGCAAATAGTAAAAGGAGTCATCAGAAAACAAAAATTTGAGATCACAAAAAACTACTACCTAATCACCAGAATGATGAACCTTGTTTTACAAAAGACTACCAAATGTTGGTAGGCGTGTAAAATGACACAATCACTGTGGCGGGGGTGGGGGTGGGGTGGGGGGGAGACCTTTGCAATTTCTTATAAAGTCAAACATAACTTTCCTATGGCCTAGAAATTCCTCTTCTATGTATATGCCCATGAAAATTAAGAACATATAGCCACATAAAAATTTATGTAAATATGCTCTATCAGCTTTCTACATAATAACCTAGGAACCACCCTGGTATCCAACAAGAAAATAAAACAACAAAACTATGTTGTACTCATCTCACACAAAGGTATATTATGTAACAATTAAATGCAAAAAACAGTCATTGTAACAATATGGATGATTCTCAAAAACAGTATGTCAAATCTTAATACAAGAGTACTTATAATATGATTATATTTATATTAAATTCTGAACAAGCAAAACTATATCCTAGTCAAAACTCATCAAATAGCACACAATAAGGGCCTCCCTGGTGGCACAGGTTAAGTGGGTTAAGCAACGCACTATGAAGCAAACCGCAACTACTGCAGCACGAGTTCGATCCCTGCTGCTGGCCAGGGAGGAGACCCACATGGTGCAGCAGACCTCTCCTGCTTCGCCCACTGCTCCACTCAGCAGTGTTTCAGAAGGTGTGTTTCAGGAGATCTGCCTATTCTGCTCCCCACTCTCACCTCCCGTGACTCTGGCCTGTACCCTATCTCTTGTATGAACAAATAAATCTTTAAAAAAAATAGCACACAGTAAAATATGTGATTTATGTTTGTAATATGCACCTCAAAAAGAAAAAAATATTATAAACAAATAGTAAACTCTTATTAATCATATGAATATTATCATCTTAATAGGTGAAATATACTGATACAACTTTTTTCAAAATGCATTCAGGAAAGTAGTAAGTATGTATGACTGGACAAACATGATAAAATAAATATGAAAATTGTCAAGTATGAGTGATGAAATGGGCTTATATACACATACATAAATGTTCAGAAAATAATTATTTTACTTCTCTGTATGCTTAAACACTTTCATAATAACAATGAAAACTGTGGAGACTGAACTACTGACTATTTGGTTAATGAGGCAATAAAAAATGTAAACATGCATGAAGACAGATAAAAATGAAGACATGACATATCAGATCCCTGGTATGCAGCATAAGCAATACTAAAAGGCATATATCTTAAAAAGAGCCCAAATATGCATTCTAACAGTATGCTTTAAGGAATTAAAGAAGAACAAACAAAACCAAAGACTAGATGAACAAAGAAAAAAATAAGTGAATAAATGAGACAGAATTCAAAAAGTAGTTCTAAAGATCAATGAAACCAAAATATGGCCCTTTAAAAAAAATGAAAAACATATAAAAACCTCTATTTAGGCTCACAAAGAAAAAAAAAAGAGCACTAACAGAATAAAAAGAGAAATTACAATGAACATATCAGAAATTCAGAGGATCAAGAGATTACTTTGAACATTTGTATCCTACTATATGGAATAATCTAGAATAGATGTAGATATGTATAACCATCTGAGACTGAATAAGGAAGGAACAGAAAACCTGAACACAGCAATTATAAGCCAGGAAAATGAAACAGTAATCAAAAGTCTCAAAAATAAAAAAACAAAGAAAAACACACACAAAAAAACCCATATGTCCAGGAGTAGATTGATTCACTAGTGAATTCTACCAGACCTTCAAAAATGAATGATTACCTATCCTTCTCAAACTATTCCAAAAACTGATTAAGAGGAAATATTTCCAACTACATTTTATCTTGATGCTGAAGCCAGACAATGACATCATAAAAAGAGAAAACTATAAACCAATTGCCCTGATGAACATAAGAAGCAAAATCCCGCAACATAATTTTAGCAAACTGAACTTAGTGCATTAAAAGGATCATGCAACATGAATAAGTGGAATTTATTCCAGGGATACAAGAATGGCCCAACATACATAAATCAATATTATTCCCCACAGCAACAAAAGGAAAGTTAAAATCATGTGATCATATCAACAGATGAAGAGAAAGCATATGATAAAGTTCAATATCCATATGATTAAAAAAACTAAAGATACCTCAACATAATAAAGACCATATATGACAAATCCATACCTAACATTATTTCAATGTTGAAAAACTAAGGTTTTTCCATTATGATCTGACACAAGACAAAGATGTCCACTGTCACTGTTATTCATTATAGTATTGCTAGAGTAATTAGGCAAAAGAAAGATATAAAAGGAAGCTAAATTGAGAAAGAAGTAAAACCATCACTATTTATAGGTGACATGATAATATGCATAGAAAACTAGAGTTTTCCTTTAGAAAGACTTTACAAACTGAAACAATGAATCAGTTAAGTATCAACTTACAAAATGAATTTACAAAAGTTAGTTGTTTTCCATATGTAAACAACAATCTAAAAGAGAAAGAAATCAAGAAAACAATACTATTTATAATTGCACAAAAAATAACAATATACCTAGGAGTATATTAACAAAGGAATATACCTAGGAGTATATTAACAAATTTAACAAAGGAAAATGAACTTAACAAATGAAAAGTGTAAGACATTAGTACAAGAAATAGAAGACACCTAGAAATGTAGATTGGAGGAATTTATATTGTTAAAATGGTCATCTTACCCAAAGCAATATGGAGACTCAATGTAATCCCTATTAAAGTTTCAATGACATTATTCAAAGAAATAGACCAACACTACTGACATTCATATGGAACCACAAAAGACTCCAAGAAAATCCTGAAAAAAGAGGAAGAATAATGGTATAACAATACCAGATGTCAAACTATGCTACAAAAATCAATAATAATCAAAAATTTGTTTGGTGCTAGAACGAAAACAGACATACATACCAAAGTAACAGAGTCAGAAATAAATGCACATCTACATGGGTAGTTAATCTCTGACAAAGGATTAAACTAAAAAAAGGAAAGCCTGTTCAATAAACTGTGGAGAAAACAGTATAGATAGATGCAAAAGAATTAAACTAGATTACTATCAAGCAAAACACAAAAAGAAAAGGGTTCCTTTTTCTCTATAATAAACCTAGGGATCTAGCCAGCCCAACCTGACTTAAGGAAATTTATTTATTGAAACAGAAAATAAATAAGGCAAAATATTAGTTTTCACCTAGATTAATCTTAAATTAATAAACCTAGCAAGAAATGTGTCTATTTAGTCAATTAAAAAATTACAAAACAGGGCCTCCCTGGTGGCGCAGTGGGTTAAGCAACGCACTATGAAGCAAACTGTAGCCACTGCAGCACGAGTTCGATCCCTGCTGCCGGCCAGGGAGGGGACCCACATGGCGCGGCAGACCTCTCCTGCTGTGCCCGCTGCTCCCCTCAGCAGTATGCTTCCGTTGATCTGCCTGTTCTGCTCTCCGCTCTGTCTGTGGTGGGTCCTCTCACCCCCCACGCCTCTGGCCTGTACCCCAGTGCTTGTATGCATAAATAAATAAGTCTTTAAAAAAAAATACAAAACAGCAGAAGCCCTTCTGCCTGGCTGTGCCTATGCATGTGCTCCTTGCCACCAACCTTCTCCCTTTGCAGGACAGCAAAGGCAGCTCTCTTTCCAACCCTGCCCACCTGTAACTATGCCAGTGTCCTTTACTCTCTCTTTTTATAATAAACCAAAAGATCCTTGATCAATGCATACACACACACACACAAGAATAACTAGAGAACTATACCATAAAAGCAGAAGATTCAATACTCAAGAGATGTGAAGTTTGCCACAAATTAACATTAAAATGTAATATAGAATAATCAGAATCCTAAGTAGATATTTATGAAACCTGAGAAGAAGAAGACTAACATCTATCTGGAAATATAAATCTGAAACTAATGAAGAAATTTGAAAAGGGAACTATAAAAGATAAGAGAACTACTAATTTTTAAAAGATTTGTTTTTGTTTATTTATGCATACAAGAACTAGGGTGTAGGCCAGAGGTGTTGGGAATGAGAGGGTCCTCTAGAGACAGAGTAGGAAGCAGAACAGGCAGACAGACTGAAATACACTGCTGACAGGAGCAGTGGGCAAAGTAGAAGTCTGTGTGCCTGGCAGCAGGGGCTGGTGATACCTTGATAGTGCTGAGACTTTAATCCTTGAGCTACCAGGGAGGCCCAAGCTATCGAATAATAAAATATTTTATAAGTAAAAATTATAATTTTAATCGTGGTGCTAATACCAGGAAACATTGACTAATGGACTGAAGTACAATATTGAAAAGCAAGTAAATAACTGGATAATTAAAAGCAACAATCAAATAAGTGGAAAGGAAAAAAAGGGTCATTCCATAAATGATATTGGCACAACTTGGTTGATCATTCGACAAAATTAGATCCCTATCTAGTTCATATAACAATGAAATACAAGTTGGATTATGATACACTAATACAAAAAACAAAACTAATATTACAAATTAGTTTTGGCCATGTTCATATAAGATTAAGAGAGCTTTAAAACCTTTGACAAAATAGTAGACAATATGCTAGAGAGCTTTTTATACATAAAAACTAGCATAATAAAGTATTATTTTAACTATATAAAATGTTCCTATAAACAATAATGTCAAATAACCCAAAATGGAAGTCAAAAGATAACATCTAATTTACTATATAATAAATGCAAATGAGCAATATTTTAAGTACAAACTTTATTACTAAACAATGAAGTAAAAAATTAAAACAACCTTGCATTACCACCTCTTACCAATTATATAGTCAAGGATTTTTTAAGTTATGGCAATTTACAGGATTTTCAAAGGTAAAAGTAAATGACTTCTAATCAGAGGGCTATAATACTTCCCTCTCCATACCTTAGCACCACATAAATATGATTCCTCTATATAGCTATGGAAAAGAATTTGATTTAAGCAGGATTCTCTACAAAAACCCAAAACAACAAGAGAGACAAAAATAACACCAGCAGAGGAAATTTTAGCCTCTAATACCTATAGCTACAGCAAAGAAAAAACACAGCCCAACTCTTAACCAAATAAACATAAAATCTGACACTAAACGACTTTTACTTCCGTTCTTTTTACCATGCACATCATGCCTGACTCTCAGCAAAAGCTACAAGACATACTGTAAGATAAAACTCATCGTCAGGAGACAGTCAGCCCAAGAATTTAAAACAGCTGTGATTCATATAATAAGGTCTATAGTGGACTATATTCAAGAACAGGTGGATAATGTAAGACAAAAGATTGAAACTCTAAGATTCAAAAATAATAGAAATCAAAAAACACTAACTAAAGCCTTTTGTTTTTCACTATAATGCTTACCCCACTCCCCTCCTTATCTCTACCAAATGAAAGTGATGGTGGTCAAATCCTTTGCTACTGCAAACTCTGAATAAATAAGCTCTGTTCTCATTTGAGTGATTATGTCTACAGAACAAAAAAGCTAGACAAAAAATACAAAAATGAAATACACCTTCCCCTGTCCCAATCACTAACCATTAACTGCATCTGAATGTACTAAATATGAACAATTAGAGAATGAAGTATGACTTGAAGGTGTTTGAAGATTATACAGAGAAAGTAAAGATTAAATATTTTTATTTTTTCAAGAAGGAATTGATAAATCAGAGAAACTCTGACTCAAAGAGTTGTGTAGGTATATTAATAGTTCCAGTAGTATTATGACACTGTGTTAAAAGAAGTAGGTTTTAAACAAATTTCCATGTCTTTTCATTTTAGCCAAGAGGATACAAATAGAAATTAAGGTAAACATAAGACAAAGAAAAAGACAGTAAATATAAGAGAAGGGAAGGAGCAATGGGAACAAAAAATGTATTAATTCATCAAAAAAAAGAAAGAAAGTTTCATAAAAGCTACAAAAATGAATTAAATTACACATGATGCAAAAATCAATAATGTGTGCAGGCCTTGAAAAGTCACTCCTAAAAAATGATTACCCAGGGCCTCCCTGGTGGCCTAGGGGTTAAGTGTCAGCGCTATCACTACACACTGGGTTCAATCCCAGCCAGGGAGCTAACCCACCTATGGCGCAGCAGACCTCTCCTGTCTGGACATCTGCTCCCCTTAGCAGTGTATTTCAGTAAATCTGCCTGTTCTGCTCTGTTTCTCTGGTGAATCCTCTCACTCTCTGTACCTCTGGCCTACACCCCAGTTCTTCCACAAAGTAATTATTAAAAAAAATGATTACCCAATTAAAAAGACTAATATGTGTGTTTCTGTGCTTGCATGTATATATGCCCTTCAATAAATAATAAGTACATAATAAGTTTTATTATGTAAGTAATTCACCCATGACTCAAAACACAAGGGTATTGAACATTACATCAAATAGCAAAGGAATTTTAGTGATGTTAGAACTGAAAAAAGTAAAGAACTATTCAATAATTAATCACTATAGGATGGCATAGAAGCAGAAATAAGGAACCTTTTGAACGACATATGTAATCAATAAAAAGTGCATCCGATTATATGTAAATGGGACTCTCAATAAATTAAACTATGTTCCTTATCAGTATTCTGGTCCTGTTACTGTCTTTCAATTCAGTTAGTCAAGTACATTTAGTCTATTAAGCTGAGTCTTGGATATGCTATAATTTAGAAGAATTCTAAGTGATAAAATAGACTTTGACAAATCCACTTTCAGCTTCTTGCTTTGGAATTCTAAGTACTGAAGTGAGTCCTTGTCAAATGTTTTATTTTTTACCATCTAAATACTCACTTAAAAGGAAAAAAAGAGCTATATGAATCTGAACCCCATCCTACTTCCAAAAACTTATTTCACAGATAAAAAAACCCAGTGAGTTCTACACCTTTTACATCTTTTATATTTTCCTCTTTTCTAATATTCTCAGGGACATGTAACCCCCATTAGCATCACAAAGTAGGAATAGCACAGGCTAACTTTAAAATTTTTTTCCAATTCTTAAAAGATATGACTATTTCTAGAAAACTTTAAAGTCTACTTTTTGTCTTATGCTTCACAGAACCCACCCACTTCCTTGCACCAAGTTTTCCAGTGAAAAAAAGAATCAGAGGGTTTTTTTAAAAACACAAAAGCATAGGATAGCCAATCTTGTAAAAAATAAAAAAAATCTGACTTTACACAAATTAAAGGTAACTTCAAGTCAGGTGAAAATATAATGTGGGTTAAGGTGAGTCTTGTTTGAAAGAATCCAAACAAATCAATTACAAAAAGATACTATGGGACAAGTGAGAAAATTTAAACATTAACTGCAAATTAGGTTATATAAAGAATTTTTGTTAATGTTTTTTAAATGGACTATTGTTGAGTTTATATTTTTTTTAAAGGAAAGGAGAGATCTCTGAAGTTATTACAGGTGAAACAGTATAAAATGTCTGAGATCTGCATTAAAATAATGAAATGGAAAATAAAGATTTGTAAAGTTGGTAATTGTTGAAGAGCCAACATTTGTATGCTGTTTTCTTTGTTCTTGTTATTTTCCATAAAATAACTTAAAAAAAAAAAATAGACCAGTGAAGGTAATGAGTATCTTTCTGGTAGGCAAAATAATGACTCCCCAAAGAATCTGTGAATATGTTAGGTTACATCACAAAGGGGAATTAAGGTTGCAGGTGGAATGTAGGTTGCTAATCAGTGGAACTTGAGACAAGGAGATTAACCTAGATTATTCTGGTAGGCCTAATTCAGTCATAAGGGTCTTCAAAGATACAAGAGTGAAGCAAGTAAATGAATGTCAGAGTGATGGGATGTTAAAAATTTTTAACTAGTCACTGAGTGGCTAGGTTAAAGTTAACCATTCTAGCTTTGACTAAAAGGGGTGACCAGTCAAGGAATTGTGAGCAGCCTCTAAAAACTGGGAAAGGGAGAAAAACAAACAAACAAACAAAAACACACCCATAAAGTCTCCAGAAAAAATGCAGATCTACCAACAACCATTTCAGACTTCTGGCCTCCAGAACTATTTGATGACAAACTTGTACTGTCTTAATTTATGGAGGTGTTAGCAATTTGCTGTAGCAGAAATAGTAAATGAATACAGTTATGTAGTAGAACTCTGTATTTTTATTTACTTGAATGGAAATAAAGCATAGAGTTTACTGAGAATTTAAACAAAGTATGTATTCTCATCAAGAAAAAACTTCCAAACTAGGTTACCTTATTAATTTAAAAGGCAAATCTTACCTCTATTCTCCACCCTACCCTTCCTTTTCTGGTAGCCTAAATTTCCCTTCTGTGGCTCAATTGCATTAATTACCCCTTTCCAGTTTATCAAAATGATATCAGGATATCAGGATCTATCATCTCTGCTGCATTGCTGCCACTTTTCTTTTACATAAAACCAACTTGATCCTATCAATCCTGTATTCTGTTATGTGTAATCTTAATAAAACACATCATTTTACTGAAAATCTTTTTACCCTCATCAAATTCTTCTTGCTCTAATTGAGCTGTGTCTTGGCAGTTCTGATTTGCTATTTGTCTATAACTTTTTTTTTTTTTCATAATCCTTGACCTCTTCACAATGCTGAGATATTCTCTCAATATTCTTTCCAAAGAAAGTTTCAGATTATCTGCTTCTACTCTTGAATTTTCCTTATATAATTCCAATCAGTGCTATGTTTGCTTTGCTAGCTCTACATTTTCCATCTATTCGGATATTTACAACCTATAAGCATTTTCCAGACTCAATGATATCTCAGTTTACTGTGTACTACTAATGAATTTCACACTTTTTTGGTTTGTAGATTCAAAGACAGGTTTTTGGTCAATTTATAATGAACAAATTAAACTGAACATTTAAAAATCCAAGCAATTCTTTAGAAAATTTAGTTTTATTATGCTCTGGGAAAAGTATATTTCTAATATACTGAAATTTATAGGTGATTAACAGAGAAGGAAAACAGAAGGAATTTAAGTTTTCTTTAGCTACCAGTCCTTACCTTTACATCACAGTCTGTTACATTAAGTCTGTTTCTAAAACCATCATTAAAATAAAGTGATTTTATTTTATACTGACTAGAAATATATATCAATAAAAAATACATCAATGAAAATTATTTTATTTATACTGAAATATACATACAATGTTGCTTTTTGCTATTATCAATTTAAGAGATACTTACAAGGTACATATAATCTAATTCCAAGACTCTTAACTAAAAGCACTAGCTGCTGTGTTTTCATATTTAAATTCATTATATGATTATATGTCATTATATTTGTATCATTCTATATAATATCAAAATCAACCAGTGATTTTGGGCTTCTAATATAACTAAAATCATACTCTTCTTTCCAGTATCTTATATAAGTACAGGAAATATCACAGGCAATTTTGCTAATAAGTCAACCAAAAAGTATTATCTCACTTATCAGAATCAGTAAGGATGGTTTATGTACTAATCATCTTTAAGATTGTATAATAAATATCTTTAAAACAAGAAACTAAAACATCTCCTTGTATTTCTTCAGTGACCACGAATGCTCCATTTAACAAAGCTCTTCCAGACGATATTTCCTCAACACATCTATTAAGTAATAGTTGGAGGTCTATAGTCTATTCTTTACTATACCATCTCCATATCCTTTAAATATGATTTTTTATTTTTGGCTTTCTAAGACTTAATGACTCATTTTTCTACCAGTTCTTATAAATAAATTTTAGCAATAGGTTAAAAATTATGGTTCCCCAATATACTTAATATATGTTAAAATAAAAAAAAGTGCATGACAAACATGAAAAGATTAGCCTCTCAAACATTAAAAGGTACTAAGAAAATTTTTATTAAAAATGAACTGTCAGTATAACCAAAATTATTTATAAAGCTCTTTCTTTTGACAATTAGTCTGAACAAAAGCCCAATTTTCTCTTATGGGAAAGAACTAAACTAAAAAGCTTAAGAATTGTAGTCTAAAGGGTTTTTTCTTTTTTCGCATGTGTGGCTCAAGATTGATTTCTATATAGAAACTCTTCTGACATAAGATTTGAAAACAAAAAAAAAATTAAGCAAAAGCTTAAACAGGTCTTCTACTTGAAAATTTTAATGGATCTGGTCAATGTTAATGCTATTAAACTAATATGTAAACAGTTTATAGAATGATAATGTAGAAAACCAATACAAAAATTCTGTTATTAAAAGTAAACTATAGAAAACCCTACGATTATTTTGCAAGCACATCATCAAGTGAAGATAGAAGGGGGTCTACAGAAATTCACTAAACTTCAAGAAATAGGAATTTGGCCTAATCACTAGTAATAATCGGGCCTCCCTGGTGGCACAGGGGTTAGTCTCAGCCCGATCAAGCTATCACCAGCTACTGCTGCATGAGTTACATCCCCGGCTAGGGAGCTGAACACAGCACACCTCTCCTGTCTCACCCACTGCTCCCCTTAGTAGTGTATTTCTGTAGATCTGCCTGTTGTGCTCTCCACTCTGTCTCTGGTGAATTCTCTCATACTCTCTTCCTCCCTTTTATCCCCCTTCCCATGTACCACTGGCCAACACCCCAGTTCTTGTGTGTATAAATAAATAAAATCTTTTTTTAAAAAAACACTAGTAATAATCTTATAAACTTGGAAATTATACAAGAGTTCAGGTTATTTCTATATTGACATATACACTAAATATGACAGCAGTTTGTTTTCAGAACATAAGAACTCCCATACTAATTGAGAGTAACAACCCAATTTACTGACAATATACTAGCATCAAAGGACCTTCTATGAGAAAATGTGATTGTCTTCTATGGTACCTTAAAAAAAATTATAGACATATGGACATGTCTATAATCCCTTACTTGAGCCTGTTCCTATATCCTTAAAGTGTCAGCATAAGCAAAGTAAAGAGTACAAGTTACAGAATAACTTAGCTTTGGTGTCTGGGTCTTTTTTTTTTTTTAAAGATTTATTTATTTATGCATACAAGCACTGGGGTACAGGCCAGAGGTGTGGGGGGAGGGTGGTGAGAGGATTCACCACAGAG
>JAGFMF010011454.1:1208098-1392577 GCA_019455555.1 Galemys pyrenaicus | reverse complement strand
CCCTCCCTGGCCGGCAGCAGGGATCGAACTCGTGCTGCAGTGGCTGCGGTTTGCTTCATGGTGCGTTGCTTAACCCACTGCGCCACCAGGGAGGCCCTGGTGTCTGGGTCTTAAAAAAGAAAAATTAATTCTTTTTATTTCTTAAATTTGATAACATCTCCATCCTAACAAGGCTAATAAAGTTTTGCTGATTTGCCTTCATTACTATTGTTTAAAATGCCTGTCTTCTATTATACATTTTGGTCACAGAAACATGAAGTCATTGTCAGATGCTTTATCCATAATAAATTATCCTGCAGTATACCTTTTATTCTATTGGTTTATAAATAAGTCCACACATCTCAGGAGCTCTCATGGATCTCTTAATGAATTTTAAAATGGCATAAATGTGGATTTGTAATGATGATCTTATGCCAAGTTCAGTTACAAACATTTCCAAGTGAAATTAGAAGAACATGAAGACATGGAAAACCTAAAAAGAGATCATAATCAGAGATATTGGGGCATTTAATCTCCTTTCAGTTTTTCAGAGTGCAACTCTCCACATTTGCACCTGTGTTTCTGATTTTATACCTATTTATCTGGGAAGATCTGACATTATGTCTAGTATAAGGGTCGTAATTATAAATCCATTTTCCAGCAGAAATTCCATTAGTTATCTCCATGTTGACTTTGACACCATGACCAATTATTAAAAAAAAAACAACTTGTAAATGTTGATGAATAGTAAGTTGACTAATTTAAGAGTGAATTTAAAACTTTAGGGATTTTGCCATCTGTTTCTGGTGATATTTTTATTTTTGCCTGCTTTGTTAATTAGTTTTAGAGCATCCCATGTGTTTGTCATTGTCAATCTAACACATCTGAATTGTTCCCTGGGAAAAAATCATTTGGAAATAAGAATGTTCCTAATATCTTCTTCAATAAAAATGGAAATAAATTTAATTGAATCTCTCTATAACCTTCTTTCTGTAGCTCTTTGAAAATTATATTCCATGTTCCTAAAATGGTGTCACCCTTTCACTGAATGGTTTTCTTGTTTTTATATGAAACTTATTTAATAAAAGCCTTTTCCAAGAGGTTGTTCAAAGCAATTATCTAGTTTGCTCTTAACATATTACTCTATCAGCCTCTTTGCTTATAGTTATTCATCCATTTATTCAACAAATATTTAACAGCCTCTATGTGGGAGGCACTGTTCTATTAATTGGAGAGACAGCTGTGAACAACTGCCCTCAATTAAAAAGCAAATAAATATATAAAACAATAATAGGTAGTTGTAAGTATTACCAAGAAAAGTAATCAGGAAAAGGATAGAGAGTAACGTGAGTGAGCAGTAGTCAATAAAGAGCTCTGAAAAGCTAAGAGTTGAAATAAGAACTGGCAAGGGGACAGGGAGCAAGGAATAAGCCAGGTAAAGGACACAGCAAATGCAAAAGTCTTGAAGTAGGAATTATTTCTGAAAAACAATAAGGAAGTTAATATAACCGGTAGAGTAGGTCACAGAAAAAAAAAAGAGTTGAAAATGATGTCTTTTCAGAGAGCAAATCATTTAAAACCTTATAATATATAATAGACTTAAATTTTATTTTAAGAGAAATGAAATAGCATTGAATAGCTTTTAGCAGGAATGATAGGATATTTATTTTAATGGGATTCTTCTACCTTTTATGATGTGAGACTGTGTTGATGAAACAGAAGCTAACGAGCAGTAGATCAGGAAAGGGATGTACTGGAAGTAAAGAGATATGATCAGATTTTGGATGTATTCTGAAGGGAGAGTCAACAAATAGTCTACCTTCTCAAAGTCTTTATGCTTCCTGAGGAATTTATCATGTTGCCTTTTCTAACAATACAGATGAAGCAGAAAAAGTACTGGATTTAAGAATTAGAGAACAGAGCACTGAACTTACTTGGAGACATAAGTATATTACTTCAATTCTCTGACCCCAAATGTCTTATCAATAAAATAAATATATTAACACTTTCTTTGCTTTCTCCACTGGGATTATGAAGGTCAAATGGAATAATTTACAGATTAAATGCTCTAATCTTAATTTAACCAATTTGCTAGATTAAAAAAACTCTCCATTTTCTTTGTAAAATGTAGATTTATACTAATGGTGTTATGAATGCAATGATATAGTAGGCTTCCTAGCTAAAATAGTCATACTCTCACTCTCTCAGTCTAACTAAGTATAAGCCAATTAACTAGTCATAAATACACACATATTTTATACACACATTATAAATACTTGGTGTGTATATTATTTTCATCTAGATTATGCACATACCCAGTGTAAACTAAACGAAAAGTCCCTCTAGATGATAAGTATATATAGAAGAAAGTATATCTAGAAGGACTTAGTAGTTTGTTTGAAAAGCATTTGAGTTCTTATTCTAATTTAAATAAACTAAAACTTAAAATTGTACATATGATTTTGGGATGGCTTATGGAAGAGATATCCACACAGAACTCAGATCTAAGATCCAATACTTAACAAAAAAATCTTGGTTATTTATGAAGTGGTTTGTAAATTGACATATATTTATAGTTTTTAGTTAAAATATTTAAGACATAGATTATTAGTAATTTTTGCTTTAATCCTTTTTCAATTAATCAACTGGCCATGTACACACATAGCTAAATACATCACATGCCTACCAAATGGTTCTCAATATCAATTGTGCTTCAGAATATCCTTTGGGGTCTTTTAAAAAATTCAGATACCTACTGGTCCAATCCTATGGAAATCAGTATGGGCATTTCTCATAACATTAAAGATGGATCTGCCATTCCACCCGGTAATTATACTCCTAGACAACTTCTCAAAAAGTTCAAGAACACTAATTTGAAAGGAAACTTGCACTCCCATGTTAATTATAGCACTATTTACTACAGCTCTGTTATGGAAACAGCTCTGTTTATTTTATTGATAAGACATTTGGGGTCAGAGAATTGAAGTAATATACTTATGTCTCCAAGTAAGTTCAGTGCTCTGTTCTCTAATTCTTAAATCCAGTACTTTTTCTGCTTCATCTGTATTGTTAGAAAAGGCAACATGATAAATTCCTCAGGAAGCTTAAGTGCCCCAGAACAGATGAATGGATCAAGAAGATTTGGTATATATACACAATGTGATACTACTCTGTGATCAAAAAAGATAAACTCATGAGATTTGTGGCAACATGGACAGAGCTTGAAAAAATAATGCTAAGTGAAATTTACCAGATGGTGTCAATAATTTGGGGGATATAAAGTAACTAAATTAATCGTCAGATAAAGACAAGCTAAAAAACTAACCTTTAATAGCTGACTAAAAAACTACAACACCAAGGGAATTACTGGGTGGGGAGGGGCGAAGAGGCAAGTACAATGGTCCATGGTAGTAGAATATGAGTGTGTGGGTGATAAATGGGCTATGGTCATAATGCCTGATGGGGTTATCCCAATACTACCTCAATTAAAAATTTAAAAAATGCAAGTACTTAGGCTCCATCCCTATATACTTTGATTCTCTAACATTGGGATGGAGCTAGTAATCTCCCTTTTAGACAAAACTGAGAATGACTGATCTATGTAGTAAGGACCCTAACAATGATATGGAAACAAAATAGACCTGCCCTTCAGACTGTTCATAGTATAATGACAGACAGAAAATAAAATTTTAATCATGATAAGATGTTAAATTCACAGTATATGTATATTCCCAATGCTGTAGAAAAATAGTAGAAAAACCAACTCTGCCTGGGGCATATAAATGAAGAGCATAGTGCCCAAAACTAGTTTCATGGTAGTAGTGTTTAATCTTGGAGTAAAGGGTAACAGGGAGTTTTCCAATTAAAGCTGGAAGAGATTTTTCTAGTCAAAAGAAATAGATTAAGAAAGGGCATTGTGATATGAGAAAATATGATGTTTGCAGGGAATAAAGCATACTTGGTGAAAAAAGGAAATGATAGGTAACAGAATCCCCTTCTGAAAGGAACCATCTACATATCAAGTTCAGCTGTTAAACTTTATTGTATAGAGCAATTTCAAGTTGTATTTTATAGAATTCATGTTCAGAAAAGGCAGTTTGTGTATTTCATTAATACCTACATACAGGCACTCAAATGCATATACTTAAAATATATTGCAGTTAACCAATGCATTAATTGGTGTTTTGCTGAATTTGAACCAAAATTTCTTCTACTATTTCTCTACTTTTTAAATTTCTTACAGATGTATCTCTGATTATAAAGTTTTTTTTTTAAGGCTAGCAGATGCTCTACTAACTGCCGAGAGATAATATTGTACAACAAAATCCAAATTTTTATTGATTGCATAATTTATTATAATTTATAAAATACATGCCAATAAGTAGCACTTCTGTTTAGTAGATGTTATTTATTGGGATATTTATAAAACATTATTTTGTAGAGCATCACTGTGCCAGGGAAACTAACAATTTACAGCAGGGAAGTGAATTATCATTATATTGCAGAAATAACCATTATTATGAGAAAATGAATTAGAATAGGGTGAAATAAGAGGTGAAAAGATCAGTTAGGAAGTGATTTCAGTATACTAAGTTAAAAAAAAAAAAGTATGATGGAACGATGAGAAGGGAATACATTTCAGAAATACCAAGGCAACAGATAGAATTTGATGACCACTCAGATACTCTAGAGAGGAAAGTGATTTTCAAAGGAACAGATTCTAGATTTATACTTTAATTTTGGCTACAAAGAAAAAAGATAGAGTACCCAGAAGGTGTCAACTGCTTAATACTCAGAATAGA
Source organism: Galemys pyrenaicus (assembly GCA_019455555.1). Classification (NCBI taxonomy): domain Eukaryota; kingdom Metazoa; phylum Chordata; class Mammalia; order Eulipotyphla; family Talpidae; genus Galemys; species Galemys pyrenaicus. The sequence continues at coordinate 1,387,796 of JAGFMF010011454.1, read as the reverse complement.
ATGTTCTTTGCACATTTAATCAGTGAGTCCAAGTGAAGTTCTCATTTTAGTAACCATTCTAATTTTAGAATTTCTTTAATCCACTCTGATATATATTATAGTGCAGATAACCTCTAATACAGTCTGATAACCATTTTTTAATTAATTACGTTACTATCCATAGTACTTTTCCCATTAAGATTTCTAGAACATTAGTGTTTAGCTTATAAATTGTATATCCTTAAAATATCTTTGAAAATTGTGAACTAGTGTCATTATAACCCAGTGATTATAGTCATTGCACCAAGTACAAGATGATTTAAAGACTAATTTACCTTTTCCATCTTTTCCAATTTATATGTTACCTTCCCTTGTCTGATCGATCCTAATAGCCTTATGAGGTGAGAAGAACAGAAATACATATCACCATACTATAGACGAGAAAATCAAGGCTCAAGGCAGACAAATGGTTTTCCCAAGATTATATGAATGGCAAGTGGCAGAGCTTTAATACAAATTTTCTGATTCTTAGCACAATGATCTCTCTACCATGCCATGTTTTTTAAGTAGTACACATTTTACACCTGCACTTTACATGACTGTCCCTGGGAAGAGGACTATCTATATGTCCTTTATACTTCTTTCATTCACCATGTCCCCAAATTTTTTAAATCCTCCTCTACTAATATTACAACCTCAACAGCCCATTGCCACTATATTAAAGGCATCTATCTTTCTTTTCCAGTTTTCTTCTATTAAAACTCTCCCACATCATGATCACATTCGTGACCTTGAGAAATTGGAAATTTTTCAAAAATTTGAGATGAAAGTGGAACATCAAATTTACTATATACAATAGTCACTACAAAAATAATTTTTAACAATTTCAAAAAACTTGTTACTGAACAAAAACAAAGTACTTAAATTTTGTAATTTCAAAAATTCACTGTTTCTTTTAATGCACTAAAACACATATCAAACTATATTCATCTGTGTCATGCATATGAATGACTTAGTAACTTTTTTATTGCACAAGGTAAGTCAAAATCACTTTCTTAGGTAACTCCTCCACAAAAGGACAATAAAAATTAATCACTTTATCTAAAAAAATAACAGTATCTGCATGTATTATTAACATAATACTGCTTTTACAAATCTTCATCTCTACCCATCAGAAACTCTTCTGCTTACTCATTAGAAGTTCAACGTTCAAGAATAATTACCCCAAATATTTCCTGACTAAGCCAGAACACATTTTTAAGTTCTTACAAGTCTTTACTAGAATTAAGACCATGGCATTTGTTAATTCATTTATTTATGAAAGTTTAAGAATATGGGGGGGTTTATTCAGAGTTTTAAATAATGAATTTAAGATAATGCCATTAGATTTAAGGATATATTCATCTAGCTATTATCTACTTAAGTCTAGCAACATCACAATAGATTTAATAATTTTACACTAAACAATTTTACAATGAAATAATATAACAATTAGTTTCTCTGGATGATGATATGGGATTCACCAGAATGATGATTTTTCTCCTTCAGTTTAGTACTTACACATAAAACACTATATTTAAATATTTGTCCACTATTGGACCTTAAAATTATCTTGCAGTTTCTACTTTTTGTGTTTGCTTGCTTCCCCTTAAACTACTACTGCTCTTTAAGTTAATGTGGAGTTGATGCTTAGAGTATCTTTACTAATTCAAACTGACTATCCAGAGTTCTCTGCACCAGACTCTCTGATGCTGGCATTTCAACAATTTCCAGTCCCTAGGGTGTTGTGGGTACACACACACACACACACACACTTTGTTGTTATCTTTCTTTTTTCACAACAGTAAAACAAATAATAGGCTTTAAGTCCATTCAAACTTACCTTGCAAATCTGGAAATACTCTGAAGTTAGAGTTTCTTGAATCTCCTCTCTTAGAACCCCCGCAGTCCCTCCTGGATGCTGAGAACCACTTCCAGCCCCACCGCCACTGTTGCTGCTACCACTGCCAGGGGAAGAGGCAGTTAAGCCATCCAAAACTTTTCGGAAATTAAATTTCTTCATTTTAAAAACTGTTGAGAAATTCAAAGGAAAGAGTGACTTAACACATGGAATTATGCGCAGGTAAAGTGTTCAGCTTTTCATTAGTCCAGGCAATAGCTAGTACCCACTTAACAAGAATTGACTACAGATGACTGGGGGAAAAGTCAGACTTCATTTTGTCAAATTTTAATTCTAAAAAACATCCTTAAAAAGCACAATTCTAAAAGCAACAGTATTTCCTCCTCAAACATCAGATTTCCAAGGGCTTTTCCCCCAGCTGTAGCTACGCTTTATCAGCACTGGGGTAAAAATAAAAGGCAGTGTCATCATCGTCGTTAGCATTATATCATCATTATTATACAATCAAACCAGAGTCCAACAGACCAACACTCGCTCACTCTCTCTTAAAGGCGGGCTTTCCTTCTAAAGGCTCACCTCAGAAAATTTTATTTTCAGAAAAACAACGTGGGGTTGGGGGGGGGGACTGGTATTTATTCCACCACCGCCTTCTGGGCTCTCCTCTTTTATTTTAAACACCCCCCCCCTTTTTTTCTCTATAGGAAATTGGAGAGGGGGCATTTTAGCCCGGACTCCAAAACCTCTGCGGGTGACCCACAGCAACAGCGGACGGGAGGGGCGTCTGCGCCGGCTGCCTCCGCTTCTCCCTCACCTCTGCCTTCCCTCCCCGCGTCTTCAGCACCCTCCCTCCTTCCCCCCTCCGCCCCGCTCTGCCCGCAGCCACAGCCGCTCAAGCCAGCGGGTCGGCTCACCCCACAGCACCAAAGCTGCTCTAGGGGGACTTCAGCAGTGCTGGTAACAGCCGCAGCCCGAGTCCCACCTCAGCCTGCTGGGCGCACGGAGCCGCTGCTCCCGCGGTCCCTTCCCGGGCCAAGCGCCCAGGCGCGGGGCTGTGGCCCGCGGCGCGCGAACACACAAACACCCTCACGCAGACATTCGCGCAACGGCGCTCAGGCGCACAGACACACACACAGGTGTGAGGGAGCCGCGGCTGGACGGCAGCATCACGTCCCAGAGGGATGACTATCTGACTCCCGACTTAGGCACCTTCCTCAGCCGCCACCGATCGCCTGCCAGCCCGGGAAGCTGCAAGTGCGGAGGGAGGCGGGCTCGCAGGCGTGAGTCCAACCAGGCTCCAGCCGCTTCTGGGGTCCCTCTGGTCGCAGCGCCCGGGCGCTCTCCGAGGTCCTAACGGAGCAGGCAAGGCTCCACCGCAGACTCCGCCCTCCGCCGTGGGAAGCAGGCCCCGCCCCCAAACCGCCCCCTGGCTCGCCCCGCCCCTCCCCCCGGGCGCTTGGGGCCACTAAAGGGGCGGAGAGCTCCAGGGCGTCAAAGGGTGCGAGTAGCCTCCACTCCAATCCTAGACTTGATAGGACCAAATTCCGCGGTCGCGCGCAGAAGAAATTTGGGGATAGGCCGAAGGCAAACCTAATAAAATGGGGAGGGAAGAATTTAGAAAGGTAAGTGAAGTATGTGATTGACAGCGATGTTGGCCAGTACACTTGGGAACGTGCTGTGGGGGCTGCAATTGGCGCTACCTGTTGAAGGACGCGGGTGTGAATCAATAGAATGACTGGAAGCGTGCGATTTCGGGTTCCTTGAATCGAAAGCAGCAGGAAGGGTTTTCTTGGGTTTCACTGTAGACAATATTGTGAATTGGGCAGGTGTTTTTCAGTCTGTCGCTTATATGAGCTTCTTCCCGCTCTCCAAGTGCATGTAATTGGGCTTCCCTTATTGCCCTGCTACTTGCATAATTGGCTAACTGCTCACCTTGTTCCCGCTTGCGAAGAATGACCCTTTGCTTCCGTTTTCACATATACAATTTTTTTTTTTAAGAAACGTTTCTCTCACTTAAAAACCCATTAAGAAAATATTTTCAGCTTTTGTATGAGTCACAATACTGGTTTTGAAAGATGCACTATTGGGTGCAGGATTTTGTTTATCTTCAAAACAGCATTAGGATGGGAAGGTTTGGTTCTAAGCACTTGTCCCTGAATTAGGGAAAATTTAGAACTTAGTCTGTGAAAATGAAGGGCAGTTCAGGGGCTATAAGTAGCTGTTGACGTCAATCTGGGCAACACCACAGATTAGTAATCGTCCCAAATACTCTCACATCTTTCTACCTGGTAGCCTCTCATTTCCATAGCTGGACAGTAACATTCCTGAAGACAGACATAGAATTGTGTATTTCTGTTTGCTTACTACTGCAAGACGCATTAATAAGTGATTTCTTTTCGTGGGAATGAAAAAGAAGATACCCTGATTCAGTGAGATGTAATTTCTGCAGAAAACCCTCTAAACACCCATCATTAACAGTATACTATCTTAGCAAACCGGTTGTGGCCTTGTTCTAAAAACTGGAGGATAACTGAGAATGAAAAAGCACACTAAATGGATTGGAAAAGACTGCTTGAGAACCCTGGAAAGAATTCATTGACCTACTTGAGTTCTAAAGGGATGACAGACTAGATAATATCCCTTTAGATGGGACAACAAATAAAATGTGAAAGAAAAATCAGGTCAGAATATATAAATGTTTCCAAACAATTATTAGTCTAAAAAAATCAGAATGCTGAAATTGTGGTTTCTTAGGCACTGTTTCAAATATCTTTGTTTTCCCTACTATGTATAATCATAGTGCTTATACTATGTGTCTATACTTATACTCAGTGTCTAGTAACTATTAATTTGATTAAATGACAGTAAATACAAATAGTGACATAAATGCAATCCTGTAGAGATAGAACCTGACAGAGGCTGTTGTGATGCCTATTCACAAACTGTGTGCAAAGCATAGAAGCAAAAGATGGAGTGGATTATATTTGTGAGGGGATAACAAACAATTATAACCTAAAAAATCATAGAAGGTCAGAGAAGTACAATGAAATATCTCTGGAAGTAAATCCCATCTTTAATTAAAGAAAAATAAGGTATTATTTTATAAACCATCTCAAATGGAATGAAACTGAACTGTGATATATACTTTATAAATAAATTTGAAATTTTAGAATTGGGTCAGACAGTAATGGTAAGCTTTGATCACTGTACTGCAAATTTGAATCACTTATGGAAATTTTTGAATAAACTTTGTAAAAGAACAAATATGAAGAACTGCAAGAAAGAAAAATCCTCTAAGCTTGGTCCTTGGAGCAAAATCATCATTTACACAAATCTAATATAATGGAAGAATTTCTAAGATATATGCTAAAAATATATCCCAACTCATTATAAGGATTTGTGATCTTAGTTTTAATCCAGTCATAAAGCTAATAAAACTGCTTTCCCACACCTTAAAATAATCAGCTAATTGTAGAAAGTATATTGATGTGTGTCATTTCTGAAAAGCTCTGCAAACTGTACTTAGAAAAAACTAAGTCAATTTGATAAAATGCAGTGTCCCCTCATATAAAACGATAATACCAGTTATTTACCATCTATATACCAAACACTACTATTATGAACTTTAAAATATTTCTTTTAATTTGATCCTTATTACCACTCTGAGACAGATACTGTCACTATTTCACAGGTGAGGAAAGTTAACTTAAAAACATTTAAGAAGGGCCTCCCTAGTGGCGCAGTGGGTTAAGCAATGCACTATGAAGCAAATACAGCCACTACAGTGCGAGTTCGATCCTTGCCTCCAGCCAGGGAGGGGACCCACATGGCACAGCAGACCTCTCCTGCCTCACCCGCTGCTGCCCTCAGCAGTGTGTTTCAGCAGATCTGCCTATTCTTCTCCCCACTGTTTGGTGAATCCTCTCACCTCCCTGGACTCTGGCCTGTACCCCAGCTCTTGTATGCATAAATAAATAAACATTTAATAAATAATAAAAACATTTAAGAAATACCAGGCCCCCCCTGGTGGTGCAGAGGGTTAAGCAATGCACCTGAAGCAAACCATAGCCACTGCAGCATGAGTTTGATCCCTGCCCTTGACTGGGGAGGTGATCCACATGGTGCAGCAGACCTTTCCTGCCTCTCCTGCTCCTCCCCTCAGCAGTGTATTTCAGTAGATCTGCTTGTTCTGTTCCCCAGTCTGTCTGATGGATTCTCTCATCCCCCTGTCTGATCTGTACCCCAAGGCTTGTATGCATAAATAAATAAATCTTCAAAATAAAAAAAAAAATAAGAAATGCACTCAAAATTATTTAGGTAGATAAGCTGTCTTCATATTCAAGGCTGTCTAACTTCTAAGATCATGCTCTTAATCACTACTTTGTGATTAAGTAGAAGATTAAATAGGAGCTGGAATAGGAAAAATGGAGAGCAACAATTCTTTTGAAATATACAGGCAATCTCTCTCCCTCCCTCTCTACTGCCAGGGCTGACATAACAGAACATTAGACTAGGTACTTTCTTACAGTTCTGGAAGCTAGAAGTCTAAAACCCAAGTGTTAGGAACTTTGGTTCTTCTGAAATCTCTTTCCTTGAGTTACATGACTTGTTCTTCTCTGTAACTTCTCATGATCTCCCTTCTGAGTACACATCTCTGGTACCTGAGTGTCCAAATTTCCTCTTCATATAGTCCAATCAGACTAGATTACTGTCCATTCTAATGGCCTCATTTTAACTTAATCACCTCTTGCAGGCCCTATCTCCAAATACAGTCCACAAACTGAGGTATTTAAGGCTTGAACAGGGTGGAGGTGGGGGGTTGTGGGGAGGGGGGGGGGACAACACAATTCAGCGCATAACAATAGGATAATTCAACATTCTGGTTTTTTTTAATTCAACATTCTTTTCAATTCTTATGAAGTGAGCATCTACTACTAACTGGAACTGTGTAAATAATTTTACATTTAGTTACTCATTTAATCTTCATAACAATCCTGTATGGTAGCTACTGATAACTATTTTAAAGGTGAGAAAATGGGATAAAGATTAAGCAGTATGTTCAATATTATACCTCTTGAAGGTTGTGAAATAGGAATTTGAATTCACTTAAATCATACCCCAAAGTTCTTATCTCATACCTCTGATTGTCCATTATATAGATATTTTATATTAGGAAAGAAAATAATTATAAAATTTAAATATTAGAATAAAATAGAACAGAAAAAAAAAAGGAACTATTGTCTAAGGAGTTTGGATACTAGCACTAAAAATCATTTGGGAGTTGAGAAGAGTTAGTACTAGAAGCAGAAAACTCTGGTATAGCAAGCTAAAGGGACCTTCTTATCTAACAAGAAATCTCAGTATAATTTGAAATACATTAAGATTCCCAGGAGAGTATCTCACTAAAAAAGAAGAAAATCAGTTATTCAATAACTAATTAGCATAGTAAGGTAGTCTTAATTTGTTCAGAGAAGCTATAGTCTCAGGCAATACCACAACAGCTGGAAAAAAAAACTTGGCTGGAGGGAGGGGGTTGATGCAAGACCCCCTAAGCCTAGCAATTATTTACATTAGCAAGTGTGGACAGTTCTAATCTATTTGCTGTGAGGTACTGAGTATTGGATGAGCAATCTAATTTGTCACCTGGTTCTTAACTCCTCAATCAAATTATATATCATCCTTTACTATTTGCCTGTCCAGGAGTTAGAATTTCATTAAGAGAACACAGTTGAAAAACAGGTTCCATCTATATCCTTTATGGCAGTTTTTTCAAGAGGTTTAGAAACTATCTTTCTTTCTTAAATCTTCTTCTGACTTTTTTCTGACCCTATTATATATACATCTCTCAGAAGGGATACTGGTTGATAATTGTCTGCATCTGTCATATGACAGGAAATAGCAACCAACATTAAAATCCCTATTCAGCCTACTCCAAACCCTCAGAGGGAGAAACCACAGGGTTAATTAAATAATGTCATAGCTCTCAAGGGTTACAGATAAACAGGCATGGGTCATTAGGATAGGCCTAAAACATACAAAGTATGGCTTAGCACACAATCAGTGACAGAAACGCAAACAGAACTAATGTCTTCTTGGGCAAAAGGCAAATATTTGCTAGTAAACATAATTAAAAGCAGTTCTTTTAAAATACATCTTTTAAAATAGATTTTCACATATCCTTTATCACATTGGATATAGTAAGAGAAAAGGATTCAGTGTTGGGACAGGACGAAGTTTTTTAGCCTGATATTAAGTCCTTTCAAATTCTAAGCTTCACTTTTTCCTTCTCTGTAGAAACAAATATAGGCTATGTTAAAAAATGAGATCATGTATGTAAAAGAGTAACTTTTAGAATGCAAATCACCATCCAAATATATTGTTGTTATTATTTTCATTATTATTTTAGTGAAATAGTTCATAGGAAATGACTTTAGAGTTGAATTTCTTTCCTGTTATTAATATAAAAGTCCGTTGCCTCTGTGAATTGCCTGTTACTGAAATTGACAGAGAGGGGGAAAAGTTTAAGCTCAGATCCTTTTAAGGTTCTTTTCAATCCAAAATTCTGATGTGTTTATATGACTTATTTAGCCAAGCTTTGCTGCATTCTCTTCCTGTATACTATAAAACCTCATTTAAAAAAGAAATAAAGTGGGGCCTCCCTGGTAGCGGGGAGGATTGAGCACCTCACTGTGAAGCAGCCTCAGCCACTGCAGCGCCACGTTCCATCCCCAGCCAGGGAGGGGACCCACATGGCACAGCAGACCTCTCCTGCCTCGCACACTGCTCCCCTCAGCAGTGTACCTCAGTTCCTCTGCCTGTTCTGCTCCCCACTGTCTCTGGTGAATCCTCTCACCTCCCTGGACTCTGGCCTGTACCCCAGCTCTTGTATGCATAAATAAATAAATCTTTAAATAAAGAAAGAAAAAAGAAATAAAGAGATGCCTATATGGAGGCACTGCTCAACAAAGATGAATAACAGCTTGCAGTAGGGAGAAAGCACAGGAGTCCTTCAAAGTTTCCACCTACCAATTAGTGATTCCTGGAGATCATATTTTTCACTAATATTTCTATAAATATGCATATATACATGTTTCTGGTTATAAAAGTAAGGTATGCCTATTGTGGAGACTTTAAATGGCAAAATATTTGTAAGACATGAAGAGAAGCAAAAGCATTATTATAATGGAAACTTAAGAAATTCTAGACACTTTTTCCAGTCTTTCAGGACATTGTAAAACAAATTAGAGGTATACAGCACAATATCACTGATTCTTAATTTTAGCAGATTATTTTGTTGTGAGCTTTCTCCATTTCATTAAATATTCTTCAGATTCCATTTTGATTGTCAATATTGCAGTCAATCATATGGATATTTATGCGATGTATTTAATAATTTTCATATTCTTGGCTTTTCTCTAATTTTATCATAAATGGAAATTAAGTGAATACTTTTACACTACATGTCTGGAAAACTTTTAGATTTTAAGTGATATTCCTATGTCCAAGCAATATATCTTCTCAGTGTTATTTTTAAGAGCTTAGGTTCCTGTGGAGAACTCATATTCCAATGAATTTTTATAAAGTGACATCCTATGCCACCTACAGTGACATTTTTAATTATATGTTGAAAAAATTCTGTTTTAAAATGATAAGAAATGGTAAGCATAATCAACTACAAAAACAAGTGACAAAGTATAACATGTAATTTCAGTAAAATTTATAATTTTGATTTTGAGAAAGAAAATATAAAAGTTGCCAGAGAATATTTTTAAGGTTAGGGAAAAAATTTAATGTTTTTTTTATTTCCAGTTTAATTTGAAAAGTAATTTAAAAAACCTTCATTCAGTTACATCAACTAATAAAATTAAAATTTTGTCGTATGTTATTTGAGGTAGGAAAACAGAAAATAAGAACAGGAAGAGCTCAAAGAATAGAGACATAGAGAGACCTGCAGAAGGATAATTTTGCTTGTTGAGAACTACTCAAATCTTGAAAGAATAGTAATACCTCAATAAAGAAAAAAAATCTTCCACTTTTTAAAATGTAGTCTATCACAAGGGGCATGAAGCTATCTTAAGTCCAGCACCATGAAGCTATCTGTAGCCACTGCAGCACTAGTTTGATCCCTGGCCAGGGAGGTGACCCATATGGCCAGGCAGATTTCTCCTGTCTTGCCCACTGTCCCCACTCAATAAGGTATTTCAGTAGCTCTGCCTGTTCTGTTCCCCACTTTGTCTCTGGTGAATCCTCCCACCCCACACACTTCTGGCCTGTACCCCAGTTCTTGTATGCATAAATCTTTAAAAAACTGAACATTGACTATCTCATAGAAATAAATTTTTGAAAAAAAAAACTCTGCAAAACCAAACAGATGTTATAAAGCTCACAGATCATGTACCTCTGGTCCATACCCCGGTTCTTGTATGGATAATCTTTAAAAAAATAAAATGAGATCAATGTAAAGCTCTAATAAAGTTCATATAAAATTATGAAAGGCCTATATAAATAAAAAGCAAAAATCACAAATTTTATTTTGGTACAAGAATACTAAAACATAATGGGAAATATATTGCTCATATAATTAAAAAAGAGAGAATATTAAAACAAGATAGGTTTTTGCCAGTATAAGGTACATAGCGATATGAATCTTTAGAATTTGCTCTATGTGTGAAGCTGGGACAAGATTCAGACCACACACAAACCATAGATTCTCTGACTCTGATCTAGCTGATTAAAAACTATATTTCTTGGCTTGGAACATGGAGACAATTAGAAACAATCCTTTTAGAGCAGCTGCTCTTATTTCCTGAAACTTTAATTCACCATGACTTGTGATGACTGCATTCATTTAAGTAGGAATACGCATTTGTTTTTGTGATGGCAATTGCAAAATGTAATAGTGCCATTACTGAATTAATACCTTAATGGCCAACAAAATATTACAATTTTCTAAATGTCCTTATTATTAATTCTACTAAGATTGGCACAATAGAGTTTTAAGGAGTAAGCCAGGATGCCAGCATGACTTTGCTTTACCATGATCAAAAGTTCCAAAAAGTCATGAGAACAGCAGTATAACTTCTTACCTAACCAACTGCAGCCTCTTAAGATAAGAGAAAACCCTTTAAGTTTGTCCTCTCTGACCGACCATTCAGCATCAGCTTTCACTTCAGTCAGCTCCGTGGCTAACTTGGCCTGACAAAACACTGTTGTTCTCTTAACCTTTGCCAGGCTCAGGAACTTTACAAGTATTTCATCAGTAACATCCACAGTGATTTATGGCTTCTAGCTTCCTCAGTTAGAAAAGCAAATTTTATTTCTCTCCTTATTCCTTGTTCCCTGTAATTTGTACTTTCTATTTCTATAGTCCATATTCAGTCCTTGCTTAATGCAAATATTACTGTGTTTTGCATAATTTCTCCAGTGTGTCTGTGTAAAGTACTTTAATTATGAAGATCAAATATCTTGAATTTTCTGGAATGATTGCTATTTCAAATATTTTGTGCAATTGTCCTCATAAATCTTCAAAGCCATCTCAAAAACCATGCAGTTCCTCAACAAATACCACTGTTTTCTATAATGCTGGTTATAATTTTGACTGGCAAAACTAATGGGGTAAAGGGATACACAATAGTGTATTTTTAAGAGCTGGAACTTTGATTTCAGATAGACTGAGCCTGCTACTTATTCGGTGTATGACCTTAAGCAAATAATTTATCCTCTCAGTTTTCTCCTGTCTCGTCCACTGCTCCCCCCAGCAGTGTATTTCAGTCAATATGCCTGTTCTGCTCTCTCCTCTGTCTCTGTTGAATCGTCTCATCCCTCAAATCTCTGGCCTTTACCCCAGTTCTTGTATGCATAAAATAAATCTTCAAAAAAAAAATGTGCCCTGATTTATAAATTTTAAAGTGTGATTACCAAGTTTATAATTCATCAACACTTAGAGATTCCCACAGTCCAAGAAAGGAAGAAATGAAGGTTCATAACTACAAAGATATGTCTTTCACAAAATGTGAGTAGCAAAGGAGATGATGAGAATGGAACCTTATCCCTTTATGTATACCAGTCTCGATAGTACATAATGAGAAAGAGGAAAAAAAATACTAGCAATAGGTATGAATATGTCTTATAATCTGTGAAATGACTTACAAACAACACTATTTGTCAATTATGTTCATGGTTGTATCCCCAGCACTTATAGTAATGTCTCACATATGATAGTTGCTCAATAAATATTTGCTGAGTGAATAAATACTAGAACATCATATTCGTGCTTCATGCTAGAATTTCAGGCCTGAATTTGAAGATGTAATTAAGCAAATAAGGTGCTTTACTTATTGAACAAATATATGTTGAGTTACTATTTTATGCTTGTTATAATGTTAGGTATTATAAGGGACAAAAAGAAAAAAATCATTTAATTTGATAGCTGCTAATAATTGAGTATTCGGGGACAAATATGCAAATAATTAATTATGAAACACTTATTATGAGAGTATGAATGGTATGAGAAGAGCTCATTGGTTTCAATAAGAATTGAAAGAATAACCAATTTCTTCCAGGTATCTTAATGAATAAGAAGTGAATGAACTGAGAAGGCTAGTTTTAGCCCTTCTTGAACCTTTGTTTATATTTAGCTTCATCACAACTCTATGCTGATTTTTTTCCTTATATATCTTAAAGTTCTCTTTCATTTCCTTCACTGGGTCATTTTCCTCTTCCAAACTCTAAAGACTGAAGGAAATATAAGAACATGAGGAAGGCTCTCCAGTTAAAAAAAAGTCAACAAAATCTTGGGAAACCAAAGTCAATAGTGCCTTAAAAGAATTATACACCATGACCAAGTGAGATTTATTCCAGGGATACAAGATGGCTCAACATCTGAAAATTAATCAATGTAATTCACCACATCAACAAAAAGAAAGTTAATAATCATATAATCAAATTAACAGATTCTGAGAAAGCATCTGATCAACCACCATTTATGATTTTTTTTAAGATTTATTTATTTATGTATACAAGAACTGGGGTAAAGGCCAGAGATGTGGGGTTGGGGAGGTGAGAAGATCCACCAGCGACAGAGTTGGGAGAAGAACAGATGGATCTACTGAAATACAATGCCGAGAGGAGCAGTAGGCAAGAGGCAGGAGAGGTCTGCTGCACCATGTGAGTCCCCTCCCTGGCCAGCAGCAGGGAGCAAACTCTTGCTGCAGGGGCTGCAGTTTGCTTCATAATGTGTTGCTTAACCTACTGTGCCACCAGGGTGGCCCCATTTATGATTTTTTTAAAAAATGGGGATAAATTAATCAACATAATAAAGATGATATGACATATCTATAGCTAACATCATTCTCAATTGTGAAAAAGCTTTTCTACTAAGATCTAATATAAACAAATGTCCACTTTCACCACCACTGTTCATAATATTGGAAGCCCTAGCTAAAGAAATTAGGCAAGAGAAAGACATAAAATAAATTCAAGTTGGGAAAGAAGAAATAAGCTATCATTATTAGCAGATGATGTGATAATATGCATAGAAAACCCTAAAGATTCAAAGTAAAAACAGCTGAAACAATAAATCATCTCAGCATGGTGGTAGGTTCCAAATGTAAAAACCACCTGCATTACTATATGCAAACATTAAAAGAGGACGAAATCAAGAAAACAATGTCACTTAAAATGGCATAAAAAAACAATGAAATGGGACCTCCCTCATGGCACAAGGGGTTAAGGTGCATCATTCTGAAACTATCCATAGCCACTGCAACACGAATTTGATCCCTGGCCAGGGAGGTGATCCACATAGTGCAGCAGACCTCTCCTGTCTCACCCTCTGCTCCCCTAAGTAGTGTATTTCAGTCATTCTGCCTGTTCCATTCCCCACTCTGTCTCTGGTGAATCCTCTCACCCCATCTCTGCATCTCTGGCCTGTACACCGGTTCTTATATGCATAAATAAATAATCTTTAAAAAAATAATGGAATACCTAGGGATAAGCTTAACAAAGAAGGTAAAGGACCTGCACAAAGAAAACTGTAAGACATTGTTAAAAGAGATAGACAGCAGAAAGAAATGGAAAGATATTCTTTGCTCATGCGTTGGAAGAATTAACATCATTAAAAAAGCCATCCTTCCCAAAGCAGTATACACATTCTATACAGCCCATTTCAAGGCTCCAATTGGCATTCTTCAAAGAGGTCAAACAAAATAACAGAAAATCATATGGTACCCAAATAGCCAAAGGGGTTCCTACAAAATAGAGGGAGAGTGGTGGTATCACATTGTCAGAGTTCGGACTATACTGCAAAACTATGATAATCAATCATTATAAAGTGGACTAAAACAGACACAGAGATAAAAAGAATAAAATTGAGAGCTCAGAAGTAAATCCACACTTATATGGATAGTTAGTCAATGACAAAGGAATCAAGAGTTTATTGGTGAAAGGAAAGGTTCTTCAATAAATGGTATTGGGGAAACTGGATAGCCACATGCAAAAGAATGAAACTAGACCACTCTCTCACACCATACACAAAAATTAACTCAGATAAATTAAAGACTTGGTTGTTAAGACCTGAAGACATAAAATACATTGAAGAAAACATAGGCCAAAAAACTCCATGACATAAACTTCCGTGATATCCTGGTGGATTCATCTCCAACAGCAAAAGAAACAAAAGAATATAAACAACTTGGATTACATAAACCTATAAAGCTTCTAAAAAATGAAAGAAATTATCACTAAACGAAAAAGACACCCTACTGAATAGGAGAAAATACTTGCATACCATGTATCTGACAAGGGGCTAACATCCAAGATCTACAAAGAATATATACAATTCAACAAAAAGTAAAGAAATAACCCAAAGGAAAAAAAAAAAAAAGAGAGCAGAAGTGTTAAATGGGCTCTTCTCCAGAAAAGATATAGAAGGCTAACAGGTGCATAAAAAAAAAAAAAAAGCTCATTATCACTTATCATTCAAGGAAATGCAAATCAAAATGAAAATGTGATACCATCTCACACTTGCAAGAATGGTCCATGTCAAAAAGATCAGAAAAAACAAATGTTGTTGAAGGTGTAGAGAAAAAAGAACCCCTTTACAATGTTGGTATGAATATAGTCTCAACCAGCTCTTATGGAAACCAGTCCCAGGTATCTACTTGAAGAATGCAAAAACACTAATTCAAAGGGATATATGTACTCCTATGTTCATTACAGCACTGTCTACAATAGCCAAGTTATGGAAATAGTTCAAATCCAAGGATAGATGTGTGGGTTAAGATGACGTGGTGTACATACACAATGAAATACTTCTAAGCCATAAAAAAAAAATTATGTACTCTTGCCCTTTGGTGCAACATGACTAGAATTTGGGGGCTTTATGCTAAGTGAAATAATTCAGAAGGAGACAGACAAATACCAGATGGTGTTATTCATAGGTGGAATAGAGAATCAAAAACAAAGGGTCAGATAAAACCTATCCAATAAAAATGTGAATCATGAAAAGTCCTATGAATCTGACCATACAATTGAGGTACCACAGGTGGAGGGGAAGGTGGGATCACAGATTGGGGAGAGACGCCAGTGGACTATGGTGGAGGATTATAGGTGTCTTGGTGGTGGATGCAGTGCGGTGACACACCTGAAGGGCATGACCCTGTACTTCTAAATCATACACATGACATTGTAAACCAATTTTGCCTCGATAATTAAATAACAAAGAGTTAGTGGTTATAATGAATTACTATTTCAAGTAGTTTGATATAAAAGGAAAAGATGAAAACAGAAAAAATTGAAAGGGTGAGGCTAAAGGGGGTAGAAGCAAACAGTGTATGTAAACCAGAGAATAAATGACTGAAAGCAAGAGTAGAATAAGAGGGAAAAAATCATCTGCAACGACTATTTCATCATCTTCCTTCTTTGCCCAATCCTCCAACTTATCTTCAGTTGTAACCCCAGTTGATTATTTTAGCCTTTGTAGAGATAATGGAAGCCATGAAATGAGACTGTCCTTGTTCTCCCATTAGCCAATCTTCAAGATAATGTTAACATCACCACCCATTTTTGCCTTCTCACTCACACCATCCCTTTGACAATTGAAGAGGGATTTCTCCTACTAACAACCCCTACCTACCATGTTGTTCCTACCATCTTTTTTAAGTTTATATTTTTGGGTAGAAGAACTGGGGTGTAAGCCAGAGGTTTGGGGGTGGAGGGGTGAAAGGATTTGCCAGAAAGAGTGGGGAGCAGCATAGGCAGATCTACTGAAATACACTTCTAAGGGGAGCAGCAAGTGAAAGACAGGAAAGATCTACTGTGCCATGTGGGTAGTTCCCTGGCTGGAAATCGAATTCCACCTGTGCACTGGGTCCTACTGGTGGTAGTACTAAGACTTAACCCCTAGGCCACCAGGGAGTCCCCAGTTCCTACCATCTTTCATTTAACCATACTCACCTTCTTTCTACCAAATTTTGCATTTCTTTTTATTTTACTTAGTATGACAATTAAGAATCTCCCAGAATTGGGCCTTTCTGGTGCACAGGAGCTAAAGTCTCAGTGCTATCAAGCTATTGCCAGCCTCTGCAGTGGGAGTTTGATCCCTGGCCAGGGAGCTAATCCACATGGCACAGAAGACATGTCCAGTCTCTCCTGCTGCTCCCCTCAGCAGTGTATTTCAGTAGATCCACCTATTCTGCTCTCCACTGTCTCTGGTGAATCCTCACACACACACCCAACCACCTCTGATCTACACCCCAGTTCTTGTATGCACCTCACACACACACCCAACCACCTCTCGTCTATACCCCAGTTCTTGTATGCATAAATAAATAAATCTTAAAAAAAAAAACCCTCCAGGAATCTCTCCCAATCTCTGATCACTTACACTAGTTATCCAAGCTATAATTAAATTTAGGGACAAAAATGTCCATGAGAAAAAGTCATAAGTGAGCATAAGATATTTTTAATTCTACAATGAGAATGGTAAATGTCTTTTTTTTTTCCTATGTCTGACTAGAGAGTGTGATTTGTCAAGTGGGAGAGAAGAACTAGAAGATTCCTACCTCATGGAGTTATAATAGGTTTCAATTAGAATAACAATTTCCTCAACATTTAATTTTTTAATAATTTAAACTAAAAAAAAAACCCCAATTCATTCTAAATCAATTGATTTAGAGTCAACATTGATTTACTTTTGATTTTTAAATAAAAATAAACAGAAGCCCAGTATTCTTTTTACTTTGGCATTTAGATTTTCTTTAACACTATTTTAAAAAGCAGGTTTGTCTCCTGCATGTAAGGAGAGCTTCTAGCTGTAAGGGCATTTGTGGGTAGGAGTTGTGAAAAATTGCCAGCTTGACCTTGAAAATAATGAAAAATAATTGAGACTAGTGGCAAGAAGCATTTATTTCCTATGTACTGCAATTTCTCTCACATTTTTAATTTGGTTTAAATTCCTGTCCCCTACCACCTGCTCACACATATTCATGTGCACTATTAACATCATAATGTATATTAACAGGTCCTCACAGCTGGTTAAGAAGCTTCTTCTAGCAGGCTAATAAAATCACTTTGACTCAATAGTGTCGTGCATAATGTAATTGAATAATACTGTGTCATGTACACTGAAAAGCAGTCAGAATAACAGAATAGTTCACCCACTCAAAGACTACAGCTATACCAGCAAAATCATCCTGCTTTTCTTAGTTCAGTAGAATTTCTGTCCTTGCATATATTTCTTTGGTTTTATATATGTGCATTGTGCTGGGTGCATTAAAAATTGTAGAATCATGGGGCCTCCCTGGTGGCGCAGTGGGTTGAGCAACACACTATGAAGCAGGCCGCAGCCACTGCAGCACGAGTTCGATTCCCTGCTGCTGGCCAGGGAGGGGACCCACATGGCGCAGCAGACCTCTCCTGCTGTGCCCGCTGCTCCCCTCAGCAGTGTACTTCAGTTGATCTGCCTGTTCTGCTCCCCACTCTGTCTGTGGTGAATCCTCTCACCCCCCCCCCACACCTCTGGCCTGTACCCCAGTGCTTGTATGCATGAATAAATAAATCTTTAAAAAAAAATTGTAGAATCACAAGGTTAGAAAAGATATAAAAGACTGTGTACTACAATCAATTGTTCAATGTTTAAATTATTTTAATATTTGCCCCAAGAGGTCATGCAACATGTACCTGACTGCCTCCCCAGCTCTGCTCCCAACCCACATCCTTCCCTCATCCAACCCACAATGAAGAGACGCGTCTGTAGAGAAGAGGGTTACAACCTTGCTTGTACAATGGAACATCCATGGCACTTTTTTGTAAGTAATATTGGCTTACAATATAGTATGTAATTCAGAAGTATAGGATTATACCTCTTCACATGTATGTTACCACACCACAGCTATCAATCATCAAGGCTTATGGTTAATGTTCTGAATGTAAATAGAGTAGTCAGCATGGTTGTGTTTTTTCTAGTCAGGCCAACTAAATAAGTATAAGCAAACAAGGGGCATGAAATTGGAATTAACCAAGATTGAAGACTAGTGAGCGTGATAAATTAAGAGAAAAGAACAAGGTATAGACTAAGGAATTAGTGTAATGATTAACCAAGAATTCAAGCTAAATAATAGAGGTAGCTAAAATATCAGTTTCATGAGAGAATGAAAAGGAAGTAAGGGGGCCTCCCCGGTGGCACAGTGGGTTAAGCAACGCACTATGAAGCAAACCGCAGCCCGAGTTCGATCCCTGCTGCCAGCCAGGGAGGGGACCCACATGGCGCAGCAGACCTCTCCTGCTGTGCCCGCTGCTCCCCTCAGCATTGTACTTCCGTTGATCTGCCTGTTCTGCTCCCGCTCTCTGTGGTGAATCCTCTCACCCCCCCCCCACACCTCTGGCCTGTACCCCAGTGCTTGTACACATAAATAAATAAATCTTTAAAAAAAAAAAAAAGAAAAGGAAGTAAGGATAGCTCTTTACTGGTCCTGGTGGATTCAATGGACTTTGGAATTGAAATCCTGGAATAAATAAACTGGAAAGTTTAGAGGAGGTGGTAGTCAGTGTTGAAGACTTGAAATTGAACTCATGCAGTGGTTTCTCAGTTTTTGACTATCACAAGGTTAAGATATGATCTATAGTGTAACTGAGATAAGGTGGAAAATAAGATCAGTGGACGAAAGGTGGCTAAGAAGCTGAAAAATCAGGAAATTAGAAGGATCCATCTATGTGAATAAAGAAATCAAGAAAAAAGACAGTTATTATTGGAAAGAGTGACAGAAATGAGGAGGAGTGATCTTCTGGGGTCAGTACATGACAACAAATTGGCAGGGTGGTGGGTGGAGTAGACATCTGATGATACAAGAATCAAGTCTAGGGAGAGAGATGGCTTAGAGTTTTAGGATATATCTTTATGCAACATACTTGTTTTCATCTCCAGTTTATCACTGATATATTTAACTCACCTTCTACCTTTTTATGTATAATTTGGATAAAACTATAGAACAAAACAATCTGAAGAGAGCTCTGAACCACACTATGAGAAACCTCTCTCCAGGCAGATACCCGTTAATCAAGATCCAGATAATTATTCCATGGTCTGATGATTTCATTAACTTGTCTTTACATAAGGATGTTCAATGTTGTGAAATGTGTTATGGTCTATTAAAATTTTGTTATTTTATATCAAGCACACTGTTTTTCTGACAAGCATATGTAGTCCCCATAGTTTACAGACATATCCTCCAAGGTTCTCAAGTTCCATATGAAAACTATTTTAGTTTTGTTCATTCATTTTAATATTCTAAAAACCAATACAGACATAGTCAACATAATCAATATAATCTGAATGTCCTCTTTATAACTGATGATTACTATAGTCTTTCCCTGCACTGAATTTATCCTTACATTGGTAGCAATAAGCACTTTAGTTGTTATTTAAAAAAAAAAAACAGAATATGCTCTAGCACTTAATTGATACATACACATGAGAAAGCAGACTAGATGACATCATCATTGTGTCCTCTGTAAGTGATGATTCTGCAGTGTTTCAAATGAAGAAAAGATGTGGGTGACCTGAATCATCATATGGCAAGTAGTAGAATTTGGAGGAAGTAGAATTGACCCATGGAAGTCAGCACCACGCTCACATTGCTAATCAGTAATTTAAGTTCATCTAAACAATATCAACTGTCACATGCAATTAATGATATGAATTTAAATATTAGTTTTGCAGCTTTGTTACCATTCATATGGGATTTTCTTGGTTTCGTTACATTTTATTATCATTAAAATAAAAAATAATTTAGATTCTATCCTTTTTCACTTCATAGGATTTAATTATTACTCAAGTTGGAGAAATAACATCATTTCTATTTTCCCTATGTTCTAGTCTAATGACTGATTTTAAAGAGAGTAAATTATCCGACATGTCTTTTATGACTATGCTGGCAACTAAATAACTATCCAGTTTTGTACATACTTTAAAGTCACTCTGGTATTATGACACAAGTTTATATGTGCCTCTTACTGAAGTCTCATGTAGGTCAGCAGAGAAGCTTGCCTTATCATGGTCGTGCTACTAGACTCCGCCTGAATATGAGCTTCCCTCATCGCAAGAGCAGTGGCACACTGCATATTCGGTTTTTAAAATTTCCAACTAGAAATACATGCTTCCAATCACACTTCACTGACCAAGAAAACCCACATGGTCCTACCTTCAAATAGTGACTGAGAATAGCAGTCCTGTCACATAAGTAGTAGGGAAATTAGAAAGACTCACTGGTCAATATCCAAAATGTAATGCTTTCCCATTTTATAAATTTGAAGTTCCTGAAGCTGTCTCCTGCCATCTCATTTTTTTCTTCATACCTCAGAAGTTTTTTGGTCTCATGACTATAGAGGAGACACTAACAAGAGAAAAATCCTTTCTGCCCACAATGATCTTTCCTACTTATCTGCCATGTAGCTGAAATCTTTCACCCTGGTAGACGTTGTTATGTGTAATCATCATTTTCTGGGGTTTTACATCAAGGGGGCAGTTTTAACATCAAATAATCATCACTAAGACAACTCATGGATCAATTGGTGAGATTAGATGACCATCCTTTATCAGAGAAAGACCAGATGAAGTCTGTTGGTAAGGAAATGAAGGACCATGAGAACATTTAAAAAGACTGAATTCTGGAGAACATTTGGAAACTAGTGATTTGGGGCATTTTCAGGGACTCCAGGGAGAATTCTTAGGCAGTCTGAAATACTAGTATTATGACTGGAAAAAGAAACCACAGGCAAACATTTTTGCAGTAAGAGTATGAACACAAAATGCTCTTCTCTCATTCCAGACTTGCAGCATCTAACCTTTGAAATTTGGCTACTATTGAGTTCTTCATGAGTACCACCTGTTTTTTTCTACTTTGGAGAGTCAGTTATAAATAAAATGAGTTATTAATATTTGGCAATGAAGCTTTGAACACTGAATAGAAAGTTTTACTGACTACTCTGCCCAGTCCTTGAAGACAGATGGACCAAGCATGTGTGCATCGTTTGAAAAGGCAGCAGTTTGCAATGGAAGGCCAAACTTCCCTTCCTTCACCCCGCCCCCACACACACGCTGCTGCAGGCTGATTTCTTTGGATCACCAGAGAGAGCTCTGCACATGCACTAAATACAATAGCACAAGTCTGGGGTGAATTTGAATTCTATTTAGTTACTTATATTTAATTTTCTTAAGAGACTGATGCCAAAGGAGTCTCTAGAAATGCTTGTAATATAAAGATTTTTGTACTAAGCAAAATCCTCCCAGTAGAATCTCTCACTGGTCATAAATAAGTAATCTGGATGCTGCATTTCTCTTGGAGAGCTTAAGTAACTGTCACTTTGCAGAAAGACCCAAATGCAGAAAAATACAAAGATAAGGAAATGGGCTTCTATGCCAGTTTGCTAATAAATTGCCACTTCGGCTCACTAAATGAATTCCTAGTAGCCTAAAAGAATTAACAGATTCTGAACGCCTGTCAAACTTCTAGAAACGAGCTTAGAGTCTAGTTGAAGTAAATGATAAAGTATTTAGATTTTTAAAAATTGAAGCTAAAGTAAAGACAATATTAGTCACAGTATTCATTTATTATGCTGAGAAGTCAATTTTTCTAGGAACTATGTGGAACACAATATACCTATATTGTAAGGGCTCACTATATGAATGGACTTAAAATACATCATATGGGGTGCTACTGGTATTAAAAGGTATTATTTAGGGGCCTCCCTGGTGGCGCAAGAGGTTAAGGCACACCGCTAGGAAGCTGTCTACAGCTTGAGTTCAATCCCTGGCCAGGATGGTGACCCACATGGCACAGCAGACCTCTCCTGCCTCACCTGCTGCTCCCCTCAGCAGTGTGTTTCAGTACATCTACCTGTTCTGTTCTCCACTCTGTCTCTGGTGAATCCTCTCACTCCCCCATACCTCTGGCCTGTGCTCCAGTTCTTGAATGCATAAATAAATCTTTTAAAAAATTAAAAATAATTAAAATGTATTATATAGAATCCTGCTGGTTACATGTAGTGGATTGAGGCAGCTATTTGCTACAGGCTTATTTGGGCAGCAACTACACCTTCATGGGGTTACTATAGACTAGAGAGAATGGATCAAAATGTAAATTTAATCATAGTATTCTCCTGATTAAAATACTCTGATAGTTTCCCACTGATCTTAGAAGGACATGACCTACAGCTTCCTGTGTAATCTAGCCCTTGCCAACCACTTCAACCTCAGCTCATATTAATATTTTCTAGCCTCCTTTCAGTTTTTCCAATACTCCAAGCCCTTCCTCACTTCAGGTTCTTTGCAGATAGATACGGCCCCTTTAATAGGGACACGTGTTCTCCATTTTTCAAGCGGCTAGTTCCTACACATATTTCAGGTCCCTAGTTAGCCTTTTTTAGTCTTCCCCAACTCCCAGAGGAAGTCAGGTTTCCTTCTGTGCCTTAAGTCAAAAATAATGTAGTCAAAGTGATTATAAATTAATGATAAGCAATAATTTATAATAGTAACAAAGATATTTTCCAAGTTCAGAAACAGGTTTTTTTAATGTCATTGGTACAAAGATTTTTTTAAAAAATAAATCTATAATGTTTTTCAATCTGCTTAGAGTCTCTGGCTAATTCAAAAAGATTGATCCACCCCAAAATTGTGCTCAGGTATGGTACTCTCAGTGCTATTTTGAACTACATTTGGCCAGTTTATAGTATTTTTAAATTTGGGGGTTATATTTTTGCTTTTCCTTATATGCACATGTTCCATTTACCTTCCACTAAACTAGCCATGCCAGCATCCCACTGCTTCCTTCCCCCTTGTTCCCTCTGGTAACCATTAAATACTTTCACTGAATCAAAAATGTATTCCTGCTGTATTTTACCTATGCAAGGGTTTTTTTATTATTTGTATTCCACAGGTGAGTAAAATCATCTGATATCTACCTTTCACTTTCTGACTTATTTACTTTAGAATACACCTTTTGTTCCAAAAGTCACTATTTCATCTTTTTTCAAAACTGTGTAGAATTCCACAATTTCTTCATCCATTCATCTGTTTAAGAAAAGTGCTTAGGTTGATTCCATGACTTGGCAGTTGCAGACAGTGCTGCTCTGTACATATGTATACATAAACTTTTTGTGTTAAGAGTTTTCATATTTTTAGGATACATATTTAGTAGAGGTTTTGCTGGATCATATAGAATTTCCATTTTTATTTTCTTAAGAAACCTCCATACCATTTTCCAAAGAGACCAACTTTCACTTCTACAAGCAGTAAATGAGAGTTCCCTTTTCCCCATATCCTTGCCAACATTGTTGATTTCATTCTTTTTAATGTGGGCATTTTCACCAGGGTGAGGTGATATTTCATTGTGGTTTTGCTTTGCAGTTCCCTTACATAATAAGGTTATATGTAATAAGGAATGTTGAACAATTTTTCATATCTTTGAGAACAACTGAATATCTTTTTTAGAAAAGTGTTTGTCTTGTGCCCATTTTTTACTGGATTATGTATTCTTGTTGATGTTGGATTGTATAAGAAAGTTGTGTACTTTGTAAATTAGCTCCTTATCAGATGTGTGATGTACAAATACTTTTCCATTCTATAGGTTGCTTTTTTGTTTTTGTGATGGTTGGAGGTACAAAAGCTTTTTAGTGTGATATAATCCCATTTATTTTTGTTCTTGTTTCCCTTGCCACTGGGATTGAGGTTTCAAATATATCTTTGCTGTAGATAGCCTATAATGTGTTCTTTATATTTTCTTTCAAATATTTAGTTTCTGTTCTTATATCTAGATCTTTAATCTATTCAGAATTTGTGTTTGTGTGTGTGCATACATGGATGGAGTTAAGTATGATTCTGGTTTATCCATGTTTCCCAACGACATTTGTTAAAGAGGTTCTCTTTTCTCCATTGTATGGTCATAACACCTTTTTCAAAGATTAACTGTCCATATTAATAGGGCTTATCTCTGCGTTTTCTATTCTGTTCCATTGGTTCATGTTTTTGTTCCAGTATCATACTGTTTTGATTACCATTGTTGTATAATATAGTACAAAGTCAGGAAGTGTGATACTTCCATTTTCTTCTTTTCTCTCAGAATAACTTTAGCTATTCAGGACATTTTGTGGTTCCATATAAATTTGATAATTGTTCAATTTCCTTGAAAAAGTAATTGGGATTTTGACAGGTATTATATTGAATCTATAAATTACTTTTGGTAATATGGACATTTTAATGATGGTTAGGTCTTCTAATTCATGAGCACAATATATCTTTCCATTTCTTTGTGGCTTCTTTAATTTCATTTGACAGAGTTTTACAGTATTCAATGCATAGTTCCTTCACCCCCTTAGTTTACTCCCAAACACTTCTTTTTGGTGTGATTACAAATGGGATTGTTTCCTCATTTCCCTTTCTTCTTCTGATGCACTGTTTGCATATAGAAATGCAACTGATTTTGTATGCTGCCACTTTTACTATATCTTTTATGATTTCTAGTGGCTTTTTGAGAAGAGACTTTTGGATTCTTTATATATATTAACATGTCAGCAAATTATGACAGCTTCACTTCTTTTCTAATTTGGATTCTTTTCATTTTTTTTCTTGACTAATTTCTTCAGCTAAGACTTACAATACTGTGTTGAACAATAGAGGTGACAGTAGACATCTATAGTATTATTTATATAGGAAAAGACATTCTGAATTTCCACATAAAGATATCAAGAATATATTTATGCTGCAGCAGTAATTTTCCCTCAATGCTCCCTCTCCCATGACAGATAGTAGAGGTGTGTAGGGAAGAGGGGAACATCTTTGTAGGAACAGTAACCTGAGACTACATTGATACTCCTATGCACCCATAACATTTGATTTCCCATATAAGGTTCTCTTGTGACCAGCAGCAGAACAAATGGATGGGTTATTACATATGAAAAAGGATGGTGCATGGGTCACGGTTGTAATATTGATGATTCATAGGTACCAGTTGTTCTGTAAATCAAATAGTCTTACATCAGGGAGATCTTGTCTTCCTATCTATTAGCTAAGACACATTCTTCCCAAAATAATAATTAGAAAATTTTTCTTAAGCATGAAGCTAGAGAGAAGGCATTTGAATAATTTATGTAAAAGCCAAGATTTATACCTGCTCTGTCCAGAGAAAACCTTGCTAGTGGCTGGAATTTTTTATATCTATCTTTCAGAGACACCGTGACTTGTTTTCCTTGGATGCTGCTAGCCAAAGACACAATTTTTTCCACTTTCCTTCTCTTCCATTTTAATATTCCCTATTAGCGCGCACCAAGTGCTTCATTCATTACAGCCTTACCTTTAATATAATTTTTCAAGGCTAGACTTTGTATTTCAAGGTTAGACATTTTAGATTAACACCCTGGTGAAACATTAGGAAAGCAGACACCTTAATCTCACCAACAACATTTTATAACCTGTATTTAAAGTGGGTCTCCTCTGTGAAATTGTTTCGCAAATAATCCCTGTACCTCACCCTAAAGTTATTGCTATTGTTGGGAGTGTTTTGACATTTATCATCTTTCTATATCTTTCATTTCATTTTCCATACTCATTACCTCAAGTCTACATTTAATATGCATGAATCTAGACAAATGAGGGTGTTAGTAGTTGTGTATGTGTGTGTGTGTGTGTGTGGTGGATAGCCAGAGCAAATTTTTATAGAAGGGGACCTCAGAGGCAGCAATCTGATTAATAAAGGAACATTTATTAGTACTTATATGGATAAAGGAAAGCTTTTTTTTTAACCATGAGAAAGATAAGTAGCTCAAATATGACAATTGTCAAATATGACAAATTGACATAAGTCTTAGTCTCAGGCAGATAAAAGGAGTGATAAATATATGATAAATTATAGGCACTATATTATACGTTTAATTTTTCAAAATAAGTCAGAGATCCAGACTAGTTTCAGTGTTGGCTCAAACTTTTGCTTTTTGTGACTTTACATGACTGCATGACATCTTTTTCTCAGGAGACATTGACATCCGTTTTATCTGAACTGACTCATTTGGTGGGAACAAGAAGTCCACAGCCAGTGCAAATAAAGAAGGGGAGGAAGTTCAGGAAGAGGGAAGGAGTAGGGGAGAGACATTCTGCCACAGATTAAGATAATGAGTGCTTATAATATATATTATATTCCTCCTATATGTAATATATTTTCTATATAACATATATAATATATATAGCATGCATTTAATACCACAGTGAGTTCCTGAAGTATCAAAAACAATTATGATAATATGCCACCATTTTTTAAAAATGTGCTGTAGCCTTTAAAATGGGAGCAAAAGAAGAAATATTTGAAGTCAGAAGGAAAAAGAAAAATACTGAATTGTCTCACTTATGGGAGGAATTAGGGGATCAAGGAAAAAAAACATAATAACATCTACAACATCAAAAAACCCACAACAAAACAAAACAGACAACTACAAATCAGAGACATTCTTCAGGGAAGAGGGAGGGATTGGGAACAAGGCAGGGACAGGAAGAGCACAATGGACTATGGAGATGGTGCATGGGTGAATTGGTGGTGGGAATTCTATGGGGACTGCACCTAGAAAAGAAAGCAAACATTGTAAGGGGGAAAAAAAATAAAGTATAAAAAAAGAAATATTTGAATTAGAACTATGATAAGTCTAGTAAGATCTGTTCTTACAAAGAATTATTGATACTGATTAATAGCAAAAATACAGAGAAACACATTGTATGATAAACAGTATTCAAGATACTGGCTCTTGGGGATGCAATCTGGGAGTAGTACCAAAGGACTTTAATTGTATTGTTGGTGGGCTTCCCTGGTGGCGCAGTGGGTTAAGCAGCACACTATGGGCAGGCTGCAGCCACTGCAGCAAGAGTTCAACCCCTGCTGCCAGCTGGGGAGGGGACCCACGTGGAGCAGCAGACCTCTCCTGCCCTCTCCTGCCCTCTCCTGCCCTCTCCTGCCTCTCCCCTGCTCCCTGTCTCACCCGCTGCTCTGTTCCCCGCTCTGTCTCTGGTGAATCCTCACAACACCCCAGCCAGGGAGGGGACCCACGTGGAGCAGCAGACCTCTCCTGCCCTCTCCTGCCTCTCCTGTCTCACCCACTGCTCCCCTCAGCAGTGTGTTTCAGTCAATCTGCCTGTTCTGTTCCCCGCTGTCTCTGGTGAATCCTCACACCACCTCCATATCTCTGGCCTGTACCCCAGTTCTTATATCATAAATAAATCTTTTAAAAAAATTAATTGTATTGTTGGTATTTTATCTAAGATAGGTGGTGAGCATGTTCACTACGTATTGTTCTAAATTTATATATATGTGAGCTATTTCATAATGAATGCATTTTAAAAGAACTTTTGGCTTTTGACAGACCTGTGGATGGTTTTCTGCCAAACAATTATATTTTCTTTTTAAGGGTAAGAGGTTTTTCGACTTTCTTTTCTCACTAAAAATCCCTCACCCTCTGACAGATGACAGGAATCTGTGAGGTGAAAAACATACCTTAGGGTGGCAGGAACATCAAGGGCTTACCAGAAATGCTCTAGCTGATAGTACAGCCATAGCGCCAGAAATCGGACCCTCGACTTTTGTTTGCTCTTTAACCCAGTCAGAAGTGTTCACACAACGAAAGTGATGAAGGTGGTAATTAAGAGATTAGTCATTTCTGAGTAATAACTGGACATCACACTGAGCATATGAATTGCCATCATCATCATCACCATCAATTAACAAAAATCAATATACAAAAAAATCTAACATACATTACCTTCTCTCAATCTATCAAAAGCCCTGGAATAACAGGAAAAATTATATTCATGATGTGATTAACAAAACTGAGTATCAGAGCGATTTTACCAAGATCAATGAACTATCCAGTGTCAGAGTACTGCTCTGATTCCTAGCAGATATAACAAAACTCAAGAAAAACAAATGAGTGACTTAAGACTAAAAACAAATGTCGTTAATGAAAAGCAGAAATTGAAACCTTAAACAAGAAAATAAGAGACAGGATGTAAAAAGCTCAAAAGATAATACATTCTGAGAAAGCTAAGCAAAATAGGTATAGTGGAGGGTCTAATCTTGTTGCTCAGTGACAGCCATTCCAACTGTTGGTTTTGATTTGCAAGACCCTGGTAATTAGTGATGAAAGCATCTTTTCATTACCGACTGGCCATCTTTATGTCTCCTCTGGGAAAATGTATATTCAAGTCCTCTGCCTATTTTTCAGCTCAAATCATTTGTTTTCTTTATACTTACATGAGTTCTTTATATATTTTTTTCCTGTTACTCCCTCATCAAATATATGGCATACAAATATTTTCTCCCATTAAAGGTTATGTCTTCATTTTGCTAATTGTTTCTTTTGCTGTACAAGCAAATTTTTGGCTTGATGCAGTACTGCTTGTTTGTTTTTGCTTTTGTTCTTTCTGCTTTTGGTGTCATATCCAAGAAATCGTTGCCAAGACCAGTGTCAAAGAGTATTTTCCCTATATTTTCTTCTATTCATTTTATAGTTTGGGGTTTTATTTCTTTCATCTATGCTCGCTCAATTTTTGTGAGTGGTGTAAGATAGGAGAACCAATGTTATTCTTTTCCATGGTAATATTCATTTCTCTGTATAGGAAACATCCAACACCATTTACTGAATACTGGATTGTATTTTTGGCTGCCTTTTCTGATATTAGTTGACCAGACATGTGAAGTTTTATTTCTGGCTTTTTAATTCTACTCCATGTGTCTATTTTTGTGCCAGTATCATGTTTTGTAATAAAATTTGAAATCAGGAAGTAATGCTCCAATTTTACTCTCCCCCCACCCCCTCACCCCAGTGTTGTTCTGGCTATTTGGGGTCTTATGTGGTTCCATACAATTTTAGAATTTGTTTTTTCAATCTCTGTGAAGTGTCATTGGAATTTTAGTGGGGATTGTATTTAATGTGTAGATCACATTTATGTAAAATGTACATTTTTAACAGTACCAATTATTCAAATCCATGAAGGCAGAATATATATATATATATATTTGCATTTATGTGTGTCTTGTTTTATTTTTCCATCAATATCTTGTAGTTTTCAGGATAGAGATCTTTCAACTCCTCTGTTAAATTTACTCTTAGGTATTTTATTATTTCTGAAGTTATTATAAATAGGATTGTTTTTATTTCATTTTCAGATAGTTTGTTGGTTGTATATAAAATATAGAGTGAGGACATTAATATTCTAAGGGAACAGGAAGAGGAGCCTGTATACCGAGTATACTTGGGTGACATTCAGATCAAATCCAATAGGTCTATCAAAGAATTGGTAGAATATGCAACTGAATATAAGCCAATGTATACCACTGGCAAAATCAAGAAGGAAGCACTTGGAAATTAGAGCAAGAATTAATTTGTTACTGTGGGTTTAACTGTTTTTCCCAAAAATCCATATATTGACTCCCTAACAAACCCCCTCAGAGTGTAATCTTATTTGTAAATAGAATTGGTGCAGATATGATTTGTTAAGACAAGGTCTTACTGGAGTAGGGTAGGCCCTTAACCCAATATGACTGATGACCTTATAAGAAAATGCCATACATAGAAAAATTTATACATAGGAAGAAATCATATGAACACGAAGGCAAAGATCAGGGGTATTGCCTCAGTAAGGCAAGGAACACCAAAGATTGCCTGTAACCCATCAGAAACTAGAAGAGAGGCATGGAAGAGATTTACTCTTTTGTCCTAAGAAGGTTTCAAGTCTGCTAACACTTTTCATCTTGACCTTCTAGTCTTCAGAGCTCAGACAATAAACTTCTGCTATTAAAGTACCATTTGTGTAGTACTTTGTAACAGCAGCCCCAGTAAGCTAATATATAAGCCTCAGAAAACAGAGAAATCTAAGATCTGTGGAAACTGGCAGGAAGCTCAGTGGTATAATCAGGAAATAGGAAATAAACACAACAAAGGAACAGTTAGGATACCAGGTTAGAGAGGGGCCATCAACAAATCTGAATTAGTCTCAAATCAATGGGTTGGGTAAGACTCATTCCAAGACCTGGTAGGAAACAGAACCTCCAGATGTATTTGGGAAGAAGCAGCCACCTAGTTTAGGGGAATCCAGGAACTGGAAGTTAATTAGGAGTAGTGTCAATAAGCAGCACGGTTCTCTCACAAATACATTGGTCTTACAAGTCAATTTATTTATTAATTTTCTGTGGTTACCTTGCCTGCAAATGAAGGTCACAGAAAGAGTGTTATGTATTCACTTCTTTTAAATATTTGGCTAGTCAATTAAATTAATTGGGTGTCTCTATTTTCATTTTGCAAAACTAGCATCAGAAGATCTGGCCATAGAACAGTGGAAAAAGCAACTTGCCTCTCTATGATCCTTCTTCCCATCTCTATAAAGGATTCCTTTAAAAATAAACTTCAGTATGCTTCTACATATAAAAATATGCTTGGTCATCCTTGTAGTTTGGAACTGTATGTTCTGTTGAAGAGTACTTGTGAATCCTTTCTTATATTCCTTATTAGAACCAGACAAGCAACAAATTGGTTTCAGCATTCTGCTATCAGGGGAACAGTGAAAAGCATAAATAATTGTTTAGTTTGCATGTAAGTTCTAATCTACAGCATGTACCCATGTAAGGATGGATACCAATAGAGTTAAGTGAAAATAAATTTCTAGTCTAATAACTTTGCTTCACTGCCAAGGGTAAGGAGGTGATTAAAACTCTGGGTAGACAGAACTTCAGCAACAATTTATGCAAAGCAGGAGAACATGCTAATGCTTTTAAAACATAGTCTAGTACTGTCATTCATATATATTTGAACTTTGTCAGTGATCTTTCAACTCCTTCATAGATTAGAAAAAGTCATATTACAAGTTTCCAATTATTGTGGTTTTAGGCTCCCTTACTCCCACCCACTCTCTCATGTTTGAACAATTAGGACTAGATGCATCCTGCTTCCAGTCTTTTAAAAAGTAGATGTTATTGCAACTGCTATTTATATCCAGGTTTCAAGGCCTAATCATAGTAATAGGAAACCTCCCTGATGTGTAATTAGAAGTTTATAAGCAAACAAAACCCCGAATTCTTTCTTTTCCTCAGCTTGGAAAAATGGAAATATATTCTGAAGCTTATTTTACTTTGTACTTGAGAGCTCTTCTCTGTTGCTTGTCACCAGACACTATGCAAACTTTACTTAAAAACACTCCTTTTGAATTTGGGGAGTGCAGAGGTCACACATAAGTAGAGAAAGACACATTCTAAACATTTTTTGGAAGTAGTTTTTGTATCAACATATATTTAAATTCTGTATTTATATGATAATTGTTCATTTTCCTCTCAACTGCTCTTTTGTTCTGCTTCAATTCTTCCACAAGTTATGTGATGATTCACTTGCAATTAAAGGGAAACTAACAAAATGAGAAAGAAAACTGATCATATCACCCCACATCTGTCTCCTAGAGGTTACCTTCCACTCACACCGCATTTTGAATTGCAGGTAAAGTTCAACTCAACCAAACAGAACCAAACCCTTTTCCTTGTTACGCTTTGATATGATTTAGTCAGAATAAACTTAAGACAACTCAAGCACAGAGTACAAAAGCATTAAAACAATGTAGTTTCCAGAGCACAGTTTTCTGAGTGTCCTGGCAACTTCATTCCTCTTCTATATGTGCACCCTCGCTAAAGCTTTAAGCTTAGTCTCAAAGTCCTTTTGTAATAACCCCCAAGAAGGGGGTTTTAACCCCCTGCAGCAACACTAAGCTAGACTGGTATCTACTGCTTTCAGCCCTTCATTGCTTCTGTTCCAGTCTGAAATTTTTTCCTTACTCCCAATTATAAAAGCCTTCATATGAGGTGCCAAATTTTTACACATCAAGATGAAGCTAAAAGTAGGTTATATTTTGGAAGGCACTACCTTTAAAGCTTAAGACAAATTACCTTCAGTTTACAGGAGACTTATTCCTTTATATATATTTTTTTTTCTTCTAAATTGTATTTCTTTTTTCATCTATCCTTGGGGACTTAGGTTGTTTCTGTACTTGGATATTGTAAATAGTACAGCAGTGGGAGCCTCCCTGGTGGCGCAAGGGATTAAGCACCACACTATGAAGCATCTGCAGACATTGCAGCACAAGTTTGATCCCTGGCCAGGGAGGGGACCCACATGGCCCAGGAGACCTCTCCTGCTTCTCCCACTGGTCCCCTCAGCAGTGTATGTCAGTAGATCCACCTGTTCTGCTCTCCATTCTGTCTGATGACTCCTCCCTCTCTCTCTCTCTCTCTCTCTCACTCACACACACACACACACATACCCCTCTGGTCTGTACCCCAGTTCTTGTATGCATTGATAAATAAAACTTTAAGTAAATAAATAGTATAGCACTGAACATAGGAATGCATATACCCCTTTGAATTAGAGTCTGCATATGTTCTCCAATACCCACTGGGCTTGGTACTAACTTGTGAAGAGCACTGATACCATAAGGACTGTAGAGTCTCATATCTGAAGTCCCAGAGAGAAGGGATATCAGTGGTGCTACGGTTTGGGCCAATCCCACCTCCCCACGCCAGCACATTCAAGCCAGCACCTGGACTCCTCCAGGCTCCTCTCCAAACCTGCTGATTCAATAGATAGATTCTGATTCTTAAGAAAGCCAAGAACAGGCAAAAAAATCTCATCAAGTCATATCAAACCACAGCCCCACTTGTGAGAAAAGTCAACGTAGATATTGATATTATAAATAATTATTGAGGTTTATTGGCTATCATGTTACGTATCAAGTTCAGTGTTTAGCACACTAACTGCATTATCATAGCAATTTCATGAGGTAAGAAATGTTATTACTTCCCTTTTACTGGTGAGAAGTCTGAGGCTTAGGGAGGTTAAATAACCTACTCAAAATCACACATCTGACAAATGTCAAAGTTAGATTTGATTCTGTCTGATTTTAGAATCTTTTTAGCCTCTACTGACTAAATTTTCTGCTGAATTAGATGTATTCTGCAATAGAAATTTTTAAATGTATGGCGAATATCATTTAAATGGATGGTTTGATTGTTGTTGATTCTCAGTATGATGAATATATGAAACTTATATTCCATAATGCAGTGTTCAACAAAAAAATAATAAATTGATGGTTTTAAAAAGACATTTCTTCAGTCATCTTGAGTAATTCACATTCACAAAGGAAGTGACATTTGTTCTTACAATGCTTCTGATTGCTCCAGGGCTCTGGTTTTTCAAATTTTATTTAGAATTCTTTATTAAACAAAATCTTATGAGAGTATACTAAGTCAGTCACAGTCCTAACATGGAAAATTCAAACACAGATGGAAAAATCAAAAGGATAAGTGGTTTAACGAAGTGACTATTCATAAAGGTCTGGATGAGCTAAAGAAAGCAAAGGAAGGTAAAAGTATTACAGGGTTGGTCACAGTGGGATGGCATGGCTGTCTCTGTTCTTGAAGGGACAAAGGATGGGTGAGGGTAGCTACCAGGACTGGCAAGAAATATAAATATACTACAGAAGTGTACCACCAGATAACAGTTGTGGGCTTTGGTAGAGGAGTGTAGCTATTGCCAAAGCACACCCTAAAAGGGAAGGAGTAAAGGGAATAAATATCCCTGTTTCTCACTCCTTCTGCCTTCATCTCCTCTTGTTCCTCCCATTGGATTAACCCAATGAAAAGCTAGAGGTGAGGAGGGTGAGTGATGCAGCCCATTAAGTTGCTTCTTGGGGGCAAAAAACAAGATGGAGAAGGGCAAGGAATGGATTTAAAACAGGCAAACAGATTATCCAACACAAAGCCAAATATGCAAAACTCATAAAAGCAGAGTCCCTTTGAAATCGGTGTGTGTGTTTGTGGGTGATGGTGAGAAGGAGACAGGGGCTCGGATTCAGACAGTTTTCCTCTCTTTATACTCACTATAGAATTCTCAGGGTCAACTATGACAAACTCAAGTGTTCTAATCTAGTCCTAATGTTGTTATAAATGCTCAGCCACCATCAACAACAGGTCTGTCTTTTTTGTGAAAAGTAATACATGCAGTAGATGAGATAAGTTGGGTTTACTACAGAAGAATGAAAGGAACCAGGCATGACTCTGAAAGGCTCAGTTCTCAGACTCTGGAAAGAAAAGCCTGATCACACACATGATCATACTGAAGGACCTCTCAGATCAAAACAAGGGCTGATGAAATTCTATCAAACATATACTCTAGCTGAGGAGCTGTAGAACCAAAGGGACTCAAAATTGAGTTTCCTACATCCATCACATGAGAGATGGATTTTTTTTCATAAACTATTTTTATTTTTTTAAAGATTTATTTAATTCACCTAAAGCAAAGATAGTGAGGGAAAAGATAAACAGCTGGGACTACATCAAACTTAAAAGCTTCTTTCTGTACAGCAAAAGACACACTAACCAAAACAAAGCAACAACCCCACCAATTGGGAGAAAATCTTTGCACACAACACTATTGACAAGCGACTTATCACAAAGATCCACAAAGAGCTAACAGACTAAACAAAAACAAACAATCCAGTCAAAAATGGGCAAAAGAGCTAAAAAGGCAATTCTCCAAAGAGGAAATGCAAATGGCCAACAGGCATATGAAAAAAATGCTCAACTTCTCTTGTCATCAGAGAAATGCAAATCAAAACCACTGAGATACTACCTCACACCAGTGAGAATGGCACATATCAAAGTAGCAACAACAAATGTTGGCCAGAATGTGGAGAAAAAGAAACTCTCTTACACTGCTGGTGGGAATGCAAGCTGGTCCAACCATTATGGAAAGCAGTATGGCGNTTCCTCAAACTACTAAGAATGGAACTTCCATATGATCCAACAATCCCACTCCTAGGAATATACCAAAAGACACAAAAACACTGATTCAAAAGAATACCTGCAACCCTATGTTTATAGCAGCACTCTTTACGATAGGTAAGACCTGGAAACAACCTAAATGCCCAAAAACAGATGAGTGTATCGGGAAGCTGTGGTACATATACACAATGGAATACTAGTCAGCAATCAAAAAAGATAAACTAGAGTCATTCATAGGAACATGGATGGATCTGGAGGGGATTATGCTCAGCGAAATAAGTCAGAAGGCAAAAGAAAAATACCCAATGGTTTCCCCCCAGGAGGAATATAAGGGAACCAAATAAGGATCAAGGAAAAGAATAGCAACAACAATAATAATAAAAACACAACAAAAACAAAAAGACAAGGACAAACTGGGGACACTTGGTGGGGAGGGGCGAAGGGGAGGGTTGAGGGCAGAAAGAGCACAAGGGACTGAGGTGATGGTGCACTGGTGAAATGGTGGTGGGAAATCCATGGGGATTACAATTGATGTCAAATATATATAAATTTTTAAAAAGGATTAATTATATTTGACATCATTTGTAGTACAGATGAGAGAAGTTTATATGTAAATACATCAAAATAAGTTGTTACTCATAAGGATAAATAAGTATATGGATAAAAGGGGAGAAAAGATTAAAGATACAGAATAGTTGGGAAGGGGATTAGGTAGACAAGAGAACTGGCTAATCAGAAAAGTGACCACAGAGTAGCCATCACTAACAAAATACAAAATCCAGTTCTGTTACTAGCTGCTGAGAAGCAATATCCTCCAAGTGTGCGCTGCCGTCTAAATCACAGCTTGGCCTCCTCAGTGGGCCGCTGCAGGTCTGTCAGTCATTGGACAAAGCTGCTGAGCACACCCTCTGCTGCTGTGCAGAGAAGAGCACTAGGGAAGCCAAAACTAGGGTGGAGACGGGTGGGGGGGCGCCAGCACACAGGAGCCAGACCGCCGAATATTCTGTCACTGGTGCTGCCACGTAAATCTCTGGGTTCGCTGGACAAGGTTTTCATTTTTTGGTGGGCTGGGGTGGTGATTGTTTTAATCTGAGCAGCTTAGAGTAGTTTTCACAGGGAACAAAAATAAACTGAGCAAAAGAGAAAGAAATCTCCTTGCTTTCTGAGGAGATTCCAAACCTTGAATTTTATTATATATTGGTGCAGAGAATTCAAAGGAGCATAAGTTACTCCTGGAACTGGTAGAAGTAGAAAATAAGATGGTAGAGATACAGTCACACCTACCTTATATCCTCTCCATGCTACTGCCCTGAACCCTATCCCCTCACTCTATGTTTCTTCTCTGGGTTGAAGAACTTTATATCACTAATATGAAACAACTATCACATATGAGGTATAATCAGATAATTTTATGTATAGTATCACATTTAATCATCAATGCACATTCTGAGGTAGGCACTAGTATTACCATGTATCTCTTCAGATGGGGACATTAGGACTTGGAGAGAGCAGTCAATAATCAGAAGATTGGAGATAGAGCCCAAATAGCTGACTTTAGTACCTGTGCACTTAACCTCTGGACCATCCCCCATTGTTCTTCCGTGGCTATCATTCTGCTTCTACTGTTGTCTGACTCAGCCAGGCTCCGAGTTTCTAACCCTGAATTTATCACTTGGTCTTTTTTTTTCCTAATTATTTCCTCTATCACAGATGCTGAGAAGAGAAGACCAGACCTACCACCACCACCCTGGCCTTTGTCACCTCATGAAGCCAGGCAGAGAGCCATTCTGAGAGATGCTAGTTTAGTTGCGTGGGAGAAGGTAAACTCCCAGACCTGTCTCTCGGAAGGTCACACCTCATCAGTTTAGAACCCTATGTTCAGACCCTAATATTGAATGCAGGTTCTTGAATCTATGACAAACAGAAAGCAATATTCATCTGGCAAAACTGCATCAGAAAAAACAGAAGTGTGAGTCACACACCAAAATCACCTCACCAGATATTTTCAGAAAATTAACAGTGATTTAAATACTTAAATACAGGAATTCAATTACAACTCAGAAAGCTACTAAAAATTTCTCAATTAAAATAATACCTGGGTTTAGATAGCAACTGTTTATTGAATCACACTTAAAACTGCTGAAGAAAATGGAGAACTTAGGCATGTATTTAAGTTTCTTGAATAATGTCCGTGTTTTGTATGTTCATTTTAATGTTATAGGAGTCAGTTTTAAATTGGTTGCTCCCTCCTAGGTCCCCGATAACTCTGATGCCTATACTAGAAATGGTTCTGGACTATTTCTGGACTTCTTTAAACAAGAAAATAAACAATGTTTAGACAAAATAAATAAATTATTTGTTTTTGATGTAGATCATGGAACTTCATGCTTCAATTCCATATCCTCTACCTTCTTTTTTTTCTAGGTAACACCACATTCTGATACATTTGGCATATGCCATTTTTTCATTCATATAGAAATGAAATGATTATTATTTTAAGATTCAAAGGGAAGTTTACGTCAGTCTAGGAAGCAGCACTTTTTGTTTTTCTTTCCCTACTGCCCCCCTCCCCAGTATGGTACAGACTTTGTCTCCTACCCTGAAAAGTAATGGTATAATGGGGAACGACATTTTGGACTATCTGAGAGGTAGTTCATGGTTTTAGTTGCTGAAGCTTAACCTCAGACTTAGAATTCATTTTATCCATTGTTCTCAGTTATATCTGGTTGCAGGGAAGAGAGATGTACTTAACAGCTCAATAAAGGGGCATGTAGACTAGACTATAGTGATATAGATCTCTACAAACGGAGAAGAACCAGATCAAGAAATCTCAGCAGTAATCATTCTCAATTTTCAAACTAGAATTCCACCATAAACACTAGTCAGCTGCCAATGCCCTCGAGCTCTAGGTGTCTTGGTTAGAACGAGAGAGAGAGAGAGAGAGAGAGAGAGAGAGAGAGAGAGAGAGAGAGAGAGAGAGAGAGAGAGAGAGGGGGGGGCANGAGAGAGAGAGAGAGAGAGAGAGAGAGAGAGAGAGAGAGAGAGAGAGAGAGAGAGAGAGAGAGAGAGAGAGGGGCAGGCAGTGAGGGTCTGACTGGGGAGCCAGGCCTCTTCACTGGCTCATGTGGAATGGGAATGGGATTACAACTTCTGTCTTCTGTGGTCATTGTAACCTAAGTAGGACAGTTACTTCACCACCAACAGACCCACAGGGAGAGAATCTGCAGATTCTCTCGGTAGGTTATATATTTAAGTGTACAAGAATTTATATCTGAAGTTGAATAGGAATGGAGTGGGATACAAAAATGATAATATATTCATTCTGGGATATCTAAAATGGATGAAAAATTACCTTCAAGGTTTTTTTTTTTTTTTTTTTGAAAGCTTCATCTGGGTTATTCGAACTCTGAGTTGCTCTGGGGCATTTCTATGATGTTCTTATTTAAAAGTTTGGTCAGACTCTACTTGTTAAAATATCTGTTCTCTGGCTCAGAAACAGCACCAAGCCATAGAGCATCTGGTCATGAAAAGTCATACATAACACCAGTGTACAGCTTATCAATGGGTGACTTATTAGTTACTAGTGCTGCCATAACAAAGTACTACTGACTGGATGGTTTAAACAACAGAAACATATTCTCTCATCATTCTGGAGGATAGAAGTCTGAGGTCAAGGTTATCAGCAGAGCTGGTTTCTTGTGGCCTGTCTCCTTGGTTTGCTGATATCGATATTCTCCTATATGGTCTTCCCTTTGCGTCTGTGTCCTGATGTCATACTGATTTAGGGTCTACCCTAAAAAAACCTCATTTTAATTTAATCACATACTTAAAGATCCTATCTTCTAATACAGCCACATTCTGAAGTATGGGGGTGGCATTAGGACTTTGACATATGAATTTGAAGCAGGGGTTGGGAGCACATAATTCAATCCACAATAATTAGCAAATCCCTTATTTTGAACTAGGAGTGTTAAACATATTTCCCGCTCTCGTTTAGAATGTAACCTCGTGCCTGGTATTTCCACTTTACTATAACATTTTCAGAAAGTCACCAGATTGATTCTTTTCTAAATGACAAGTGTGATTTGTCATTTTCTAACTGGAGGACTCCTCCAGCTCCACAATGCCTTTGCACAAAGTTCAAGTGCCTCCCCCAGCAGACAGTGTCTCACAATAAGCTCCATCCCATCTTGCCAGCCTTACCTCCAGTCACTCTCTTACCCTGTTTACAGGCTGCCTGGACCACTGACACATAGCCTGTTACAACATTTCTGCATTATGTATTTTATCTTATTAATTTGTGTACTTAAACAAATTTTATAGTACTTTAAAGATAGTCAATTCCACATTATAATTTTTTACCATTATAGGAGCAGGATTATGAACTAGTCTGGAAACCTAATTTATTACTTCTGATTAGCTCCATAAGTATTTGTGAAATACCTACCATATGTCCAGCACATTAAGAACATTTATTACATAAAGATGAAAAGTGAAGCCACTGATTTTAGGAAGGAAGATGGCAGTTAAATGGATAACCGATATAATAGGAAAACTGCAGAATAGGAATATGCATGCAGTACTCTAGGAACACAAGATTGATGGGTTTTTATCTAAGTTGGTCAGGGAAAATTGCAGAAAGGAGAACTGGTATTTGAGCTGAGAACTTGTAAGAGGGAGAAGGGAATTTCAAGAACAGAGCCACAAAAGGAAAGGTAAGAGTCACGAACAACATTCACCCGGGCATCAGCTCACCCGAGTCACTATCCCTTTTCTTTCTCTGAGGCTCAGCAATTATGGGGTAAGGACCCTTTTCCCTTGAACAAGCAAACCCAAAGCATCTAATCTAGACAAAAACTGCCAAATTCAGACTCCACAGGCTCCTATGTACCTGCTTGTCTGAAAAACACCTTCAGATTCAAAGATAATCTCCTTCTAATGGAGAGTCCTACAGTGATTTAAAGCTGCTTTACGGTACCTCTCTTTCTAGAGAAAAGCAAGAGAAACTTAATCTCTGAAAAGTTACCCTGCTGCATATTATCATTTCTTTTCATAACATTAATTCTAATTCTAATTCTTGACTGTCAGATTTGACTTAATTAGGCAAATTTTAAAGATCTCAATGCCTAGGCAATACCCCAGACCAATTAAATGAGAATTTTTGAGGCATAAATTTCTAGGCATATTTTAAGATTTATTTATTTATGCATACAAGAGCTGGGGTACAGGCCAGAGTCATGGGGGGGGGGTGAGAGGACTCAGAGACAGAATGGGGAGCAGAACAGGCAGATGAACTGAAACACACTGCTGAGGGGAGCAGCGGGCCAGGCAGGAGAGGTCTGCTTGTGCCATGTGGGTACCCTCCCTGGCCAGTGGCAGGGATTGAACTTGTGCTGCAGTGGCTGTGGTTTGCTCCATAGTGTGTTGCTTAACCCACTGCACCACCGGGAGGCCCCAGCATAAATATTTTTTGAATCTCCCTAGATGATTCTAATGTGAAGCCAGGGTTGAAAATCATTGATTCAGAATTTGTGGGAATTTTCCTTTTTAATATATTTATCCAAACTCTCAAGTTTCTCTGGCAACATTAAGATGATCGATTCAGGAATGGAAAGGACAACCATTGTTTTTATTCATGCCAAACAGAAAGTGTGGCTCTTCCTCTTTTGGTTTGTCAGTCTTATAATTTCTCTCCATGTTCTTCTTTGATGTATGTGTCTTCCTCTCAAACTCATGACTGAAGATTAGGGGACAAGTTTTGGCCAACTGGGTCTTAAGAACCTACAGCCTATCTCACTTCTGGTTCTTTGCTTTTGCAACTAAGAGGTCTTAGTTTAAGGATACAGATTCCTGTATCTACCCCTCTCCCCTCCGACCAAAGATATTCCTTGGAACAAAGTCTCTGTGGTTCCCTCTTCATGTCTTGTCTGGTCTCAGGCCCTGAACCTTAGGTTGAAGTCACGTTCCATGCAGGCAACCTTCCTAGCATCTAATTCTCATAATGTGTAGCTGAGGGAGAGGAAAAAGGGAACAAAGAGAGCCTAGGCCGTAAGAGAATGGAAGATGAAAGATGGACAATCAACCCTCATCCTGAGCCATGAGACTTGACCTATGCTGCTCTTCCTCCCTGATTTAAAGTGAGAGATTACTAAAAGGCAGAGTGCCAGGGGGTGGACAGAGGAGAGAAGAGGGAGCCAGTTAGCCAGCCCACCAAGCAGCAGCAATGGGAAAGGGAGAAAATCAGAGCCCTAGCAATCGTGGTGACAGTGACAGGACAATGAAGCCCAGTTCAGGCAAGCGCGCTGATGCTGCAGTCCACTGAGTCAGAAAGAACTGATTTCTCATCAGGTTAACCAGCTAACTCCTGTGAATAAAGCATCCCACACAAGTGCTGGCTTGAGCCAGGCTGCTCATTTGTCAGCATTGAAATGACATCATGTAAATTCACAGGCAGATGCCAAACTTGATGAAAATTCATGATTCACTGTGTCTGTTGGGCTTACACAGCTAACTGGATGACCCCTGAGAGTCTTTCTGGCTCAATTTTGAGAATCCATGATCCCAAGTGACTGGCATGTACCAGAAAGTACATTCGGGAGAATTTCCAAGGAGCTTTATGTGCAGGTGCCAGTGTGTTTTATGCAAAAAATGAGGGACTTTTAGTATGCCAAGGAAAGGAAATTGCCAAGAGGTAATTTCCAACAGGGGAATTGCTGTTTCTATGTGACTGTTCTTCTTAAGCAGTCCTCTAAACAGTATATATTGTACATACAGGGCCAATGACTTACTGAACCCTTACTGAGGCAGTAAGATCTTTTGGGGGGCAGAGATCTTGCTCATTTTCTTCCTGGTTACCCATAGACAGTATTCCCTTAGGACATACTATGTCCCTATGGCAGACATGCCCACCTCCCATTGCTATTAGCAATCTGTCCACACTTCTGTGGCTTTCTAAGCGTACTTGTTCAAAGGCACAACAGGGGTCTTGATCTTTATTTCTGATCCCTCCAGGTAGTAAAAATTGTGCCAGTTCCTTCTGGACAAAGAACTAGAGTCAGCAGAGAACTCAGCGGAAATGTGGGTTCTGCAAGGATGGAAGCAGACCATGTGTTCCCCCCACGTGCATAAACAGTTTTCTGTTCTCATGCTGAGGGAGCAGCTGCAGCACCACACCTCATCCCCACCAGACCCTTGCCTCGCTCTCTTTTTAATCAGTTATTCTGGCTTTTCTTCTTCCTGCCAACAATAATTCATAACAGTTTCACATACAATGTTTCTCTCCTCATGGTGCAGCATTAACGATGAAATAACAAACAGCTAAAAGGATAAACAGAAAGCACCAGTTGCACAATTCTTTGCATGTGAAAATCAAGGAGACACTTAAAGATTTCACTTCTAATTCTGAATTGGGAGTATTGGTAGAGGTTAAATTTTTCTTCTACTTCATGAGTTTTCTTGGAGTAAAATTTCTGTTACTAGGAACCCAACTACTGAGTCTAGGTTAACGATGTTTTCTATAGCTCTATATTTTTAGAAAGAGAAAGAGTACAGGAACAGGGCCTCGCTGGTAGCACAAGGGGTTAAGTACCACACTATGAAGTATCTGCAGCCACTGGAGTGCAAGTTAGACCCTAGCCAGGGAGGGGATCCACATGGCGCAGTAGACCTCTGCTACCTCACCCAGCAGTGTATTTCAGTACATCTGCCTGTTGTGTTCCCCTCTCTGTCTCTGGTGAATCCTCTCACCCCCCACACCTCTGGCCTGTATCTCAATTCTTGTATGCATAAATAAATAAATCTTTAAAAAAAAAAAGAGTACAGGAACAAAATTAGACATCATGGGTTTAATTTTTAAAAAACAGTTGCTTTAAAGGATATCCCAAAGGCCATAATGAATGTGTGCAATCTTATAAATCTCTGCTGGGTATATATCTGCAATAATACGTGGTGGACAATCAGCGAGATTCACTCATTCTACAACATCCTCAAAATTGAAGGAAAATTATATTCCTTGGTAATGTCATGTCTTCAAATTGCCCAGAATTATGAGAATCCATAACCTAACCACAAAAGTGGAACACACATCAATCACATTTGCATACCTGTGGATAAGCACATCCCTCAGATAAGAAACCCAGATTAAATGAGAGAACTCATAGAAATTTGGAATTTGAGTCAAGAACAAAGAAATTTGCTCTGAGAGAGGTTGAGAAGACAGGTCATGCCAGTTCCTAGGAAACAATATAATCCGACCCCTAGAGTGCATATAGACAAGACAAGACAGGAAATTGAAAGTGAAGATAGGAAAAACACTTAAGGATTTAATAAGGACCATGTCTTAGACACAAGTGCACTTACTTTAAGA
Organism: Galemys pyrenaicus; assembly: GCA_019455555.1. Lineage (NCBI taxonomy): Eukaryota > Metazoa > Chordata > Mammalia > Eulipotyphla > Talpidae > Galemys > Galemys pyrenaicus. The sequence continues at coordinate 1,344,208 of JAGFMF010011454.1, read as the reverse complement.
CCAGAGGTTTGAAGCTCTGAAACTCAGGGTAATTTTGCTAGCTTTGCTAGAATCCTTAGGACCAAAAATATATACTATGGCTTTAAAACTAGATCCTAATAAAGGCTTTTCTACTATTCTTAGTTAATTCCCATTCTATTAAAGGCAGAGTTGCCTTCATTCATTATCTTTTAAAAGTAATTTTATCTACCTTGTATAAATTAACTTCTTAATTATATCTCAGGACTCTACCTCCCTTAAGTTTATTAGAATGGAGAGGAAGACTCCTATGTAAAGAGTCTTATACAGGCAGAAAAATTTTTTACAATTAACAAGAAAAGTCAATTTCATACAACCATTACAGATTTTTTAGTAATTATAGAAAAGGAGCCTGATAATTTGAAATAGACAACTTTTGTCCAATTAACAAATTCAGCAAGATAAAAGAGTATGGAGCTCTCTCTAGGACTAGTTAATTTGGACAAATGAGTATAAATTTGCAACAAGATTTATTTGCAGTGGTCTATAGGCACATGGATAAAGAAATGGTAACCATCAGGAAGCAGGATATGATTCTGAAAAAAATTCCCTTAATTAAAATTAATAGTCTGTTGAATAAAAGGAATTCTGAAGAAAAATTAGGACTTCAGTAAGCACCTTTGAATTTCATGGATAAGATGGTTTGGTGTGAATAGGTTGTTGATGTATTTAAATAATATGATGAAATTTCTGTAGGTTATGTCACTTTCTCCTACTAGATTGTGAGTTCAAATACAGAAGAGATCATGTTTTATATATCTTTGTATCTCTGATACCCAATTCAATACCTGAAAAATATTTAGTACCCAATCCAATTTTCCTGAAGTCAAAGGCACTTAAACAATTCTACACATAATGAAATGCATAGATGGTCAACCTCAAAAATATTTTAAGTGGCATATTTTACATGCCCATTATTACACTGTTTAATACTCTAGTGTTAGCAATTAAGAAATAAAATTGAAAAAATAAGTGGCCTAGTGCATAAGAATCAGAACTAATAACTCAGAAGAAGTGACCCTGCATCTCATAAGGCTTAACATATTATATAGAGAATAGATGTTCACTAACTATTTCTTAAGTTTTTAAAATTATGCCATTCTGAAGCTTTAGCATCTATTGTGGTTGAGATAACTGAATATTCATATTTGTTTCTCTACCTCATACCAATTGCAAAAACTAACTTAAGATGGGTCAAAGACTCACATACAATAACTGTAAATTTGTCTGATCTTGAATTATAAAATACAAAATAGTTTTAGATACGACACTAAAAGCATGAAAAAGAAAAGAAAAAAATAGATTAAACTGTATATCAAATTTTAAAACTTTTATGCTTCAATGATCATCATCAAGGAAGTAAAAAATAAACATCTACAGAACTGGGAAAAATACTTAGAAAGTATTTTTATATATATCATATATGATAAAGGACTTGCATCCAAAGTCTATAAAGAACTATTAACAACTCAAAAGGACAAGTAATCAATTTTAAAATGAGCAAAGGATTTGAACAGATATTTCTCCAAAGAGTTATGCAAATAGCTAGTAAACACATGAAAAGATATTGAGCATTATTAGCCCTCAAGGAAATGTCAAACAAAACCACAAGGAGATACCACTTCACCACTAGACTATAATAATGACAATAATAATAATAATAATAATAATGCAGACAATCACAAGTATTGCCAAGGAACCCTCATAAACTCCTGGTGGGAATGTAAAATAGTGAAACCACTTTTGAAAACAGTATCTCAGGTTCTCAAATAGTTAAATATAGTGTTATATGATCTAGAAATTCTGCTCCTTGCTATGTATCCAAGGGAAAGGAAAACAGGTGTCCACATGAAAACTTTTACAAGAGTATTTATAGCAGCATTCTGCAATTGCTCTAAATTAAATTAATCTAGCTGTCCATCAACTAATGGATGAATTGATAATAGCTATACAATGGAATTTTCAACAATAAAAGAAAAACTAACATATGCTACATTATTGATGAGCCTTGAAACATACTGAGAGAAATCAGTCACAAAAGACTACATATTGTATAGTTACACTGATATGAAATGTCTAGAATAGACAAATCAATAGAAATAGAAATTAATTAGTAGTTGCCTAGGCCTGGAGGTGATGAGAAGACTGAGAGGGAATGGCTAAGAGGAGTAGGATTTTTTGGGGAGGGGGGAGTAATTATAATGTTCCAGATGATTGGTGACAGATAAACAACTCTGAATGAACTAAAAGTCAGTGAACTGTACACTTTAATTGGGTGGGTCATTTGGAACATGGATTATATCTCAATAAGACTGTTTTGAAAGAAAACCTATAGTGGGCTTCCTGTTTGTGGTGAACATGGAGACTCACTGCCCAGATCCCCCTTTAAGGAAGGACTTGTTCTGCTGAGAGGAGCAGAGAGTTGTTAGTTCCCAGAGTCAGCCTTGGCTACCTTGTTCAAGGTTACAACCTTCTCACAGCAGCCCACATCTCAAAAAGACAGGAAAGCAAATGACCAGCCATTTCTCACTACAGCACTCCTTGCTGGGTTGGCTTTATCAGCCTGCATCATGGTTTGACTTCTCCATTCTCAATTCTACTTCCTCCTCTTTCTTTTCACAGTATCTGTCTCTCAGCTTGAGCCCCAAATAATCTCAGCATCCCAACTGGTGACATTGTCAAACATGGCAGACCAGGTATACAGATACTTTCCAAATTCCAGAAAATTCACTAAAATGAAGGTAAAGTAAGTTTGTAACTAATTAGGTCAAAGAGAACAAAAAAAGAAACCAGGTGGATAAAAAAATGATAGTCTTAGCAGAAAGTATGAAGCAAAGCAAAAGTGCTTGTAGAGCTGTGGCACCAGTGACAATGGGCGATTTCTTCCATAGAATCTCAAAGACTCAGGATTTGGAAGAACAGAAGAACTGATAAAGGGTACTAATTTAAATGAATATAACCATTTATAGTTCCAGTTCCATCTTTGCATAAGACTAAACATTTAGTCATTGGAACAATGGAGCAGAGAGATTTGAATTGGGGATGCTAGGGTCATTAGATAAAAAGTTGGAGAGCTGAAAATAGGGAAATCAGTGAAAGTATACATGGTGGATAGGAAACCTTCTCCACCTAATCTCCTCTCTTCTACAATACTCTTCGCAAGGCTGGGGCACTGACCCCGAACAACAGACTAGGATCTTTCCTCTGTAGAAACTAAATAACCAGAGAAAACATAACTTCCCAACACTGGCTTTTAATTCACGAAAAGGCAATCTGACTACCAACCTACACTGCCTCCTGCCACCACAAAGCTCCCAATTTTGTAGTTCCTCATTCTTACATGTGAATGGTCAAGGAAAAACTAACAGACATTTGAATAAAGTCTTCCATATTAAAAAAAAAGGCCAAAAATAAACAAAAGCATAACAGAAACCAAAAATGAAGGGAGAAGAAAAAAAATTCCAAAAACAAAGGTCATAACAGTCTCTAGGGCCCGCCCTGGTGGCGCAGTGGGTTAAGCAACGCACTATGAAGCAGACCGCAGCCGCTGCAGCACGAGTTCGATCCCTGTGGCCCGGCCAGGGAGGGGACCCACATGGCGCAGCAGACCTCTCCTGCCTCGCCTGCTGCTCTCCTCAGCAGTGTGTTTCCTTTGGTCTGCCTGTTCTGCTCCCAACTCTGGTGAATCTTCTCACCTCCCTGGACTCTGGCCTGTACCCCAACTCTTGTGTACATGGATAGATCTTTAAAAATAAATAAATAAATAAAAATAAATAAATAAATAATGAATTGCTAACAAAGGGTTGGGGTCACTTGGCTGTCTCATCATCCACACTGGAAGCTGCCTCAAAGTCAAAGGGAAAATTAACCTTAAATGTTACGCAAATTGTCAAGCAACTATGTGAATAGACTAAAGCTATTTTTAGGCCTTGAGGAACTCAGAATTGTATCTTCCATGTACTGTTTCTTAGGATGCTTCTGGGCAATGTGTTCCACTAAAAGCATTGGAGGAAGTTGATAAATAAGGAGATACAGGTTCAAGGAATATGAATTCCAACCAGAGAGCAGTGAAGGATGACTAGGCCAACTGGTTCAGATTGGTCAGGAAGAGGTTCTCCAAGAGAGAGACAGAAGAAAGAGCAGGTGGTGAAGGAGGAAGAAAAATAATCTGTTGCACTTGATCGTATGGAAATCATGTTGTGAAAATATATTTTTTTTAATTATGAAGCACTTAGAATTAGCAATGTGTATAGGAAATAAAGTCACTGAAAAACCAGGACAATCTCTTACTCAAAAAGAAAAATGTTATTAGGGGAAACACAGTCAGACTATCACTTTGGCAATGAACAGTTTTTACATCATCATGATGCTGAATATTAAATTTAATGCCCAAAATTACATAACTCTTGGCAGACAGAACAAAGAGAGGAAGAAGGGTGGAGTTATATATTCCTCATCTATGAAAATAATATATGAATGTTTAAAAAAAAGCAAAGTCTAATTATATAATTGGAAGTACATAAAATGGAATTAAAAAAATAGAAAAGAAACAGGCAAGGTTACTGCTAAGTAGTAGTTCCTGGAGATGGGAAGGTAGGAGTGGAGAGGGAACGACTAAATTGCCTTATCCATGACTTTTAAAATTATTTGCATATCCTACTCTGAAAAAATATTTTAACTGAAAGATTAAACCTGTAAGTTCCCGAGTTTCTAGCACAATAATCTAAATTATCTGTTATTCAAATTATGAAAAGGGGAGAGACCAGGAACTGCAGATTCAAACAGATGACTTGGATCGATCATTTTAACTCCTTTATTGTGTCAACTAAAGTAGTATTCATAACACTTTCTCATGGAATTGTCACAAAACTAATATAGAAGTGTGTGTTATGACACCTCGCAGAGAGCCCAGCTTATAACTGAGGCATGATAAATGTCTGCCTTCATTGCTAGTCTGGCCTTCAGGAACCTCCATCAATTTACCCTTCTTTCCCCATCTATGTTTTTTCTCTCTACAATCCAACCTGCTTTCGTTTTGCATAAGCCTCATCTTCTGTCACCATACTTGTTACTGGCGTTGTACAAACCTGTATCTCCAACTGGAAAAACCCTTCAAATCTTTTTTTAAAATACTGTATGCATCATTTCCTATGAAACTCATTTCTCAGCACGACCTCCAGGATTTCTGAACGTGAGGAACTTAGGTTATGTGGCAACCTGATGTGAGGAGGATGGAAAAGTTGTTATTTTGAAGATAACATTGGATAGAAAGTTCATTTTTCCTACCTGGACTGTACATTTGGGGTGGTTTGGAAATGAGTGCTGACAGACTGACGTTAAGCTCGCCTAAAATCATCACGTAACAGTTTTCTCTTCTTCCTAAAAGTCGCCTCCGTATAACCCAACTGTTTCTTTTATTTAGCATTCCCTCGATTCTCCTATATGTACCATCATGTATAATACTGGGCACCTATTTAAAGTTGTTTTTCTTGGGTGATCTTATCCTTTACCTTCCATATAATTGTGCTGATACTTAAGGGCAAGTACAGCTTTCTGTTTGTTTTGTATATTTCCATGACACCGGATGTATACACTATTTCAGAAATCCTTGATAACTTATTTACTTCTAACTAACTGAGAGACTATAGTAACTCATTATAAAGAGGATAGAAGAATATAGGCATCTTCTTGGAAAAAATTGTCACAAATCCATGAGCCCTTCAAAAAAGAAAACACAATTCAGTATGTAGGAAGGAGAGGACAAGGCAGGTATGGGGAGAGCAGAGATTTGGTTGGAAACACTGCAGGAATGGGAGACAGAATGTGTCATCAACAAAATGGCTGTGTTCTTCAAGTGAAGCTCAGGTACTACAACTTAGCTCAGGCTGGCAGCATCACGGTCACTATTATTATTTAGATCTTTATAATGTGCCCATCACTGAGCCCTGAGGCACATGTACAGAAACAAACACATGTTTCAATATTTACTCCCTAGGGCCTGAGTCCATGGTGGTACAGTTGTCCACACTCCCACAGCCATCAGGCACATGCTTGACTAAACAGATGGTCTTGCCAGAATTTTTTCACTTGGGTAGGAGGCTGGAGGCTTGTACAGCCAGAATTCCCTATTCAATATGTCTTCTTGAGTATATTCTCTAAACTACCCTCTTTAGAAGCACTGAGAAGAATGCGGAAGACACTTAATGTGGGGAGGGAGTAATGAAGGACAGGAGAAGTAGCATTTGTAGCAGTGGCCATGGTATAACATCAATTTAAATAAAAAATCTAGTTAAGTCGTTTCTTGCCGCTCAATCTCGCTGTGCAAAAATCTTTTCACCTCTCAGTCTCAGTTTCCTTATCTGTAAAATGGTTATGTTTCTTCTGACTACTTCTCACACTTATAAAGATTAAGCATGTTTAATTCATGCCAAATACCTTGTAAACTGTACAAGATTATATTATTTTTTGTAAAGTTATACGTATTGAGGTAATGTTGATCTACATCACAATATGTCTTAGGGATATAGATTTACACTTCTATAGCTGTATGTTACTGCACCATACCCACCTCCAAAGCCCCAATAACCCTCCATTGGACAACCACCTCTCCTTTACTCCCACCCCACCACATCCCTCTCTGCTAGCCTTAGTCATACTACAGTATGCTTTTCCCTCTCCTGTTTTTACCCCTCCTCCTCTCCCTCCACCTCTCCTCTCCTTCTGGATGCCTCATATTCGAGATTTGTTTTTGTCTGATCTTTTGTTTGGTTTCTCTGTATTTCACACACAAGTAAAACCATCTACTATTTATCTTTCTCCTTATGACTTATTTTGCTCAGTATAACCCCTTCCAGCTCTATCCATGTTGCAGAAAATGGCATGAGTTTATAAAAGGTTATATTCTTATCTCATGATGTGCTAGTGTCTGAAACAACTCTAGTTATAAGTACATATTGAATCATATGTAAATATATTCTCACAAAATAATTTGGGTGTCAGGTTACTTATCTTTTTAACATTTGTCCCCTTTCCTTCCATTTTGTATGTTTTTGCTGTATAGTATCCCTTAGATGTGTGCTTTTTTTAAAAATTGAGATAACATTGCTCTGAGAGTAAGGTTCACACCTCTTCAAGTGTACATTACCCACCCATCACCAAAGGACAGACAACTCCCCACCACAGTACACTTGAACCTTTAGATCTTTGGTTCCACCCACCCCCCGCCCCCCCACCCACAGTTCTTCCATCAGAATTTAAGGGGTTTTTTGTTGTTGTTGTTGTTGTTTGTTCTTGTTGCTTGGTTTTGTTCCTTTTGTTTCTATTTTACCTATGAGTGAAATCATCTGGTGTTCTCTTTTTCCTTGTTCTCTTTTGACTTATTTTACTTAGCACAATCCCGTTCTACCCATGTTGTCATGAATGGCAAGATTTTCTTTTTAAAATTGCTGAGTAGTATTCACCTGTGTATATATGCCATCTCTTCTTTATCTAGTCATCTGTGGTGGCCACTTAGGCATTTCCAAAACTTGGTGAACACAGGAGTGCCTGTATCTTTTTGAGTCTGTATTTTCATATTCTTCATGGAATTTTTGGATCATATAGTAGATCTACTTCTAGTTATCTGAGAAACCTCAATCCTATTTTCCACAGGGCTAGACCATACATTTCCAACAGTGTGAGGTTTCCTTTTTCGCCACACTTTTATCAACACACTTGTTTCTGATGTTGTGAGATGGGCCATTCTCACAGCTGTGAGGTAGTATCTCATTAGGGTTTTCATCTGCACATCCCTGATAAGTGATGATGAGCATTTTTTCATGTGTCTGTGGGCTATCTGTTTACAATACAACTCTTTTAAACCTTGTTTTTGTTTTGTTTTTAAGCAAAGGAGAAAAGTTAATCCTTTCTAGTTTTAAAGATCTTATTTAAAATTTACTTACATAAAATTATTTACTATCAAATATTCTTTGAATGTCCACAATTTTTCAAGATTAAGGAAAAGATTTTTTAAAATATTTAGAAAATGCTCTGTACAAAAATATTTTTCAAAGTAGAAGAGGATAAAATATTGTTTAAGATAGAATTTTATTCCCATTTCAATAGAAAGGCCTATATGCAAATACTTTGTCCATGAATTTTATTTATTTATTTTTTAAACATGTAGCCAGACTTTAATGGGTGAGAAAGGTAAAAGGTGCATTGGCAATGTATAAAAGGTCAACTGTGTATATAAAACATTATTCAGTCAACTTTTACTAAATATTAAAATGCAGTAAGGCAACTGTTTTTTACTTTGTTTTTTTTCACTCACTTTCATGAGTGAACAGACATGTAATTATTTTTAAATCATCTTCCAGTTGAGCTCAGAAACAAGAATGACTTCTTAAAAACAGACCATGAAAGACTGATACTGGGAAATAGTAGGAAAAAGACTACTACAGATGAAAGAAAACATCTTGATAGCAACACATTTTTTAAAGTAACTTTGAAATAACTTTGGAGAGGGGGTTGCATTTATCCTATAATCTACTCTACACGTGCTATGACAATTACATGTACAGTTTTACAACTGGATAGTTTAATCTTCCTTTATGCCCTGAATCTAAACTAAAATCACACATTAAGATAATGCACAATAATATGTATCAAATATTACCCCGGGTTCCATGACTGGATTGGTCTGGGCTCAGTGACCAAATACCTGCATATAGCTGTTGAGTGTACTTCCCAAAGTGGTGACTGAATAGTGAAATGATAAGAAAATAAGTAAAAATTTCTAAGAGTGTATAGGCGGTGTTTCTTAAAGATCTGCGTGAAAGATGGTAACTTCCCGTCTTTTTATCCAATTCTCCCTTTCTTTCTCTTCTCCCATTCAACTGTCTTCCTGACAAAGCCTCCTGACTGTGGAAAAATGAGCTACTTTGTGATATTGGGAAGGTCTATGATGCACCATCATACTCTGTGATGTTCTGTGATTCCCTGACCTGTGTGGGGCTGAGGAAAGTTGGCGACTGTCTCTGTGAGCAGGTTAGTAACTCAGTCACCAGGAGGACATGGTAAGAGCGAATACTTGGTGATGGGATTTCTTTTCTTTCTCTTTCTCAAATCTATCTTGCTTTCCTGCCTTTTTTTTTTTTTTAACTTTCAATGGTTCTCACTACTTTCATTTGGGTTTAGTCATTTAAATCACTGCTTCTTGTCACTCTTAGAATTTAAGATACCGACCAAAGAGGATAAAGGCAGGGAGAAAAGAGTTACTTCACAGTTGGAGAAATAGAGAATCCTCAATCCTAAAGGAGAACTGTCTTTTGAAAATTACATAACACATACCTGTATAAAAGTGCTTATGTCATTAAGTATATAGCTTGATGAATTTTTACATATTGAGTGTAGACATTTAACCAGTACACAGAACAATAGACTATTACCAGCATTTCAGAAATTTCAAATCCCAAAGCCTCTTCTAATCCTTACTTCCCACTTCAAGGGTAACTACAATCCTGATTTGTGTGTATTCATGTTATATAATTTAAGCTATATCACATGTACTCAATATCTGTTTTCCTTTGTTCATATAACATTTCTGAAGTTTCTTCTCATGTTGTAAATAGTTTTAGATCTTAATTCTCCATGGTAGGATGGAATTCCTTTGTGTGACTATACCACAATTTGTTTTTCCCTCTCATTTTTTGGATATTCGGGTAGTTTCCATTTTGAGGCTATTATAAATAATGTCTCTAATGCTTTCAAATACATGTATTTTTGATGAATATATGCATGCTTTCTATCAGGTGTACCATGGGAGTGGAATTGCTGGATTGTGTGGTAAGCATAGATTCGGCTTTAGTTCCATCAAGCACTCTTGGAGAGCTAATGGTTTCAAAATTCAGTGAAATAACTTTGGCTTTGCTATGTGCATAAAGAATGATTTCCCCTTTCTCTCCCTCATAGCTATACTTTCCCATGCTTATGTATATGATGTTCTTTTACATGAAGTTTATTTGCTTTTCCAAGACTTAATACAGATGTATAGTCTAAACCTTATGGAGCCTGGTGAAAGCAGAGACTGCATGTTGTATAAGTGTCTTCATTCACCATTTTCCTATTTTACCTTCTCACAGTCATGCCAAAAATTTAATTTTCTATAGTCCTGTCTTAAGGAAGGTTTAATCATATATTTAACTCTTCTAAAATCTTAGCGTTCCATTTTCTAATCATATCAGGTTATACTTTCCCTATTCATCTCTTACATCATTTAGAATTCGCATGTTTTTCAAACTGCACTGAGAGAAAAATAAAAATCAATTGCTGTTAATTATTCCAATAATATATAGAATCTACAGCAAATAATTTAAAGACAAAGACAAAAGAGTAATCATTCAAGGGTCAGTCTAAGGGACTATGACTAGTATATGTTAGCTCTTCAAACCATTTGAAGCTGGAGTTACCACAATTTTTGTCTGTTAATCCAATAATTAATCACATTTGATGGTCCCAGGAGGAATGTCAGCAAAAACGAGGCCAAGGGACCAATCATATTTGACTGCTGATCAGCACTTACAGGTTATTCGGGGTTCTTAGAATTATAAAACGCCACATGACTAAAACTTGCCATGCCTCCGCACCTGTGTGTGCATGGCCTCTACAATGCACCTGTGTGTGTGTGAAAGAGCTGGATGAGGCCGTCCTGCATGACTGCCTTACGACAATGGCCCACATCATGAGACAGCCAAGAACACCTAGGTAGCCACTGACTAATTATGTGCCCATGGTCTGAGGTGGTCTGGGAGTAGCTCAGAAGTCACACCAAGTACCTGCACAGGAAGTCCTCCCTGTATACGTGGTCAGTATGTCCCTTCCTGTTCCCCATAAAATTGATTATCTTTTGTTTCCCCTGAACCCTGCTCCTCCTCATTGTCACATAATCATGCTTGCATATTACTGCTAGTAAGTAGCAAGAGGGCCACTCACTGAGCAGCAGAGCCCTGCCTTGCAAACCAACTCCACCACTTGTCCCTCAAGCGTCTCCCCAGGAGTGTACTAGCATGTTCCCAACCACCGGAGAGGCCTCCAATTCAACCAATTTCAACTAAAGCTTTTTGGCCTCCTCTCTCACTGAGAAGCCTCAAAACATTCTATCACACAGTGTGGTTGAATTAATGTTGGCTTACTTGTCTATCAATGTTAGATCCAATTCAGATATACACTGACCAATATTTATTGCATGCTCACTTATGTTTATTTATATAATTTATCATTTAAATCAGCATGTCATTGATTTTAATGTTGGCTGAACCAGAGGTAGTTCCTGTGTCCTTATGGAATTTACAGCCTAATGAATAAAGAAAATAAGATATGGACAAATATATAATTACAACTTGTGATTAGACCGACAGGAGAATAAACAGAATAAAATATCCAAGGAAAATGAAACATGGTGAAAACTTCTTAACATGAGGTCATGGTCTCTGGGAACGGATATTTAAACTAAGACACAAAATGATGAGAAGGAGCAAGCCATATAAAGAACACTGAGGGGAGGGCCTCCCTGGTGGTGCAGCAGGTTGAGCACCGCACTGTGAAGCGTCGGGGGCACTGCAGTCAGTAGGTGTCAGATCCCCAGCCAGGGAGAGAGTCCACATGGCGCAGCAACCTCTCCTGCCTCGCGCGCTGCTCCCCTCAGCAGTGTGTTTCAATTTGCCTGTTCTGCTCCCCACTCTGTCTTTGTTGAATCTTCTGACCTCACATGACTCTGGCCTTTACCCCAGTTCTTATATGCATAAATAAATAAATCTTTAAAAAAAAATAAAGAGCACCGAGGGAAATGTTGGAAGAGAACAGAGTATACAAAGGAACTGGTGAAGGATGGTGGCTCATCCTTTACAGAAATGCATCTTCCCTCTCAAGTTATTTTGAATCTGAAATGCAAAATGTGAAATTTTCCATTTTTTAAAGGTAATAAGGACAATTTGTTAATAGTATATTTTGTAGAAATGTGAGAGATCACCCTGATTGTCCAACACAGTATACTTGGCATTAAGCAAGTAGTTCTATAGATTAGAACCCCCAAAAATGGGAAGAACAAAGAATCTAAATTAAGTGGCAGAAAAAAACAACAAAACAGCATATCCAGGGAATTGACAAAAATTTAGGTGCTAACACAGTAAAGGTCCAAAGTGCTAGGAACTTTGTGCTAGTCAAAAAGAAAGTCAAGTAATATTGGCAAGATCAGCATTTAAAACATGCAGAAATAGATAGATAGATAAATAGATATAGATAGATAGATAGATAGATAGATAGATAGATAGATAGATAGATAGATAGATAGATAGATAGATAGATAGAGCATGTAGAAAGTGCATCAAATCAACTGAGTTTCCTGGTTACTTGCCTCTTTAGAGGAAGCAAAATGGTGAGTTGGAGAGATTGGAAGGAGAGTAATCAAAAAGGGAGATCACAAAACCAAAGAAGCAGGGAGAAACTAGAGAAGTAGGATTTTGATAACAGAGGAAAGAGATTTTAGGCATCCATTTTCTATCTCAGAAGAAGATAGCTGCAGTTACAAAACAGGAATTTTAAGAACTTTAATTCCTATAACTTTCTTACATTTAAATGTTTAAAAGTATTTACTTATGCATACAAGAACTGGGGTACAGGCCAGAGGTGCAGGGAGAGGGTGAGAGGATTCACCAGAGACAGAGCGGGGAGCAGAAGAGGTGGACCTACTGAAACACACTGCTGAGGGGAGCATCGGGCAAGACAGAAGGGGTCTGCTGCACCATGTGGGTCACTTCCCTGGCTGGCCTGACCTGGGGATGGAATTCTGCTGCAGTGACTGTGGATTGCTTCATTGTGTTGTGACTTGATCCCTTGCATCACCAGGGAGGCCCCCTAATTTCTTATATGTTTGAAAAAATTTAAGAGGCTGAGCTCATCACTTACTCTCCATGGAAATACATATATACTTACATACATCCATCACACAAATGCAAATAAATGGAAGTAATTAGTATACAACCAAAAATAATATTCTTTATTTTATATCAGCAAGGTTTTCTTTACAACCAGAGGGATGAACATTGAAATGGGCCGCTACAAAAGACTGTAGAACCTCTAGATAGTAAGTATTGTTGTTATTCTTGGAAGATCATCATTAAGAAAACAGAAAACTCCCTGAGCTGGAAAATGTTGTTCTTTGCCTGCATTACAAAAGGGAGTGGAATGATCTTTCTCCCTGGCTCTAGAATATTAAAACAAAACAAAATAAAATAAAACCACCACAATTCAGTAGAACTCAGAATTCTAATACGTAAAATATTTAGAGCTCTATGTTGAATTATCTGCGCTGTGCCTTGACTTTCTTTGAAAAAATGTATTTTATATAGACTTTTCTCCTAATTTTAAATTTGGCTTCATGATTAGCTGTTGTTATGAGAAATGTTTCTTATTTTGGGCCTCCCTGGTGGCACAAGGGGTTAAGTTGCAGCACTATGAAGCTGTCCACAACCACTGCAGCACGAGTTTGATTCCTGCCCTGGGAGGTGTCCCACATGGTACATCAGACCTCTTCTGCATTACTCACTGCTCCTCCTTCTCTGTTCCCCACTCTGTCTCTGGTGAATCCTCTCGCACACCTTCCTTCCCCATCCTACCTCAGTGCCTGTACACCACTTCTTGATGCATAAATAAATCTTTTTTTAAAAAATTTCCTATTTCATCCTCACATTACCCTGTTCACCACTTCTAGCAGCTAACATTTTCTATCTTTAAGTCAGAATGAAGATTAAAGCTAGAAATAATTTGCTAATTAGCATAACAATCAAATAAAAATGCCCTGTCTTATAGTTTGAAAAATATGCCCTTGTGAACCTATGTTCTATCCTTTTTCTCCCTCATACCTCCCAAATTTTATCTTAATTATAATAGAACTAAAGCATCCTGAAGTCTAGAAATGTGAACTCTTGATTGCATTCCTTGACCTGAGGATTGCAGGGAGAAGACTTTTAAACAATGCCAAAGGAAACACATTCAGCAAAATGAGAACTCAGTTACCTAGCAGGACTGAAATTTACTCTCTAAAATGGGGACTGGTGTAAGGAACCCCTGATTAACTTGCTTTCACTCTAAGAGAGGTTAAAAGTATATGAACTCTCTGTAAACCACAGGGTAAACTAAGGACAAAAACACCTATAAGAAACAAAGATGGAAACAGAATCAGAACCTACCTACTCTAAAAAGGCAACTTTTGAGAAGAGGAGCTCATAAGTGTAGAAACAAAGACAAAAACATCCAGAAAACAAATAGCAACATGGCAACATATATTAATCCTAAATGTCAGCAGCCTGAACTCACCACTCAAAAAGGCACAGAGTGACAGGTTGGAGCAAAACAAAATCAACTTTCCGCTGTGTCCAGGAGACCTGAGTTCCAAAGATACACATACACTCAAAGAAGGTTGGCAGTAAGGGAGGGATAGTCCAAAGTAAGGGAGGAATATTCATACCCATATCAGGTAAAATAGATAACAAGAAAAAAATGTTGCCTCAGTAAAAAATAAATGAGTAATTGAAAAAAAACAAAAACAAAAACATGTGCAGTATGATCCAGAAATTCTACTCCAAGGTATCTACCTGAAGAATACACACACATGCATGCACACACACAACAGCCCTAATTTGAAGGGATATATAGTCTTACTTCATTGTAGCTCTATGCACAGCCAATACATGTCCCAATGCCCAAGGGTAAATGAGTGGATAAAGATGCGGAATATACACATAAAAGGGACTACTACTCAGCTATTTAAAAAAAGTTGAAATTTTGTTTCTGTGATCACATGGGTGGAATTGGAGGATTTATTAAATGAAATAAAAAGGAGAAATAAAAATATTCCATGATTTCACTCATTTGTGGAACATAGTAAATGAAGCAAAGGAGAAGACAAAACAAACCCCTGAAATGTGACTGCAGAATTGACACTACAGAGGGGAGGATGGCAATGACAGCAGAAGACAGTAGAGGTTCAGTGGACTATGGTGAAGGATAATGAGTGCTTCTGTGGTGGGTGTAATAGGATAGCATACATTTATAGTGGTGTAAAACTAAACAACTAAAACATATGTTGTGTTGTAAATCAACATTATCGCAATAAACACAATCTTTTAAAGACTGACATTTCCTCTAATAACAAACCCCTATATCAAGTTCATGTATGATCTACGTGTATACTTTCAAATTGCAATCTAAAAAAAACAAAGTATTTAAATGGTTTTATAAGTATATTTTCAACATGCAACCACTGTAAGAACATTTTGGAGGTATTTTTCATTCTCTGAAATCTGATTTGTAGTTCATATTCATAGAATATCTCAAATTTGGACTAATCACATTTTAAGAGATCAGTAGCTACATGTGACTTGTGGCTACTATACTGGACAGAAAAGTTCTAGATTATATGTTTAACTTCAAATGCAATGGAAAGAAAGAATAAAAAAGGAAAGATTGTGGGCCTCCCTGGGGGTACATGGGGGTTAAGCAATGCACTATGGAGCATCTGCAGCCACTGCAGCACAAGTTCAATCCCCAGTGATGGAGTGACCCACATGGCGCAGCAGACCTCTCCTGTCTCACCCACTGCTCCCCTCAGCAGTGTGTTTCAGTCAGTCCGCCTGTTCTGTTCCCCACTTTGTCTGGTGAATCTTCTCACTACCACCCCATGCCTCTGGCCTATACCCCAGTTCTTACATGCATAAATAAATAAATCTTTAAAAAAAAAAAAAGAAAAAGGAGGAAAGTTTGTGCCACATGTCTCTCATTTGCTCCAGCATTTCTTTCTTTCCCCTTTTACAACATGGGGGTAAAATATACCCTGAAAGAGCCTTGGTAAGCTTTGTCTAAATGGCACTTTCTCAATCTCATATCATCACAATAAACACAATTGTAACTCATCTCCATCTCACACTCCTGATTCCCCCTTACTTTGTGTTCTTTATCGCACTACAACCTTTGAATCTACATTATTTATTATGTTGTTTTCATTATCTTTGTCACCAATAGAATGTAAGAGAGGAGGAGGGCTGGGTTGTGTTTCTGTTTATGGTAACCCAAGTACCTGGGCCAGTGCCTAGAATATAGCAAGTCCTCTAACAATAGCTGGTGAATGTTGGAACAATGAGTAGAAAATTAAAGTTTCCAAAAAGTAGAGTGACTTGTCAAAATCAAGCAAGTTGGTCAATGATCAAAGCATTCCTAAGATCCAAGGTTTTCAACCACATAAAGTTTTTACACCTTCCGTGTATAAAAAGGAAAAAGACAGAAAAACTGTACAGTTAATAAATATACATACAAATTTTGGTATTGATAGTGCTATGAGTATTTGTCGGATTAAGAATTCCCAGTGGGCAGAAACTGTCTCATTCGTCTTTGAACTTTCCTCCCTACCCAATCCCCACCATTGCAAAGATATTTTACACACCGGAGGTTTCAAATTAGTCAAGGAGTGTGTGGTGAGTAGTATCTGGTGTGTGGTAATGTGTGTTTCTTTTACTGGAAAGACAGTGGAAAGAAGTTGCTCTTCTTCCACTGTTCACCACAGAAGATTATTAGCTTTTCATTATGGCTTGGAGAGGTTGGAATGAGGTTGACATAGTTTGTGCTACTATTAGCAACCAGCCTCTGGGCTGAAAAACAGCTAAGAAAAAGAGAAGATTCCAGAGGCAGATTTTGACAACTGTCTAGTTTTTAATTCTACTTAAAGCCTTTTGTGGCCCTGAGTGTTGCTAATTTGAATCAAATTTGGTATTTATTTTTCTTGGAATCTGGCTTTTCAGACTGAAATCAGTGTGTGATGTCAAGTAGTGGGGCAGAATAAATGAGGGACAAAAGCTGTCCATTGCATATACGTGTAATAAAATTCAGTTATTGCCATGATGTGATCATATTCATGAGCTTTTTATGTAATAAAATATAATTTCTCTTTTAATAATGTTCACAACATCCTTAATCCTTGATGTCCCTGGGATAATGGAAAGAGACAGTTGTGATCTTCCTTCATTAGAGAAGAAAACAGAGATGGAAAAAGACATATGTTGGTTATTCAGCAAGTTAGCAGCCAAATCACAGATCCAGATCACTGCATGCTGAGGACTCCAAGATTTCAGACTTTGGCTAAAAATCTAGTAACCTTTGATATCCATTTGAACTAAAGGTCATATCCTTATTTAAAAGCAACCCTAGTCAGGAACCAGAGAAGTCCTATTTGCATAGGAAATCCACAATCAAAACTTTACAGAAACGTACTATTGGCATCCTAGTAACCTGCACAGCTTGAACATATGCTATCTAATCCTTTTTTAGAATCATAAAAAAATCCAGTGATGGAACTTTGGGTTCAGCTTAAAGTACAAACCTAGGACAATGCCCTTATGACTGAATTTTAATTTGAATGAAGAATTTCAGTAACTATGAAACAAATTGTGGGTATGCCACTACTATTTTTTTGTTTGTTTGTTTTAAGGAACTACAATAGGAACGATACTAAAAACTGAACCAATTTTTTTTTGTTTAATTTGACAGAACATGTTAAAATGTCTTCATTTGCCATGGCTAGCGTCCAGCTTGAGGAAGACAGTTTCAAATTTAGCTGATTGGTAATATTTTATTATCAGCCTGGTGCTACACAAATGTGATTTGATTTTCCTTCTATAGTTTACAGCCTATAGAAATCTGAATCTGAAACAAGATGGTTGTGGCTAGGGAAGGATAGCAGTTTTGTAAATCAGAAGAGTAGATTTAAATTCAGTGCAATCACTTGCAGTGTTATCTCAGGAAAATTGTTCAATATCTCTGAACCTCAGATATTTTATTTTTAAAAAAATGGAAATAACTTCTAAATGAAGGGAAACTTATGAACAGAAACCTGGAGGTAAATGTGATAGAAGTCTCAGGATTTGACTTAAGACAGAGACTAAATACCTGAGACTGGGAAAGTAGGGATGGGGGCAGTGACATGGACAGTGTTAAGTAAGAAGGGCCAGAATGTATATGTACTTAATTCAGAGGACCATTGGCAACCAGAGAAACATGAGAAATACGTATTTAAAAAGTAGGCTGTGGGGAGTAGCAAAATGCATCAAAGAATGAAGTGCCTGATATTAGAAAGCCCTCCCCATCCAGGAAGTGAGTTTCAATAATTCATGTGTGAGGTGAAAATATCTAAAGTAGCATTATGGTAGAGGAAACATATGGAAAAAAAATCAGTAGAACTTGGTGACCTCCTTCATAAATATCTTTTTCCTATACATATGACAGGATGAGAAGGGTGAGTCAAAGATGACTAAGTTTTAAGCCTGGGTGATGATAAAAGTAATGATATAGTACGCAGAGAAAGAAGATGGAGGAATAGAAAGGGTTTCCAAGATGCTGAATTAAAACATAGCGATGGCAAGTCATCCACAGGGAAGCACTGTTTTTTTTTTTTGGTAACGTAGATCTGGTGAAGTGAACAGATCCACATTAAGTATGATGGTGATGAAACTACTGAACAGATGAGATTCCCTGGTGCATAGAGAAAAGAAAGTGCATAATTCAGGATTTAGGATAGAAGGTTGGAGGATTAAGTAATGTGTAAAGTACTTAGCACAGTGGCTGGCATATACTAAGAAACTAGTAAATGGAAACTTTTACTACAGTTCAGAATTCATGAACAAAATATAAGACAGAAAAGGAGATTTCATTGAAGAGACACTTAGTAAACTACAGCAGCTTCCCCTTCTGATTAGAGAATGAGTGGTCTCCAGGGAAAGAGTGCCCCAGGACTCTCAAGTGTCATCTTCCACAAAACTCCCTATCAGATACAGAAGAGGGACCTCCCCAGTAGCACAGGGGTTAAAGACATAGCACCAACAAGCAAGCTGTCGCCAGCCACTGCAACATGAGTTCGAGGCCTGGCCAGGAAGCTAACCCACATGGCACAGCAGACCTCTCCTATCTCACTCACAGATCCCCTCAACAGTATATTTTAGTAGATCCACCTGTTCTGCTCCCTATTCTGTCTCTGGTGACTCCGCTCACTCCCCACATCTCTGGCCTACACCCCAGTTCTTGTATGCATAAATTTTTTTTTTAAATACAGTAGAAAATTTAATCTTAACAGCTTTGTTGGTGGGTTATATTCCTGAAGCATGTTAATTGATCATTGAGACATTAACTGGAAATTATGTCAAATATGACCCATATCTCTTAATTTTTAATCCAACATTTCTGAGAATCTACCATTATTCTTCTAGCTAGTTAAGCCTTTGGAACACAAAGTATGGGTCAAATTACTCTTGCTTGTATTGAATCCATGGGCAGTTAACATCAAATGGAATATAAACCTTTACTTTGTGGTATTCGTCTAACTTCATGACAACTTGCCACCAGATCTATAGATCTGGACAGTTTGCCAATAAAACATGAGGTCCTTTAAAAACCGTAGTATCCATGTGCCCTTAATGCCCCATATGGGCAGATACTCCTAGAAAATCATTCACCCATTTGTTGATATATATTGAGCACACACTCTAATCCAGACAGAACATCCCCCACACTGAACAAAAGAATGTTCTCAAAAAGAGAAAGTCAATGAATAGATAAGGAGTGGAGAGAAAATATATCAGTAAAGGCTAAAGAGACACAGGCGGTTAATAAAATGCCGCAAAGCATTTAATTCTTCATTTGTCTTCATAAGCTCTATTCTCACAAGCTCTATTCACTTTATGGCAGAGAAGATAATTACATCTATAGGTTACTCAATCCTAATTTTGGAATTCAAGTACAAAATAATGTTAAAAAAATAGAATAGTTTTTCCACTTTCCCTACATTAATCCAGCATGAACACAAATGTATCTCTGTTAAGGCTGAGAGGAGAAAAAGGGAGGGAGAATATGATTACTGCCAGAACAAGCTCAACAGACAGGAACAAAAAAGAATTTTACTGGCAGAAATTAGAAATTGTTCTTTCTCACTCCACCAACACATAAGTAATAAACGCAGAACTACCTTATGCCGCCTTTATAAACTGTGTTACAAAATGATGCCTCAAGAGAGACAAGCAGATTCTGCCATGCAAAGAAATGCACCACCCCACCCAGCACACCTGAAACTATTTTTTAAATATTTAACTTTTGGCCACAATATTTTTGATATAGCCCCAATAATCTAAGTTAGTTCATAAATGAAGCTAAAACTTTTTTGGCCATAGGCCTTTGCAAACACTCCAGAACAGATTGAAAAACATATGATGCAATCTAAAAAATTATAAAAACTGTCATACATGCACACAAGTGTTTCATGCATGAGACATGATGGTGTCAAAAAGTACCAGACATATGTAACAAGATGTTAAAAATGAGACTGGCTCTCTTTGGCCAAGGCCGCTAAAATAATGAAGGCCACTCCCAGAGTCAAAGTGACATAATCTAGCACCTCACTAGATCTATGCGGGATTTGCCATCTTTTTTTAAAAAAAGATTTATTTATTCACACAAAGAACTGGGGTGTATACCAGAAGTGCAGGGGGTAAGAGAAGTCAGAGACAGAGTGGGGAGTAGAACAGGCAGATCTACTGAAATACACTGCTGAGGGGAACAGTGGGTGAGACAGGAGAGGTCTGCTGGGCCATGTGAGTCACCTCCCTGGCTGGGGATCAAACTCCTGCTGCAGTGGCTGCAGATCAGAGTGCTGCGACTTCACCCCTTGAGCCAAGGGAGGCCCCTTGTGACCATTAGTTTATCATCCATTCTCTGCCCGACAAGTAAGGTTAGTGATACTGAGACTGAGAAAAGGGTTTCTTCTTTTTGTTGTGGGATTGTGGTGGCATTTGCCTTCCTTATCATGCTCACCCTACACTGACATGGACCCTACATTATACTTCAAGCCCAGTGAGAGGAGTGTCAAGGAGACCCCCAGAGTTGGGTATGTAATTTCAGATCAACTATAGTTAGTGACCCACCAGTGGACTTGTTAGGGGGAAAGGTAGTCCTGAATGGATTACACAAATGGGTGTGTGAACTCCAACCCCCACTCCAGACCACCAGTGTTCCAGAACCACAGATCTGATAAGATGATTGTCAAAGAGTGGATCACTGGGACCTGAGGGTGGAGTTAAGCAGCCAGGCTGGCTATAAAACCAAAGAGGTGAACCTTGAGCTCTCTCTTCCTTCGGAGCCATCTCCCTTGATTCAGAGCCAGTTCTCAACGTGCCATTGCGTTCCAGCTAGGAAGATCTGGTAGGATATTTATGGATTTGTATCCCTTGGTGTAATTTCTACTTTATTCCCCTTCTTTTGTAAAATAAAACCCTTTAAAAACTTTTGTTGCATGTGCCTGAATTTGAGGCTTATTTTAAAAGTCTTCTGAGCGTGCGGGTGAGGACCCAGTGAGGGAAACCCATTTTACATTAGGGTTGCCCTGTAACAGACTCTCCGATGAGGCCATAAAAGCACTTAGCGAGTTCACTTGCATCAATGCCCCAGAGGAAATTAAAACCACTACATTGGTGCTAGTCAGACTTTTGATGCCCTGCCTTGCTCCTGCTTTCCATGTACCAAATATTAAAGGAGCCAGAGAGAGCCTGTTGAGTGGGGCAGAAGAAAAGCAAACAACCCACACCCAGTTGAAGCAAGTCCAAGTTGGGGGGGTGGGAGAGAAGATAGAACTTTGAATGAAGTTAGCGTTTTCACTCTTACACTGGACTAAACATATTAATGACTGAACTGAGACTTTAAAAAGCTAGTCTAAGGAGACAAGATTTTATCATCTAATTGTTGTTACAGGGCAACCCTAATATAAAATAGGTTTGCCTGACTGGGTTTTTAATCCGCGTGCTCAAAGGCACTTATAATGCCCCAACTGTAGGCACACACAATAAAGGTTAATAAAGGGTTTTATTTACAAGAGAAGGGGAAATAGCGTGGTGAATAACACAAGGGGAAGAGAGAGATACAGATCCATAAATGTTTTACCAGTTCCTTGGAGCTGGAACCCAACAGCGCTCTGAGAGCTGGCTTCCAAGGAAAAGAGAGAGCCCCCAAGGCCCATGTGTCTGCTTTTATACTCAGCCTGGCTGCTTAACTCCACCCTCAGGTCCCAGTGATCTGCTCTTCGATAATGACCTTATGGGATCTGTAGTTCTTGGATATTGTAGGTCTGGAATGGAGGTCAAAGTCCATAACCTATTTGTGTAATTTATTCAAGAGGGTCTTTCCCCCCTAACATTGTGAACATATAAGCATGAGGTCTGCATAAGATTTCATCTGGGAGCAGAGGAAGATGAAACTGTACAGATTTCAGGCAGCAAAGGAAAACTACAAAGTTGTTTCCTGATTGCCCCCTACCATTTCCTATAAGCCCACAGCCCCTACCAACAGTGGACTGAGCCATGTTCTGTCTCTTGTAACTCACTTTACTCCCACCTTCTAACCTTACTTGTCTAGACCAGACATGGCATCTGGCCAAAGTCAGCCAAACAATAGCTCAGTCAGAGACCTGTGGCAAGCCCTTGAGCAAAAAGATAAGTAAAAGCAATCAGTTTCCTTGGCCTGTATACTTTACCATGGGAGTTGAAGCTAAAATAGCATCCACTCCTTCAACAAATATTTATTGAAGGCACATTAGTTATAATAAAAATAAAAACAATGTCCCTGTTTTCAAGGTGCCCTGTTCTCTAGTGTGGAAGGAGACCAAAAAAACCTCCAACAATTTAAATATAAATAAATTGGTTGACAGACTATTATTGCCATGGAGGAAGTAAACAGAATACCTTAATAAGGAACAACAAAAACAGAGGAAGGACTTGAAAGGTGTAATGTTTAAACTGAGACTTGAAAATTTCTACCAACCCAAATTTGTAAAGGGTCAAAGAAAGAAGGTTCCAACAGAAAAGCAAATGCAAGCAACCTGAAGAAGGAAATTGTTAGGTGTGTTCCCAAAACTAACAGATGACTAGGGCAATCAGAATGAGCAAGAGGGAGAGATGAGCAAGAGGGGGAGAGGCAGTGAGGATCCAGGCCATACTGAGACGGGCAAGTCCTGGTGAGCACAGTGTGACCTAGTGAGACAAATTGAAGCCACTGTGGACTATGTGAAATAAACCTTTAAAAAGGATCAGCGTCTTGGGCCCGCCCTGGTGGCGCAGTGGGTTAAAGCAGCACACTATTAAGCAAACCGCAGCCACTGCAGGACAAGTTCGATCCCTGCCTCCGGCCAGGGAGGAGACCCACATGGCTTAGCAGACCTCTCCCACTGCTCCCCTCAGCAGTGTGTTTCTGTCAATCTGCCTGTTCTGCATCCTGCTCATCTGGTGGATTCTCTCACCACCCCCACACCTCTGGCCTGTACCCCAGTGCTTGTATGCATAAATAAATAAATCTTAAAAAAAAAAAAAAAAGATCAGCGTCTGAACTGTAAACCATATGGTAGATAAGAGACTAGATAATAAGTATCTGAGAGTTTTTAGACCATAGAGCTTGAGTGACAACCAATCAACTCCACTGTTGCAGTGTAAATGAACCACAAACTATGTAAGTGAATTAGCATACCTGTGTATCAGTAAGTATATCTTAACAGCAAAATTTGAATTTCATATAATTTCCATGTGTCAGGAAATATTTGATTTTAAAACTATTTTAAAATGTAAAATCCATTCTTAGCTTGTGAGTCTTAAAAAAAAAATCCTAATGAGCAGGACTGGCCTCTAAATTGTTGGAAGATAAGGGTAGAAAGGTGGAAAGGAGACCACAAGATCAGAAACCCATTCACCCAGCTACAGAAACTGAGGTCCTCAATGCTTAGATCACAAAGCATTAGACCCAAGCAGGTATCAGATTGCTGTAGGGGGTATCCAGAGCTTACACCTGAAGGTAAAGATGTGTAGATTGATGGCCATTGTAGAAATCTAGCCCCTTTCAAGTTCTGCATAGTGTTTTCAAAGTCAACAACTGCAAAACCACTCCAGGAAGGAGTGAGCCCCTCCCAAAGAGAGGAAGTCTGTATCAGCAATCTCTGCCCCTGACAAGGACCAACAGTCTTCTGCCCGCCTGTGCTATGCAGGTGCTGCTTTTGTAACAGGGTGGTCCCCAAGAAAAGGGGACCAGGTTCCCTGTCCCACCCAAAGAGGGTGTAGCTGGAGAGGAGACTGGAGAAGGAAGGAAACAGGATGGAAAGCAAGACTGAGACCTGGAGGAGGCAAATGGAGCAGAGAGACCTGTGAATAAACTACGCTTGCTTCTTGAAGAAATGCGGGTGAGACCCATGGGGAGGTTAACAACAGCAGTTTTTATCTTGATTTTGCTCTTCTCCTCCCAGACTTGTCAGGCTCTTTCTGATCCTTTTCAATGGGTCTTCACCGAAAGGGGCTTTAGACTTGTGGTGGGCTTTTGAGCCTTGCTTTGGACCAATCTTGTTTGGCCGGACTTTTGCCCACGAGGGGATGGGTAACTTTGGATTCTTGATTTAGGGAATATAGTCTGTCTTTTCTATATTGTTCACTAATTGTATTAAAGATCCTTCTCATTAAAGGTCTTAATAATATGTTTCGTCTTGATGAGACAGATGGCAGAACCTATTTAGAGCAGACAGGTTTTGGGGGTTCTGGGGTGCCCCTTTCCCTGCCCTGTAACACGTTTTGCCAACTCTTTCCCTCTGCAGGGCAGCAGCCTTCTGCATCCCATGACCTGTACCTTGCTGGTGCTTCTCTTCAGTGACTTCCCTCAGCAGAGGCAGTTCTCCTCAGGGCCAGCCACCTGTGACCATGCAGGCCTCTCTCTTAGCAAACCTGCCCCTCTCAGGGCAGCCCTTTCACCCACTTGTGCCTGTGCAAGTGTCCTTTATTCTTCTCTCCCTTTTGTAATAAACCTGCCATTTTGGATATAACTATCTCTGTCAGGGGAAACTTGCCAGGGAACGCGCCAGTGCTGGTAAAAGGGGAGCTCTGGCTGAACATTTCCAGAGTGAACCCAAGGACCCTACTCTCTGAACCCAACAGCTCTAAAAATGGTATCAAAGTCAAAGATTATCAGCCACTATTCTATGCACCTTACTTCTAATGAACTCATATAATTCTCTCAACAATCCTATGAGAGAGCTATTAATATAGTCCCTTTATAGAAGAGGAAACGGAAGATTCTCACAGCTAAACATTGGCAAAGTCAACAAATGAGCCAAGCAAATCTGGCTCCAGATTACACGTTATTTTGCAATCCAGCCTTATGCTAATAAATTCAAATTTAATATATTCAAGAGAAGCACTCCCAGAATAGTGGTGCATGGACCTCCAAATAGCCATTCTCCATAAAAAAACAGAGAACACTGACAACAAATCACCAAAAATCCATTTTTTCAGAGCCCTGGAGATTACCAGAAGACTTACAACAACTGAGATATTTATTTTAAAAAGAAGTCAAGTTTGGCAGGAACAGCAAGTTTTAAGGTGTTTTAACTTGTCTTATTCCTATACCTCTCTCTCCAGCTTCTTATAACCTTGAAAATAACCAGTCTGCAAATACAACAGCTGTGAAGTCAGCAGCCTAAGAACCATGGTTTAGAGTAACTTAATTTCGGAAATTCTCATTATTTGACCTGTTTGACAACTTCCTAGAAACCACATCTTACAGAACTTTATTTCATCGGGCTCAGATCTCAATCAGTATACACAAACTTTTCCCTGGGACATTTGTCAAAAATAATTAGTGGTAATTGTTTAATGTCACAATTGCCCAAAGGGGAGATAATTGTTAGAGCAAATAAGTGACTGACCAAAAAATTGGAGAATGAGATATACACATGGAGTTTTGAAAAGCTCCACCATGTTCTTGGAAGTTCTGTGCCAAGTCTGTGTTTATGCCCAGGAAAGATCTGAGGAGACCCTAATCTCTAAACGCCAGCTGATGTTGAAGCTCTATATAAGCAGGAAGCGAAGGCTAAGGCAGAGCAGTAAACTGTCTCAGCTGAAGGCGTGCCCCACCCTGACATGCTTGCAGAGCGCACCAGCAATGGGAGACATTGGTTAAAAGCACTTAAGGAAATCACTGTGCAATCGTTGACTATTAAGATAACCAAGCAGAAACATGGGACATGGCAAAGAATTCAGAATTTACAAAGTGCCTTCAGGAAAGTTACTAACCAAGTAGCAACAAGGACGACAAAATCTGAGGGAAAAGGAACAACCTGACATCCAGAGTTGCCACGATATTATTCAAAATGCCTAGTTATCAACAACCAAAAAAGTCAAGATACATATAAACAAACAACAAAAAGCATCAATAGGAATTATCCATTACTATTTTCTGTAATAAAAAATAAACTTTGTAATTATTAAACTTGAAGACCATGAAAATTGACGTGTAACTCCAAATAGTATTTGCAGACATGCCACAAGTATCTCAGTTCACATGTTTAATTTATTATCTTTAAGAAATGCTATTGAGATTATTTTCAGGGATTAAAATAAATTCATCAAAATGAGAACAAAGATTTAACATAAGCAACATCTTGATATCCCCTAGTTAAACTTAACTTTTCTCCCAGTGTTTTCCTTCTCAGAAAATGTCATCACTTTCTTGGGTCAAAAAAAAAAATGCAAATCATTTTTTTTCTCTCACCTTCGCTATTCAATACGCAAATTCTCCAAATTTATCCCATCCGTACACTTCCTCCCTCCCCATCTGCAGCCTACTAGTCCAAATTGCCCTAGTCTCTCTTCTCGATCGCTATACTAGCCTCCTTCCTGACGTGTTTCTCTGCTCTCCCTCCTGCCCTCTCCCCGCCAGTCTAGTCTCCATATAACAGCTGGAAGGACACTGACACTGTAATTCAGCCCATGACTGTTTTTCATCCTGCTCTACAGGGGCATATATAGCCTGCCCCCCCTGGAAGCCTCTCTGACCTCAATAATTTGAGAATGTCCCCTGCTCTCAGCTCTCCTATCACAGCTGATTTTTGTCCTGATCTTCTAGCAAGATTAGACATTCTTGCTTTAGGATCTTGCTTTGTGTTTCCTCTGCCAATCACTCTCCCCCTCCTCTTGTCTGGATCCATTCAGATTTCTGCTCAATTTTACCTCCTCAGAGAGGCTTTCTCAGACTATCCTTTCTAAAATGTCACCCTGCTACCTGCTATCTTCTTTCCCTGGTTTTTCTTCACAGCTTTTATTATTTCTTGACATTACACAGCTATGGTCTACTTATTGCCTGTCTCTTCGCATTCAAGTTTGAACTCCACGAATATGTCTGTTTTGTTCACCGCTGCATCCCTGTTGCTGTACCAGGCACATAGCAAATGATCGATAAACGCTTTGTGAATGAAGAGAAAGCGGATCAGGAGAGCAGAAAGAAAGTAGCGGATTACAATTAATGGCAAGTATATGTAAATTTTAAAATATTTTAATAAAAAAAAGAAAAAAAAACAAAAAAAAAACAAAAAAAGAAAAACAAAAAACAAAAAAAGAAAAACAAAAAACAAAAAAAGAAAAACAAAAAAAAAAAGAAAGTAGCGGAGAGCAGAGAAGCCGTATGTCTGAGACAGGGAAAGCAGCCAGTCTTCAGAATGGCTTTGGCCCTCGCCAGCTATGCG
The DNA here is from genome assembly GCA_019455555.1 of Galemys pyrenaicus. Classification (NCBI taxonomy): domain Eukaryota; kingdom Metazoa; phylum Chordata; class Mammalia; order Eulipotyphla; family Talpidae; genus Galemys; species Galemys pyrenaicus. The sequence continues at coordinate 1,316,580 of JAGFMF010011454.1, read as the reverse complement.
GGCTCAGGTAAAGTACAAGGGTGTCTTTAAGGTAGCCACTCTCAGTCTCTGTTCCTTGTAACCGAAAGAATGAAGCCAAAGCTGAATTTGGTACAAGGAGCGGGGTGTCAATGAACAGGCCTGAAGAAAGTGTGGCACTGACTCTGGCTCACCTCCAGGCGAGGACAGCAGCACCTTTCATCTTAGTATGAGAAGAAGTATGTGGGGACTGAGGAGATAAGTCTAGAAGACAAGCTATAGGCTGGAGTACCTTGGACCCCCGAAAGATAAATCTTCCAAGAAACTTTATGACCATTGCCTTAGGTCATCTCTGAGGGAAGTAAAGGAGAACAATTTATTACTTTTCGTTTTCTGAGTACCACAGGAAAGGGACAATCTTTGTTTACAAGTTGCACAGCTGGTGGAAGATAGAGAAAAATGGGCCAGTGTGTGACCTTTTTACCTCTGTCCTGTGTCTTATAAATCAAAATGGCAAGAAACACCCACACCAAGTGCAAAAAAAGGTAAAGACAAATGACACTGCCCCATATTGGAGAATCAAGCAGACAAGGACCTTGGCGCAGAGTGGCTGGAGACCCAAGAGCAAGCTCCTCTCCAAAGACTTGAGAGTGTACGCTGACAACTGTGGGTTCCCTGGTCCTATCCTATTTCCCACTACCCACAAGAAGCTGGCCTTAGAGTGCAAGCTTGGGGGAGGTGAGCAGGGTTTGCTGCAGATCATGAGCCTGAGGTGCAGGAGCTACAGGTGAACTATAGAAGACTACAACCCTCTGAGGTACAGCCCTGCTCAGCACCCTGCTGCTGACAATTGAACCTGGTTATATAACATAACCTTTGCTCTGCTGCTTTAACAGCTGTTGCTGAGAGAACCAGGCAGGCTCCAGGTTCCAGAAGGACTTCATATATTTGCAGAAGTTTCTCAGTTGCCTCCATTTGCAATTTGAATTCATAAGAAGCAATCAAAGTTATATATACAAACTTCCAATAGTCAAATAGATACCCATGTATTCTGTCACACTTAACAATCATATATATTGAACGATTTAAATCTTAAAATTATCCTTTAAGAAAAGTCATTTTAAGAACTGCAATGAAGTTCATCGCAGTCTTTGTTTCCAAACAGAGTTCCTAATATAAAAAGTTAAGGCATGTGAATATATGTTAGGGTTGGGCAAGGCTGCAAGTCACAGTGACTTAAACAAGGTTGAAGTCTATTTCTCCGTAGTAAACATCAGGTGGCTCACACTCCTCAGGCATTAGTGTTCCTCCCTTCCCACTGTTTTTAACATCGTATGAAAGTCTCTCTTCTCATGGATAAGAGGATAGCCAGTGCTCAGTCATCACATTTTTCCAAATAGCATAATGGAGAAAGGGGTGAAAAGGAAGAGCAATTTGACATAATTGCAAAATATTTATGCCAAAAATATAACCACAAAGTATAAATGTGATCTGTGCTTTGGTCACAAGGACATAATAGCTCCATATTATTGGGAAAGAGGCAATATTGCTTTTCTTAAATAATATATTGTCACTTGCCCTGGAGAAGTTTCCATTTCTTATACTAACTAGCTAGGTGCTCTCTGGACCCTGCATTTTCTTGTGTCTTATTTTTCTTGTAAGAGCCTCTGAGTGGCTATTGGATATTAATTGAACATGGACTTTACCCTGACCGATAATAATACCCTCCCAAGGAGTCACAGATATTGTTGCTGTTATTTTAGTGAAAAATGGAGATATTTAGTTTCTTAAGCTAAGAATTTAAACATGCAAAAATCTCAGTGCACAGAGCAAAGGAAGAGATAATCATCTTTCAAATTAAATATTTCCTCCATGAGGGTTTCCATGATCCACTAGATGGAATTAATCTCAGCTTCTGCTGTCTCCTGTAGCATGCAGCTTGTACCTCTATTGAATCTGTCATATTATGCCTCATTTTGAGATTGTCTGTAAACAAATCTGTCTCCTCCACTGGAATGGGAATTTAGTGGTATAACTAGTTTTGTTAGCTTCTAAATGCCCAGTGCCAAGCACAATACCTGACCATCTAATAAGTACCAAGTAAATGGTTCAGTTGGATGAGAAAAGGTGGACCATTAGCCGCCATCTCTCTCTTCCTGGCTGCAGACGCTGTCGGATGGCTTCTACCTCACTTGTCTGACCATTGTGTTTTCCCTGTTCAGTTTAACAGCTCGTTCGCAGATCTACATAAACTATATGTGTATAAAAATGTGTCTTTTACATTGAAATTTTCAAGATACGGATTTTCCTGTACCTCTAGAAATTCCCATGTTGTGGTACTTTTCTTTTCTGAACACTATTTTCCCTCTACCCCTTTTCCATCCCAGAAGTTACACTCACCTTCATACACTCAACCAAACACGGAACAGAAGAGAGAATAGGACCTTTACTTGCCCATATTCTTCTTCTTCTTTCTAATTGCTCCATTGTTCCAAAAACACTTGGACCTGTCTTGGAAAAACTAACTCTGGTCAAAAATACAGCAACTTCCCTACTCCAGAGTTTAATCTTCATAACAAAGGAAGAATCCTTCTTACCCCATTCTTATCAAAATAGCTGCAGTGACAAGAGACTTATGATCTCTAGACTTTTTAAACATAAACAAGTCACGTTGAAATGGATTAGAACAGATACTCCATGACGCCCTTCATAGGCCGGGGAGTGGGAGTGGCTCTGCCTCTATTTGCAAGGGACCCGTGACAAGGGTCAAAAGATGGGCTCCTTTCCAGGTCCAGCCCTGGGTCCCTGGCCCCTTCTGCCACTTACTGGCAGCTGCCAGGATTATCTCTTGGTGTTCAGCTTCCTAGGCGCCCACCAGATGCAGCTGCCAGGTTGAAAGGAAAGAAGAATTGATTTGAGTCTCCAGCTTGAGAATGTCCTCCCTCTCTGACCTTGTTCACTCTCTTGCCAATCCTCGGTCCATAGCAAATGTTTTGCTCTCAGTACTGCTTTGATGCATTCCCAGGATTTTTTTCTTCACTTTTCTGTGGCTGCTCATCTTGGCTGGCCCTGTGCCCTGACCCTCTCCAAAACCAGCAGGCCCTCCTCGCCAACCAGGATAATGATCGGCACTAAGAGAGCTGCAGCACTGGCTCTTGGCAGTCTGACAGAAACCAGGGAGGACAACGGCTGGGAGAAACCAGGACCACCTGGTCCATTTCTCCAAGTCGAAGAATCCCTTTGACTGTCATATGAAGAGAGAGTGGTCCTAATACTGAGGTGGTGTGACCACAGCAGTTTCTATTTTCACCTCCTTTTTAAAATTTATAAGATGAAAGTAACACCAGGAAGGCTCAAATATTCACACAGACACTGATGTCAGAACAGTGGCAAGAGCTTCTTAGGAGAAAGCCACATTTCCTCTAGGCTAGTACCAGGAAAAACCTAAGGAAATAGTGCAGGAAAACTCATGTTTGGTCAGACTTGCCAACAAAGAGAGCCAAAGTAGATTAGGTAACCCTGATCAAGCAATTACATTGTTCTTCCCAGTGAGTATATCTTATTGTCTGAAGTCAGACTTGTCTAGGGAATATTGACCTGGCATGGTACTGTTTTTATAGACCCTCCTGTCCACCACCCTGGTTTGTTCCTCTCTCCTGGGCTACATTCCAGCAAAAGGTGGTTGTAGGACTCTGTCTGAAGCAAAGTTTACCCTTACTGCTATAAGCAAGATGCAAAACAAAAAGGATTTTCAATCTGTAAGTCAGAAGTGGAGAAACATGTGATTTGGTTCCAGTTTTATCAAGGCTATGTGGACAAGCTCAGTTTCTTCTCCCTGTAAATCAGCTAAATATTTTTCTAGGTTCTTTCCAGACTCTGCTATAATAATTCATTCCTAATTGCATCCAATGCATCATAACTCTGAAGACAAGGAGAAAATGATTGGTTCCCAGACACACTAATTTCTCTTCACAGAGGACATTGCCATATAGCACATGGGGAGAGAGGAAGGTGATATCGAAGAAAGCTGTGCTCAGAGATCACAGAAAGAGACCTGGGAATCACTTCCTCTTGAGAGTCTTTTGAGATGACCAATATTCGCTCTTTCAGCAGCATCCTAGTCCTCTGTTGCTCATCCAGTTTACTACATAAGTGAATGCTCATATCTCCGTCACACATATTGTGTTTTTAATGAAATTCAATAGAAATGAAATGAAATTCAATAGAAAAATTGAGTAAGATGCCTTTTCAAATCAAGTTCACAAAATTTGTAGGCTATAGTAAGATTAAAAAATAAACCATGGATACTAATTGAAGAGTCATTCTGATCCTCTTTCATCTGCTCAGGGAAAGAATGGAGGGATTCAGCACATGTATAGAACTAGATACACCTGGATTCAAATTTGGTCAAGTTAACCTCTTATTCAGGTTCCTCATTCTCAAAATGGCACAGTGATAGTACTTCTCTCAAAGGATTTGTGAGATGAATGCATGCAAAAGTTTGTCATTCTTGATACGAATTTTTTTTGGCCATTCTATTATTTTAGAAGATAAGGATATAATTTTGAGTGAAGTGGTCCCAACACTTCATGCATTTTTTGGTGTGATGCAAACATTAAAAGATATCAAACAAAGATAAGTTTCAAAATCATAAGTGCTGTGTCATAGGAGTTTGAACTGGAAAGATAAGATTTATTGGGGTTAATGTCTGAGAAAAGTTAGCGGCAGAGGAAGCAGAGTTGGGCAGGAGGAGTCTCAGGCTGCAATGTGGAGCTCTCAAAAGGTTGACCAATTCAAGAAGGACTTAAGAAAAATGGTTTCCCATAAAAGAAGCCCCATCTTGGACAGAATGATAAAGGAGTAGGATCCCATACTCTGTCCAGTCACTAGGTTGGAACTGCCCCAGAAGAATATAGCCTTGGCTAGAAAGCTAGGGCAAGACCTGAAGATACTAGAATAGGGAAGTCAACTGCACTCCTTACAGCTGAATGCAAAGTTCTTGAAAGGACATCAACTGGGAATACCTCCATGACTATGTCCTCTAGGAAAGGAAACTAAAGAGAGGTTAATGTAGAATGTAACCAAGCCTTCTCTGACAAAGTATTATTTAAATAGAGATGTGAAGGACAAGTGAGTGTTAACCAGACCGAGAAGTGCAGGCAGGAGCCATCCAGGATGAGAAAGAGCATCTGAGGCACCACACTATGAGAAGTAGGTAGGACCTGGGTTAAGGGACCAAAAGAGTACAGGACTTAAGACTGAAGCCAGATCTGTCAAAAATTATTAAGACATATAAAGGTCTTGGGTCTTTATCATAAGAGCAAAGAGGTGCTAGCTTATATGAAGGGTGAGGGACATGATCAGATTTTCACTTTAAAAAAAAATGCTATCACTTCTGTTGAAAGAATCACCAGAACATGAGAAAATGCAGGAGACCATTTAGGACATTCTCACATAATATCTTATATCTAATAAGCTCTCCCAAAATAAGGCCAGTCATCATAACTGATAATTATAAGCCTGAATTACTATCTTATGCTTTTTTTCTGCATTAAATCTAGACACTTTTGCATTTGCTTTAAGTTCTGTATCAATTAAATCCAACTTAGTCTTAGCATAAATTACAGTCAAACCTTGAGTTACAGAAATTAGGGGCACTGACTTCTGACACAGTCAGAAATCCAAGGGTAACTTTTGACTGCCCAAAGAACTTAACTTCTAATAGCCTGCTGTGGACTGATGATATAGACGCCCCAATTAACATATTTTATATATTACATGTATTATATTTTGCATTCTTCAGTGAAATAAACCAGAGAAAAAAATCTTACTAAGAAAATTCCCTTATATTTGTCAATTTCCCTTATATTTGTCAATATGCTGTTTATGTCATCTATTTACAAGAAAATCTGTGTATATGTGGACTTTGTCACTGACCTATGTTGTTCGAGGATCAACTGCATACTGTTTAATAAGCTTATATTTCACTGCTCTGTTGCAGATATTCTGTTTCATTATAATAATCTTACCACAGTAAGTACTTACTAATGTCATGGAAAGGTTCTTGTAAACTGACTTTAAGGCAAGTGAGACATAAGAGAGAAGGTGCTCAACTTATTCAACCCCCTTGGGATTGTTTTCTTCACATCAACATTATAACAAAAGAGTATTGAACAAAATGATGTCATTCCAATAGCTGCTGTATTCCCTGAACACAATTTATACATTTCTGCTTTAAACCACAAGTCATGCCTACCTAAATGATTTCCTAAAGATACTCTGTCCCAAAGTATCTTTTCCTCCCACACTGCTAGAGTCTTTCCAGGCCACTCCACCTAGCTTGATATCCCATCTTGCATATCAGCCCTGCTAGCACTAATGGTTTGGTCAAAAATGGTACCTATTGTAAGGTGTTCTTTTCATTACCTCTTTTGAACTTTTGAAATCAACTAGGAGGTAATAGGCACTTAGAGAAATTTAGAGGAATAGTTTATCTTTTCAAGAAGCTCAGCATGTATGAAAAGAGTAGTTGAAAATGGTCAATGTAGATTATTTAGGATGGAGAACAGGAGCAAGTGAAAAACAGCTAGGAAAGGAACAGGTGTGATATGCCAGAAAAAAAAAAGTTAATGATCATAGTAACTAAAATGAGTTTAGTACTTACCTTGTACCAGTCCCTAAAAACTTATATGATCTTACTGAATACTTAAAACAATTTCTATTAAGTATAATTTTTATTCCTATTTTGTAGCATTAGATGATGACTATTTCCCAATCTCTAGTTCTTAAATGAAAAAAATGTTCTTCTACAAATGATCATTGGTGGGAGAGGGCACTGGAAAAACTGATGGAGACCAGATGGCCTCAGATGACATTGACTTCCAGAGGGAGAGATCAGATTGTGAGAAGTAGAGAAAGAGGAAGGTAAGAAGGAAGTGGGATTTGGAAAGAAGAGGCGTTTTAAAGAAGCTTTCCAATCACTTTCTCCATTTTCCTACATAACTTCAGCTGACTTATATTGCGCTTTAGAATTTTCTGCCTAATAAGGTGCCAGGTCTGACCTTGCTGAAAGCTAGATAACCCAGATCCTGCAGTTCTGCCCAGAGGTAAGGTATCTGAGAGCCCAAGAGAGTAAATTCCAGAAATTATCGTTAGAGAGGCACTTTTGTTACCCTCTGTGTTGCCACTGCAGCACAAGTTCAGTCCCTGGCCAGGGAGGGGACCCACATGTCACAGCAGACCTCACCTGCCTCGCCCACTGCTCTCCGTGGCTGTGTATTTTCAGTAATTCCGCCTGTTCTGCTCCTCACTCTGTCTCTGGTGAATCCTCTCATCCCCACCACCCCCACACACACCTCTGGCCTGTACCTGTATTTATGTATGCATAAATAAATAAATCTTAAAAAAAAAAAAGCAGCCGTGGTGAAGATGAGGAGCTTGAATTTACAACTAGGGCTAAATCTGCACAATTCTGTTTCTTCTCCCTTAACATGAGTTCACTGACTTCCCCCTTCCCTTACCCTCAAACTGCTGCTGGCAGGAAGACTGAGCAAGGCCTTGCTGAAGGAAGAGCCATTTTAACAAATTTTAGTAAGTGTGATAGTGCAGGGAAAGAATTCAGGACCTTATTTACATTTGAAGAACAATTTCATTAGAGTGGTATATTAGATTTAAGAAGTTTTGGGGGAAAATGTTTCAGAAGAACCACAGCAATCTCTTGCATGTACATGGACACAAACGCACAGCTAGATGCAGGCACAGACACGTGCTCTTAATTTTTCAGTTTCAAGCAATCCACACCTTTCAGAAAATGGTAAGTTGCTCATCAGGTGGTCCTAAATTTAAAGAGGGAAAGACGGTGGAAGCTTAAAGAGAAAAGGACTAGAGGGCTAGAGAAATAGACATTAAGAAAAGTTGTAAGGCAAGGTTAAGAGAGTTGTGGAATCAATTCTAAAGTAATTGCTAAAACTCTTTCTAAAGGAATATATTTTGTTAACTCAGGTGATTATAAAAGGAATTCCTTTTTCAGAAATTTTAATTGTGTCTGCAACCAGGTGCACATGGGACTCCTGGTGCTAGAATTGCAATGAGCATGTTAAATTCATCAACAGGGTATGATAAATCTCCCAACCCAAAGAGCTCCCATATACCTGCCATGCACCAAATTTACCCCCAAATTTGATTTCCTTGTTTTCATGTTGTTCTTCCAAGATTTTTGACTCTTAGATAAAAGCCCCTTACATGTTAGGCTATTTGCTTGCTTTCATCCTTCCTTACTCTACCTTGTAAAATAGTCTACCAATTTCTCGAGTCATCAATTACAGAAAATAAAGTTGCTAAAACCTTTAATGACTTTCTTGTCCAATTTCTTATTATATAGCTAAGAAAACCCAGACAAATAGGATGTATTTAAAATATTTAATATTTAAAAATAGGAAAATAGGTTAATTTTCCCAGGGTCGTGCAGCTGGCTCAAGGCGGGAATGGTAAAAGATTTAGAACCCAGGCTACCCCAGTACATGTTTCACTGCTGGCTACCAGCTCTTCAGTAATGTTCCTGGGCAGTTCTCTCATCTACTTTTCCCTCCTGGGGGCCTCTGCCAGCTCACATGGCTCTCTATGACATGGAGCCCATAATGACACACACAATGTGTTTACACCATACAAAAGCAATCTCAAGTGTCCTGGATGTTTCCGAAACACATTTGCTGGCCTTTTGGCCTAACTTGCACATGGAGCATATGTCTCTCTCTAAGCATGCTGGCCCAAACGCCTTCCTCTACAAGGAAGTCTTAAAATAGGAAAAAGGAAACTCAACAGAAAATTCTTAAGAGCAAATTTAAAGTAAAGCAAATGCATAACAAAACTATCACCCTCCCCCGCTATAGCATCAGGATGTACTTCCAGGTTGATGCACCTCCTCATGGGCATCCCCTTTTAATATTGGTTTCCATCCTTAACATGACTTTAGCTCAAGCTCAGCGTAGGAATAAGCTGTCAACGGTTTTGCTCCCTCTCAGAATCGGTGGAAAAACATACAGAGAACACCATTACATCTAGAACTTCATACAATATATAACCGGAAGGCAAAAATAATTTTTCTGTCATCCATGGCTGTGGCAGACTGCCAAGTGCCTAGTTAGTATCCATAATTCCCACTTACCTTGCTAAGAGATTCCAATTTTATTTAAAGCAACTCAGGGCCAAACTTAAACTTATGTCCACAGCCTCTATTATAGTTAGGATTAATCATATGAAACAGACTTGGTAAAGACGTAAGCAGAAATCACAGAGTGGACTATTGCAGGGAATGCTCTTTAAAGGGTACTGACTCATTCTGTTGGTTAGTGTGTATTTGCTCTCCCCCGTTCCTCCTACCTGTATGGTGGAATGATGGCTGGAGCTGCAGAAACCAACTCTGACCATGTGGCAATCTTGACGAAGGAGACTACAGGCTAAGTATGTTGATATCTGAAAGAATAAGGCTGAGGTGTCAATGACATTAAAATACCCCTATGTCAGCTCTGGGCTACAGCTTCCCAACTCTATTATTTGTTATTCTCAAGAAAAGTAGGTTAACTTGTTTAAGTCACATGTTTATCTTTTTTTTTTTTTTTAACTTGAAGCTAAAAAGTACTGATGTGGGAGCCAAACAGCCCCAAAATGCTTTTAGAGTTTTGGATGTCCTAATGATTCTTCTGCGTCTGCATCTTTTACTTCCTTGGAATTTCCCAGTCCTTTTATACGCCCCTACCTCTACCACTTGTGCTTCTGTGAGACCAGAACCTTCGCCCTTCAGTTCCCTGGACTTTCTCTCATCCTTGCCTAACATTAGCTGCATTCCCTGAAAGGCCTGGCTTTGCCTCGGAAATGCTGATCCTTGTGAGTCCCACCCCTCCTGCTCCCAGCCCTTCCGGTCTAGCTTGCGTACCTGTTACCTGTCACGGAGCACTGTGGTGCCAGCAGGCACAGAGCAGGTTCTCTATGGATCCGGCAGCTAGTAAAGGCGAGTCCTGGAGCCCTGAGGGGCTTTTTCAGGCTTTTAATGATCTTTCTATGCAACTTGTAGTGCAGCAACCAGGCACAGGGTAGGTAGGAGGGCCAGGGGGCCAGGAGGCCTTTGGAGTGCCTAGAGGCACCCCAGAAGGGAAGCAGGAGGCCTGGGGTGGGGGTGCAGGACACTTGCAGACCACCTAGTCCCCAGTGAACCTCTACTCTGGCTTCCTCTCGTAACCTTTCCACCACCGTCTGCTACTCCAGCCTCTGCCACCACCCTTATATGGTCAGCCTCCAGACTCAGGTGTGCCCACTTACGCACGCCCACACCATCCCCCAGCTGTCCACCATCAGGCATGCATACCAGGAGCCCACGCACCCACGCTCCTGCATTCCAGGCTGCAGGTACAGAGGCCAAGGGCAAAAAAGCCTGAGCAATCTTCATTTACTTTACAATTATCTGGTCAACTTTCTAACAGAAGACTTGCATGTAATGTTTCTTTGTAGAACATCTTCCAAGATCTGCTCAATGTTTTTATCTAAAACACCGAGATGTATTCTTTCCCTTCCTAACAGTTTCTATCAAACTGAGTAACGAATTCCCCACAATTCCAGCAAGGAGTAATCATGACTGATTAGACCCAGCTGAAAATCTATCTGTAGGTGGCTAATGAAGAAGCTTCTAGTTCTATGAAAAATTTCCCCAAAAGCTAGCCATAGAAATACAGAAGACCTTATTCTATTTTATCGTGTTTACTCCTTAACCTTTCCCATGGAGTTAGGATTCTGGCAACACACAGGACCCGAAATCTTTAGGGTTCATATTTACTTAATGAATAAGTGATAACTTTCAAACCTATCTAAAATACTCAACTTGTAGACAGAAAGAGCAAGGAAAAAAAGGAAGTCATTTGAATGGTAACGTTGCTGTCTGATTTTCAGTGAAGATAAGTAAAATTCTTCCCTAGGCTCTCAGTTAGCAATATTAGCTTGTGATTATAGTTCGTTGGGTCAAGTAGTTTCTCCTTGGATCCCGGTGGCGATCCTTAATCCACGCCCATTGGGGAGCAGTTTTCCCGGTGCAGGTTCTCTCCACTAAGGCAGTGTTTTAAGTTGGCTCCTGTGCTCTCTGACCTGAGTCAGAAAAACACAAAAGACCACCCTGACTGGCCAGGGATGAGCCAGAGAAGGTACGGGTACAGGGCTGCATAAATTGGCTCTCCCCAAGAGTCTCAGGTTCAGCTCTCTGACTCACCATCACTTTCAACAAATTGGAAACTGGTATAAAAAACATCACAAATCGTCTATTCTGACAGGGCAGAGGTGGGGCTGTCAGTGGCTCTTTCTCGGTTTTTCATGCCAACTGCTCAGAAGGTCTGGCCTAGAGATCATTTCTCCCCTAGGGAATCTCATTTGCCTTCCTGTATCATGCAGCACGAGTCTGCATACACACACACCCCTAACAATCACCTCCAGATTTAGCCCCATCGCCCTCAGCAAATAGAGGGCATTAGTAAACAACAACAAGACACTGCTTTTACTTTCACATTAAATACAGAAAAAAATAGCTCTAGATCATTTCAGGTGGTGGAACTCGGGGTGTTTTTATTTCTCTCTACTTTCAATTGTCCTATATTTTGTTTGAATATAATACACATAAATGCTCTAACATTTTCTGAGCACTGACTCCAGGCCAGGCATTCTGCTAAGCCTGTCATCTATTTTATCTTACAATCGTTACAAATCTGTGGGTTCAGATGACTTACCAGTGGTTAGCCTCCATCTTAGCTCAGGCCTCACTCATTAAAGTCAGAACTCTTAGCTAATATGTTATTATTTTTATGATGGAAATATATACATTGTTTAAAAGATTAAGATGTTGAAACTAGAAATTAGTCATGGTTTTGTCTTAAAAAACTGAACTGTCCTAACAAGAGGGTACATGGTATAGAATATTTATGGTATCATGGTTAACAGCCTGGATTCTCAAACCAGAATTCATGAACTCAACTCCTAGTCTTGTTAGTTCTGTGACCCTGAGCAAGTTATGTAAGTTCTCCATGCCATATGTTCACCATCTGTAAAATGGAGATAATGATAACACCTACCACGGGGTTATTCTGAAGATTAAATTAATTATATAAAATGCTTAAGTAGTGCCTTGCATATAGTAAGTGCTGTAAAAGTCATTGATGTTATTATTATTATTAGTTACTGTTATTGTTAATATTATTGTTGTTATTATTTTTCTGAGATTTTGAAGCCAGGCTTGCATTTTCCTATAAAGAAATTTAGGCTATAGTTTTCCTAAAGTCCTGAATCTCAGATTCCAAGAATGAAACTGTCTGCTTTCCTACTGGTAAAGCTGTAAAGGAAGGGATGACGAGGGCAACGTGGTCAATTTCTTTAGGGCTGAATGGATGCACCTCACAGAAGTATCAGTTTAACTCTGGTATCAGTTTAACTCATAGCTAAGCCTTAGAGCTTTTTCTCCCTTTGTTTAACAAATTTAATTATTATTAACAGTATCATATAACAAAAGTCTGTTCATTATTTTAAAAGCAGGGGTAAAGTGTTTAGAAATTACCAAGTGATAGTCAAAGAGATAAAAACACAATATATGGAATAATAAAAGCATGGTATATTTTCTGCAGAAGAAACAATAATTGCCTAAAATACACTCAAAAAGCAAAGTGAGTCATTTCATTATAAAGCACATGAAGGAGTACAAGAGCTTGCGTCTGACTGTGGGGAAAATTCCTAAGTTAGGGTTCTCCCTGGGTTCTCCACAGGGGTGTTGCCTGCTTAGAAAATCACAGACCTTGAATCCTCAGGCCTGGTCTTCCAGCCAATGTTGGTGACTCCCAAGTCAAGGTCCAAGAAAATATATTATAGATCAGGTACAATCAGAGAAATGAATTCAACTGAGGAAAAGCAAACAGTGATGCACTCTTTTGTCTAGAGACTATAAACCAACAAAGTGCTTCCTCATTTCTCCCCTCACCTTAGCCCAGTGCAAAGCAGCCCTAGCCAGGCACTACTAGAATCTGGGAGGTGCCTCTCTCTGGCTGTGTAAAGCCCTTATGCTGCACTGAAATCTGCCCTCAACTTCTAACCTTGGTCTAGCTCTATATCTTGACAGGCAAGAATAAATTTATTCTGCCTGTCATGTGAGAACCTTTGAAATATTTCCAGGCCATTTTCTGGTGTTTCTTTGGTTGACATTTTTTCTTCTCTGGGCTGAATGTGACCATTTCGAGCAACTCCATTGGTTTCCTGACTCTCACCATCCTACTTAACTTGCTCTAATTGGTCAATATCCCCCAAGAATTGTGGTCCCTACCACAAAAGCTGGTCTTCCAGTGTGGTCTTTACCACAGCCCACTCAGTAGGGCCAGGGCTGCCTGTGAGTTCCACCTCACTTCCCTCATGCAGTGAATGGCTAGGTTGGTTTTGGGCTTTTTCATCAGACACATCATGCTATTGACAAATATTCAACTCATGGTTAAAGATTCCAGCTTTTTTGTATGAACAAATACTGTCCAGGTAATCTCTACCCTCCTGAATAGCTGGTTTTCTTTTTCACCCCAAATAAAGAATTCAGCAATTATTTCCTCATACATTTTTTTTCTTATTGAGTTAGACAAGACACTCCAGACTGTCTGGAATTTTGAATTCTGATTTAGTTCTGTAACTATACTTTCCAGTTCTGTGTCACTTGTAAGTTTAGTAAAAACGCTACTTCACCTATTGATGCCAAAATAAAGCAAATTTTCTGATAATATTGAAAGTGTAGTTGGGTACATGGTGCAGAATGACTTCTAAATTAGCTTGAGCAATTTATAGACTTTTTCAATTCTCCTCAACCCACCTGGGTGACATGTAATACAAAGCACACAAGAAAAAGAAGTCTCTTTGAAGTGGATGCAGAGCAAAGAAGAAAATGAAGATGTACCTCCCTCCTCATCCTCGGACTTAGGACTGGACAATCTTGTGGTCTGATTTAGTTATCATCCCTTGGGAGTAGATTGAGGTTAATGATCCCTTTAAAGATGACCCTAAATAAATCATGACTCAGCCTCACCACCAGCTTCCCTGTCCAGGAACATCAGAGGCAAAAGATTGGCCTGAAGGCATCATTTAAACAGAATGGTGGTCAAATGCAGGACCCCTCATCTGAACAACTCTCAGCCCTTTGCTGGTTCTTTACCTTCCTGCCAGCAGCCTTAGCCTCCTCCCTTTTTCCTTTACTTCCACAGGCTCAGTACCAGCAAGAAAAGGAGTTTTTCCCTTGTATTTAGACCTTGCCAGAGGAATTGAAACTTAAGTTTCATGAACTCAGAGTTAGGAAAACAAGACTTTCAACAAAACTAGGGAATAGAAACAACTTTATGGCCAGGGCATGCTAACCTACATAATGTTTTCTCTGCTACAGTTGACATGAATATATACTCTGAATCCTAATGTTCTGTCGTATTCATGACTTTCACAGTTGTCCTTTCAAAGGGAGATAATCATCATGATAGTCTGTAGGAAATTCCCTTGCATGGACTCTGTGGGCTCCTTTCCCTCATAATCTAAGGTCAGATAATCTCAAGTGGAACTTTAAGACATTTTCTACCCAGTTGTCAGAGTGAGAGAGCATAAGTTTGTTTCCTAGACATCAGCTCAGGAAGCATGCCAAGACCCAGGAAAATTGTCTCTAGATTGTTCAGTGTCAGGCTTTGGCGTTATTTGCTGGCCTTAGAGCTATCTATACACCAGGATTATATATCCTAACCCTCAAAGTCTATCATCACATAACTGCAGCTTTTGGTTTTGGCATTTGAGCATTGATTGCTACAACCTTCCCCTGGTAAGCTACCTTATGCATTAGGTACTTACAAATGTATATGGAAGAAAAATAGTTGTGCAGGAAGAGAAGGAAGAAGGGAAGGAGGGGTGAAGGAGGGGGACGAGAGAGGGAGGGAAGGAGGAATGGGAAATTGCTCAAGGATGCAACAGTGATTAGCCCTTGAGAACTAGGAAACAGCATTTTGTTCTGAGAATTAATCATATAATAATCCAAAATGGATCAGATCAGAATATGCAAAGTCATCTTAAAGCAACAACATGGATTCTTAGTCAAATAAGTGGTTTTATATCAGTGGTTCCTCAAACTAACTGATGACCAGTCACTTGGGATCCCAGTTTGCTAATCACTTCCATAGACCCAATGAATTAGAATTTCTAATCAAGAGGGGAAAAAAAGGTTATATTATTTTGTAAATCCTCCAGATGATTTTATGGGATTCAGTCCCACCCTGGTTTAGGGGAAGACCTTGGGAAACAGTTCCACTGCAAGAGGTCTGAAAAAGATAAATATATAGAAAGAGCAAAGTGTAGGTCAGAAGAGGTTTGGACAGCAAATGGAAGGTGGGCAGAAAGGCACAGTACCCTCTAGCTTGTGCAAGCAGGATTCTGGAATTGGGTCTACCCAATTCTGGCACTACCCAGTTACCAGAAACATCTAGACCATCTGGAGAATGGATTCCTGTTGAGGAGACAGGAGCCCAGATGAAAAGAGCCTGAAGTTATTAAATATTGAATCATCTAACTCCCCCTGTCAATGTTCTTTGCTCACTGAGCAACCTTCTGATGATCTCTCTTCCCTTGCAAGTGGCCCACAGGGAAAACAGGGCAGATGGGGCCAAACGTTTCCCATTGTAAATTAATAAAGTGGCATTCTGGTTATATATCAGTCTCTTGTGAGTTACCATGAGTCAGCATCGCTGAGTCTGATCATCTCGGACACTGCCAAGATTGAGTCCCTGATGCTGCAAAGCTGGGGTCTTGACCCTGAACCTATACACCAGTGAATTCATCAGAGTAAAAGTGTCCCATTCAGGCTTCCTTCCCATTCAGGAAGACTGCCAGTTAACAACCTCTCCTAGGGAAGACTGGTGAGAGAACCCATTTCTCAAGGGAAGACATGATGGAAGAATTTCTTGGAAGTGTATGTGCCTTACTGAGTGCATGAACTGGGAAGAAGAGGTAGAGTTCTTATAAGAACAGTCATTTAAGATGTTCTGTCTGAAGTGCTTTCATATATGTTAGCTCGTTTGACATAACAATCCTGGGAGGTAAGTCATTCATTTATTGTTGCTGTTGTTATTTCAGAGACGAAGAATCTGAATATAGAACCACTTACCTTGGATCAAAAGTAAATGGCACAGCAAAGACTAGATTTCAGATCTTTTGACTCTTCTACGTTGTTCTTCTCCCTGCCCTTCTCATTTAGAAAGGAAAATACTCTGAACAAACTCCTACAGGAGAAATAGAAATAGCGGGTATGGGGTAGAGTGGGACTGGGTGTATGGGAGGCTAGGACACAGACTTGGAAGGGCAAGTAGACAGCAGAGCAGGAATATCAGAACAATGGTGATATGAAAATACATTACATTCTTTCTTAGCTAAGGGAACTCAGAAGTGATTCAATTTAATAAAACAGGATTATTTATTGGGCTAAGTACTTCTCAAGAGCTTAGGAAACATCATTTTTAACATGTGCTTTGGTGTAAAGAGTGACCCCCAAATCTTTTTTCTTTCTTTAATAGCAGCTTCAATGAGTACTATACACCCAGGATATTTAAAGAGAGTTGGGGAAAGGGAGAGTATAGTAGTTGAGAAACTATGATTAGGATTCTGGCAGTCAAAACCAAGTTGGAACTGTGGACTTGATGGCATCTCATCAGGGATCGATATCTATGCAAAATCCTTCTGAGGGAAATTGAAAACGATGCAGCTTCCTCAACAGTTTCCTGTCGCTGTATTTTATCTTAGGTTCTCGATGACTGCACCAGTGACAGTTCCCAAAACAATTCCTGTTTTCAAATTCCATTTTACAATTGCATGAAAACAAAATCCAGATCCCAGAAGCCCAAGGATTATAATATGAAAGGAACAAGTCCCTGGTCTCTTCCTCCTCTGACTTCAGCATGACCCACAGCTGGGATAGGGGTTCCTATCTGTCAGACATTAATCTAAGGACACTGCTCTGTGACGGCATGTTTAGCTAATTGGTTGATTCAGTTTTCTCTTTACAAGTCTGTATGTTCTGGTGTAAGCCCTCTGGGCGGCAGAGGGAAAGAGAGCTGCCTGTTCCTCACCCAGTTGTTCATGTCTGGTTGGATCAGCCTCCCACCTCTGGCTGATTCATCAGTCTCAGTCTATTCAAACAGATGGGACTTCTATTTAGGTATTTTAATAGCATGTATTTAAGATACTCTTTTGAGAATCTGATCTGACAAAGGTTTGAAGTGTTGAGCTCACTAGGCAAGTAACTTTTCCCAAACCAGGTAATTTGAACAAGTACTTAACTAAAGGACTACTGTGTGCCATTGTGTGCCCAGCATTGAATTAAACAGCTAGAAAAGAAGTATAATGCTTGACAGCCAAGCTCCTGGAAGCTTCATTCTCCAGGGAGAAATAGTGCATGAATGGATGTCTTTGTGTTTTTACAAGTATCTTTGATTGCTCTGTGCCGTGAGTCTGATCAAGCTAAATAGGGCACTGTCCACACTTTTATATCAAACCTGCATCATACAATTCAAGGGAAAATGACGATTGTCTCTCATGAGAGAAATGAAATAAAAGATCTAAAATTTATTGAGGATCTTGAGTGCATTAAATGTTCTTCAATATACCGTGTCCTTGACACCACGCTGCTGTTTGTTATTGCTCTTACCCTAACTTTAAATGATGTCTGCTTCCCCTTTCTGCTATACTTACCCAATTTTTATCCTTTTTTTCTGACCCGCAGAAGCCTTTCATTTCCAACCTTCAGGCAATAAAGATATGATTACTTTATAGTTTTTCTGGTAGTACTATGCATTTTGGAATGTCAGTTTAGTGCCTAGTATCTTTTATTTTTTTAAAAAGATTTTATTTATTTATGCGTACAAGAGCTGGGGTACAGGCCAGAGTCCAGGGAGGTGAGAGGATTCACCAGAGACAGAGCCGGGAACAGAACAGGCAGACTGACTGAAACACACTGCTGAGGTGAGCAGCTGGCGAGGCAGGGGAGGTCTGCTACACCATGTGGGTCCCCTCCCTGGCCAGCGGCAGGGATCGAACCGGTGCTGCAGTGGCCGCGGTTTGCCCCACAGTGTGTTGCTTAATCCATTGCGCCATCAGGGAGGCCCTAGTACCTAGTATCTTTTACTGTCTTGTATTGGTGTACAATGTTTCAGGCTTGAGATGATCATTAATATAGTAAAATATTTATGGGTAAAGCTCAATTTATATTTAAGCTTGTAAATATCAATATATTTAAGTATATTGATCATTTACTTAAATATATTTGTCAAACACCAACTTTGCACCAAATCAACATTGTGGGGAAAGCATATATAATAAAAGATTCCTGCTCTCAAGG
This sequence comes from Galemys pyrenaicus, assembly GCA_019455555.1. Lineage (NCBI taxonomy): Eukaryota > Metazoa > Chordata > Mammalia > Eulipotyphla > Talpidae > Galemys > Galemys pyrenaicus. Next base: position 1,298,210 of record JAGFMF010011454.1, on the reverse strand, counting down.
AACTCATACATATTTGCTATCTGAAATGGAATCAGGATCTTTCTAGAAAACACTTAGCATAGTGCCATACATGTTAAGTCTTCTATAAATAAATGCTATCATTAGGTATTTTTCTCTGTGACTGGATAGAATGGAAATAGAGATAAGAACTGAAAGAGAGTTATAGCAATTAGGTTGGTTTTGGAGGTGTGTAACAGAAAATCCAACTCAAAGGGGATACACTGTAGTGGGGACCTGTAGGTTTATCTAAGTGAAAATTTCAGCAGGGTTCTGATTGCCTATGATTCAATCAGGCTTCATTTCTGTTATTCTCTTGTATTGGCTTTATCCTCAGACTGGTAGCAGGATGACCGTATAATTCCAAGCTTCACATTTAACATAACATTGAAAGGAAGAGTCCATTCCTTCTAGAGATTCTCTTAAAATTAAGGAAAAATCTTTCTTCTAAGCCTTTGCAAATCAATCTCCAAGAGAATCACAAACCCTTTTAATTTCTTGACCAAGGAATGTCACAGACTGCTCGAGTTGGAGGTTCTTGATCCAGGCACTGGGAAGAGGGAAAGATTACTCCATCAGTTAGGATGGCCTGCTCCTACTGCAATAACTCAGGCAAATCTGAGTGGCTTAATTCAGCAAAAAAGTATTGTTCTCACTACATGGCAGTGTACGTCAGCACGAAGAGCACAACTATTGTAGTTACTCTGGGACTCACTCTGACAGAGGCTTCATCTTGACATAGCTTTTTTACTAATCAGTGCAGCAGGGGGGAAGGAACCTGATAAATTATACACTGGCTTTTAAAAGCATCCGTCTAGAAATCACATTATCACTTCTCACATTTTATTGGTCAGAGCAAGTCACATGGTCACATCTCACTTCAAGTGAGGACATGTAATCATACCACGTGTCTAGAAGTAGACTATGAATAGCCCAAATACTACTACAATTTATCCTTGACTCGATCAGTACTAACGGTATAGATGCCAGTATAGTTATGTTTTCCTAAAGTATATGTATGCCCTTGGAAGAGGATCCCATAGCAAAAATCAGGTACTGTAAGGAAGAGAAAATGAACGGCAATGAATAATGTTTATTACAGATCTAGCATGGCAAACTGATTGCAGATATCAAAGAAATGGTAAATGCATTAGAATGAACAAATTGCCAAAGGATGAGAAGAGAAGCAAATACTTCTACAAGCAAAGGTTGTAGATTGCAGCCAATGTTAACAATCTAGAGATCTGTGTTAACACAAAAGGTCCAGGTGAAAATAGGCAGTAGGCCAGTAGTGCGTGAGCCATGACTTTGTGTTGCATTCCCCAGTATGGGTTTGGGAGCACATAGAAAGCAGATCAGGGAGATATGTAGGAATGACCAATGACTTGAGGGTTTCATGGAAGGCCACAGATGTTAAAGAGGTTGAAGAGTGAAAGAAACCAAGGAATTCTCAAATGGGTAGTGGGGCCAAATTGAGGCCATAACGTAGAGCCAGTCATAGTCATAAACTAGGTAAAGTCCTCGAGGAGTAACTTCTAACAGTAACAAAGGCAAGTGGCAAAAGCTACAGAGAGGCAAAATGGAACCCAGATGATGGAAAATGGAAGACAGCTAATCTGAAATACTGAAACAGAGGTGTGGCCTCTTGTCCCATTGGGCCTACGGGTATTAGAGAAAAGAAGTCTCTATGGGAGAAGAGACTGTGAGTTTACATTAGTCATGTTTCTACCCAGGGGACACAACACAATATAAAAGAACTCTTCCACATTTGCAACCAAGAGACTTGGTTTTCAGTCCCAGCAGTGACTATAAATATATTGGCAAAGCATCATAAACGTCTTTCAACTTGTCTCGTTAACTGAAGTGATGCTCCTCAGAGCATTAAATGAAAGTTTAGGTGAAAAAAATCTCCTCAGAGGACCGAGCCACTATACTTCAAGGGGTGGGGAGGTGGCGTAATGATAAAGAGATCTGTTTTTCAAAACATAATGAGGATGATATTGAAAAATTTTCAGTGATCCAATGCAGTCTTTGAGTCATAGTAGTTTGGGAGGACAAAGCACTGTCACAGAATTTCAGTCAGTGCTCTGCTTGGTGTTTTGTTCCAGTTGGGAGAGTAGGAGAAGGTATAGATGGTGTCAGTTTTGAAGGAGTTAGACTAATGCAGGAGATGTGAGCATAGATATTCATTGCGTTGCCATAATTTCATAGCTTAATGGATATCAGTAGAAAAGAGCAGCAAAGAAATTATCACTAAATTTACTAGAAGTTATAGCCTGTCAGAAACACAGTATGTGACTGACATACACAGCGTGGTAGGTTCTCTCCACCCACCCACTAAACATAAAGGCCCACCCTGTCTTGCCTTTTTCTACCCTCCTACACAGGTATTAACCTGCATATAGGCATGTAACAGCAGGGAAGGATTCTCTTGGAACATTATGAGAATTCTTTGTTATTTCCCAGGTAGGTCACTACCCTGAAATGAAAAGCTACCAGCCTCCTGTCTTAAAGCTGATGGAACAGGGCTGATTAATCTGACTTCATACTGAGCAAATACATGTGTAAAGCAATTTTGTTCTGAATCCATCTTCTGAATCCTAATAATTGCTATCATCACTACCCCCAGATAATGGTACACTTCCAGGGATGTTCACAAAGAAGAGTCTCACATCATGCTTAACTAAATGAAGGTATTAGCACACTTCTGACCCAGATTTAAAGGTTCTGACAGAGACGTGGAGCACAGAGATCACAGTTCAGTTTACGGCTCTGGAAGATGGAGATAAGTCTATGTCAGAACTTAGAATCTGAATCTCAGGAATGGAGAGAAAGGGGAACTCAGAGAAGCTAATTCCCTCAGGAAAAATAATTCAGGAATCTTGAATTCTTACCTGATTCTTACCTTGAATAATTACTGGGAAAGGTTCTCTGGTCACAAACCCTCGAGTTGTGGTATTCTCTGTTGACTTCCACATCCAAAACACCTATCTTAATTATAAGGCCCTGTCTACTCCCCACTGAATGACAGTAATTACTGTACAGTGTTAAGAAAGATATTACTTTAAAAAGAAGTAACATATAATCAAAAGAATAGTAAGAAAAGAACCAAAATACAAAAAAAAAAAAACTAAACATCCATCAACAGCTGGATGAATAGACAAATTGTGTATATAATAACACAATTGAATTAGCATAAAAAGGAAAAAAGTCTTGATACATTATACTCGTGGGTAAACTTTGAAAACATTATGCTCAGTGAAAAAGCCAGATGCAAATGATCCCATATCGTACTGCTCTATTTATGCAAAATATCAAGAATAGGTAAATCCCTGGAGATAGAAAAAAGACTGGTGGCTGCCAAGGGCCGGGGGAAGGGCTTGCTTAATGGGTACTGGGTTTTCTCTTGGGTGATGAAAATGTTTAGACTGGACAGAGATGGTATCTGTACAATATCGTGAACGTGCTGAATTTTTCCACTTAAAAATGGTTAATTGTGTGGCATGTGAATTTCATAATTAAAAAGTCCAAAAATAAAAAGGGAGGACACTGACGTAGCTAGTATATATGCCTTTATCCCACTACATCACTCCTTCTTTCTAGAAGAAAGTGAGTCAGTTATTCTAACTGTGAAACAACAAACATTTGCCAAGATAAAAGAAATGACTAAGGATAAAGATAAAAGAAATCTGGGTCTTTGATATCATGAAGGCAGTCACAATACCAACAATTTTATTAGGAGACAAATAAAACCTCTCACTGAAGAAATTAGCACAATCTTTGTCCTTTACAATATTTCTCTTTAAAGAATGATGTTAGCATGGGCTAGGAGAACAAATTCACATGCAAGTCTTAGGTTAGATATGAGTGTTAGATATACTTTTGGTTAGGTAGTTTCATCAGTTGCTGGAAAAATGCCATTTGCTATGAAGATCAGCACTCACCATCTGTAAATATTCCAAACAGGAAAAGAATTAATATAAAACAGCATCATATATATTAAGTATACATGTGACAACAGAAACTAAAAAATTACTATCAAAAGATGTAAGGGCCACAGTATTTATGACCTGAAGAAACTGCCACATAATTCTTTATTCACTTTATATATATTGATGTCTACTTACTACGTGCCAACGGTTGAGCCAGGAGTATGAACCAGAATACAACTACAATGAAGAAGAAAGATCAATTCTCTGCCCTCGCGGAGCTTACATTTTAGTGAGGGGGAGATACAGAAAATAAACACATGAGCAATTTCACACATACTTTATATTAATATAACACATACTGAGCAATGTATTAGGCTTCCAACTCTCCTGATTCATCACTGGCCTTAGCTCCTTCATCTCCAGAATGGCTTTGCAGGGTCTTGGGTTCCCCAGTTACCTAGGAGTCAGCAGTACTTTCAACATCACACCATTGATCTCAGTAGCTGAAAACCTATCAGTTCTTATCACCGTTGCTAACATTATCCCTACATTTGCCTCTTCAGGAAAACAAAAGCAAAGAAGCACAAAACACCTAACCCTGCTCACTCCTACTCCCAAAAGGGGAAAATTAAAACAAAGGCAAAATCCATTATTGTTCCCAAGAACAATGAGCCTACAAACAAAACAGAGCCTACCTTTCTGGTAGAGGAGTGTAGGTACAGCATTCAAAAACTTGCACGTGAGAAAAAATGCAAATAATCACAAAGTATAATACATGTAACTCTATCACCAAAAGGAGCTGTCCAATACAAATATAATGCAAGCAACATATACGCAGTTTTAAATAGCCACATAAAGTAAGAAGAAACAGGCGACTTGTTTTAAATAGCGTATTTCTTTTAATCCAACATACCTATAACATTATCTTTCAACACATAATCAATTTAAAATAATGATATTTTACATTTTTTATTCCTATACCAAGTCTTCAAAATTTGGTATGTGTTTATATTTATAACACCTCTCATTTGGGAGTAGATATATTTCAAGCACTCAGTGGCAACAGAGAGAGGCACCTTTTGGACAGTGCAGCCCTAAACAAAATACTCACTAAATCTCATTATCCCAAGAACATTAAATGGCATTCCAGAACTGAATCTTCTAAGTCTCATTGGCTGCACCCAAGAAGCTGTATTTTGGCACTCTCAACTGTTAGTCCTAGAGACACAGACCTAGGTGCAAGGGACTACAAGTGAACATAATTAACAGATTGAGAGAATATTTTTGCAATTCAGGCAGGAACAATGATCAGCATTGTTGAAAAAAGACTGTTTTCCAACCGCCAATATTATTCCATTCATCCAGTCAACATTTATTGCAAGCCTACTATGTGCCAGTAGTAGCCTCACCTTAGGGAGCTTAGTTTTGGGTAGGATAGGTTGAGTAACATAGTTAAAAAAGAAATAAACAAGCTCATTTCAAACAGTAATTTTTCTATTAAAAACAAATAACAAAATGGGTAGCTATGAATAGAGAAATAACTACTTCAAATAGGGCTTCTCTGAGGATGTGTCATTTGAGCTGAAAATAAAGTAACAAGAGGAGAGTCTTTTATGCAGAGAATACAGTTCCAACAAAGACCTAAGGCAAGAACAACTACTTTTTGCAACACAGAGACAATGGCAAAGTAGTTAACAAGGTGAAAAGTAGATGCGGTCATAAAGGTACTTAGGGGCCACACCACTTAGGGCCTACAAAAAAGGGGTAAGGAGTTTAGATATTATTCTAAGGAAAAAAAAAAAATAAGGGAGTGGTGTACATGTGTGACATCACTTGGTTTCCATTTTTAAAAATTCTGTATTTGTGGGGAATGGTCACCATCTTGTATGGGTAGGGATGTGTGAGATGGGTTAAGAGTGAAGTAGAAAACCAGTTGAGAGGCTGCTGGCTGCCCTTGCCAAGGTGAGAGTCGATGTGGTTTGGATTGGGTTGGTAGTGGTGGAAATAATGAGGTCAGATTTAGAATACATTTTCCATTTATCAGCAAATCCTGTCATCTCTATCTTCAAAATTAGATTTTACAAATTAGATTATATTTTAAGTCTGACAGAACTTGATGAATTAGATGTTCAGTGAACAAAAGAAAAGATGACCAACTATGGATTTGTAGGTGAAATGGTGGTGCCATTTATTGAGTTGGAGAGGTGAAATAAAAGCAAAACCATCCTCTTATATTTCCAATTGTGGTAAACAGAATCACTGTCCTATCAAAAACCTACGCTTCATCTAAGGCATTGTCTTATCCAGTCACTAAATCTAATAATTCTACCTCCTCAAAGCCTTCTCAAATCTGTCCTTTCCCTTCCACCTTCCACTGACTTAAAGTGGGTCTTCAGACTGAATTACTTTAAGTGTACTGATATGTCTTTAATAATCTAAAGGTTTAACTCCAACATCAATAATAAAAATTGTCCCCCTATTTAAAAAAAAAACAAACAAAGCAGGCCTCTCTGGTGGCGCAAGGGGTTAAGCACTGCACTATGAAGCATCCGCAGCCACTGTAGCACTGAGTTTGATCCCTGACCAGGGAGCTGACCCACATGGCACAGCAGACCTCTCCTGCTTCGCCTGCTGCTCCCCTCAGCAGTATACTTTGGTCAATCTGCCTGTTCTGTTCTCCACTCTGTCTCTTATGAATTCTCTCACCCCCTGTACCTCTGGCCTGTGCCCCAGTTCTTATATGCATAAATAAGTAAATCTTTAAAAAAAATTGTCCCCCTATTTAAAATTCAATAATCTTTTGAAGAGTAGTATCTTTCAAAGTTTAACATGGATATGGTTTTTGGTTGGCTATTTCTCTTCTGGGATCTATAGGAATAGAAATATTCAAAAATGAAAATGTGAAATTAGTTCATTACAGTACTATAATAGTGAAAAACTGGAAAATTATTACACAAACCATCATATAATTATGTTATAAAATTCTAACTAGTCTTTATTTGTAAAAATGAACCAGATCTAAATTTACTGATAAAGATGACCAAGATACTTAAAAAACATGTGGCAACGTGTGTATGACTACATTAACTTAAAAAGCAAATACAGTATGTCTCTATAGGTATGCTGTTTCTAAAGGTCTATAAAGACTCTGGGATGAGACACATCAAGATACTGATAATGTTTATCTTGGGATAGTGAGATGAGGTGGGCTGGGTGGAGAGTTTTCTTTTTATCTATTTTTTACTAGCTGGATTTTAAATGACCAATGTATTCATATAACAATAATAAAAACTGCACAACTATCCTGTCCACCTTAAAATAATACTTCAATGCACTTTAAGACTTGGTACCAGACTTCTTCCATTTCTCAGACTCATTTCTCAGACTTGTTTATAGTAGGAAAGTGATAAAGTGCTTTTGTGTCATGGGAATGTGCATTGACTATAGAAACTGGGTCATGTACTAGGCCTGTATACCTCACAAAAAGAAACAGGAAAGGCAGCCACTAGAACTCAGAAGAACGTCAAGTCCTTTTTAAAGAGAAGCTAAGGTATATATATATATATATATATATTCCTTCCCTTTGGGGCACACTAGAATCAGTTCATTCCTTTAGTTCTCCAAAGGAAGAGGTGAAATTTCACGATTTTTTTCCCTCCCCAATGCATTTGGTCTTGTTTGCTTATATTTGCCTTGCTCCGTTTATTTTCCTTCTTTTACAACATAAAAAGTCAACAGGATAGTAAATTTACCATTGCGCCAGTTTCTTCTGAAAAATCTTCACCCAAGAGATTTTTTTTTTTTTTTATATTTAAAAACCAAGGATAGTAGCCCACCTCTGCTAGAAATAACAAGTAATAGCTTTGGTAGGAACAAATATAAGGTGGAATTATACCAATTTCTAAATTCTAAAGATTGTCATACTTGTTTTGATTGACATTTCTTAGTTACTTTTTTTAAACTCCAGAATAAAGAGCACCAAAAAGTACATATGTAAGTCTTTCTATTGTGGTCCTGGCTGGAAATCAAGCCATAGAGCCAACTGGTAGAAAAGAAAATGAACTGTTCTTCCCAATCTTGTTCTTACTCAGTGTCCAGCTCTCTCAAAACAATACCAGAAGAGTTATGAAAAATGCAATTATTTCTTCAAGATTATTAGAAATGAAGTACCTTACAAGGCACAATCAGTCATTGTTATACTGTGTTTTGCTACATTCTAGATCCCAAACGAGCCACCTACACTACTCTTTCAATTAAAATATCTTGCAATCAAAATATCCTACAAGCCAATTTGATTGGCTGTAGCACATCAGAAAATTCTCATTTTTGTGGTTTTTTTTTTAAAATTTGGGTTCATTTTAAAATCTATCTACCACATACCTCTGCAAAATTTTAGAGCAGAAAGGAGTCATTGGTGATACTAGCAAAATCCTCTCATTATTGACAGTTGGAAAATTACATTAGATTAATAGTGTTACAGTTTAAGTGTATAGTTGGCTAAAGCTGAGATTAAAACCTTGTTTTCTCCTGAACTTCCAGGCTAAGCCAAGTTGAGTATTTTCTTTTAATCATTTCAACTTATTATTTCTTAAGGTGTTTTGGTAAAAGGGGACCTCAAAGATAAAGGCTTAAATTTTAAGAGCAGATAGAAATAAAACAATTTCTTACCAGATACAAGGTTATGGGTTACCACCTGAGGGCCAGGGTTGTTTATTCATCATCTTACTTCTGGCAAAGTAAAACAGGTAATGTTTTTAAGTGCAGTGGGAAGAGAAGAAAGTTTCTTTTAAACTCTCCTAGAGGTGACAGATGGTTCTCTGGCTAAAAAAAACATCTTGATAGGTCACTTTGAATATGATATGAGTATTCAAGGCACTATTTGTAACATGAATAAAATAAAGAACTAAGTATTTTCTCTAATATAACTTTCCAAGGCCTTTGGAAGGAAAGGGGTGAGGAAAAGAAGGAAAATGGAAGCTGAAGTTTTAGCAAGATTTGGAGGGAGGATTCTAACTGGAAGAGTGGCAGAGGCCGTGAGAACAAGGGTTCAGCAGTTCATTCCACCTGATTGCTCCTGTGCGAGCATCTTACTCTTCCTTTCTTCTAAGAAACCTAGCTTTTTGCATATAACCCTAAAAAAACCCAAGGGTTTACACCATCGACTCTTATATTCCCTGACTACACAGCTTTAACACTAGACCCTCTTGCTGCCTGTCCCACAATGCCCATTGCCATAAAACTCGGTGAAGATCTGCTACGGACTTGTGTTGATGGTACTATGGAAGTAGGTGGTGGGAACAGGTGGTAGAGAAACCAGGAAGTAAAGAGACAAAACAGGAAAACATAAACCATCAATCCCTGCTGTACCCCACCAAAAGAACTAACCCTAAATGAAATACTACATGACATTAGTATAGAAAAAGTTCAATTTAAATTTTAAAGGATGTTGGAAATAGCAGGACATCCTGGCAGCTGATAATTGAGTTATACTACAAGAGTCAATCTCACTCAGAGGAAATGAATTCCTGGCCATCCTTATTAGAGAAGGGGTGACAACTCTTACTATGGTGAGGTCAACAGATGCTGCAATTTCATGTATCAAAGGATCTTGTGTGTGAACTTGCTCTTACTAGTTGCTGGCTAATTGGCAGGAACCCCATTTTATGTATTCTGTCACTGACTAGTCTTTCTTTTGTCAGATAATTGTGTCATTTAAAAGAGAAAAAATACCAGATCATGACATATCCAACTATCAAATCATTAGGTATGTTATTGAAATAAAGGGGTAATATCCAAATTTTACATATTAAATCACATTTTCAGATCAATTCTGAATATAAATTCAGAGATGTTTCTATAAGTAAATGAAGCTAGAACGAAAAATAAAAAGCACACAAAAAAATGCTAACATTAACATAAAAAAAGCTTGCTTTTGTTACTTATTTCTTTAATTCTACCAGTATATATTTTTTAAATTTTTATTTATGCATACAAGAACTGGGGTACAGATCAGAGGTGCGAGGGGTGAGAGGATTCACCAGAGACAGAGTAGGAAACAGAAGAAGCAGATCGACTGAAACACACTGCTGAGGGGAGCAGTGGGCAAGGCAGGAGAGGTCTGCTGCGCCGTGTGGGTCCCCCCCTGGCAGGGAGACAGGCATTGAACTCATGCTGCAGTCGCTGCGTTTTGCTTCACAGTACATTGCTTAACCCATTGTGCCACCAGGGAGGCCCCCTACTAGTATTTTTTATATGAACTTCTTTAAATGTCCTTCCATTTCTTTTTCCAAAACACACTAAGAATACTGCAATCGCTACCTCACAGGTCTATTATAAAGGATTAAATGAATCAACATACGTAGTTATTGTCTGACTTTTTTCTACACATACATACAGAAGTAGAAAAATGGAAATTATACCTAACATGTTATGGATATCTTTTCCTACCAATACAAGAATTTTTAATGGCTACATGACTTTATGGAAAATAATTTAATTCCTGACCAGTGCATATTCAGTGTTCTTATGTATCTATTCTATTTTAAGCACTGCTGCAATGAATGTATTTATTCACATTTTATTCAATGTCTTAATTCCTGATTTTTTAAAAAATATTTATTTATTTATGCATACAAGAGCTGGGGTACAGGCCAGAGTTGCATGAGGTGAGAGGATTCACCAGAGATAGAGCAGGGAGCAGAACAGGCACACTGACTGAAACACACTGCTGAGGGGAGCAGCGGGTGAGGCAGGAGAGGTCTGCCATGCCATGAGGGTCCCCCACCTGGCTGGCGGCAGGGATCGAATTCATGTTGCAGTGGCTGTGGTTTGCTTCATAATGCATTGCTTAACCCACTGTGCCACCAGGGAGACCCAATTTCTGATGTTTTTACATAACACAAACACACACACAAATGGAAAAAAAGGTTTTATGTATGTAAAAAGACATGCTCATAAATATAGCAGAGGAGAAAATAAAGTCTGAAGAATGAAAAGGAATAGCCAATGAAGTAAGAAGAGCCAGGGCAATGTAATGGCTATGATACTAGATGAAAAATGTTTCAAAGAGAAACACATACTGAAGAACAGTCAAGAGGTTGAGGAATAAAGAGGTGGTAGGTTGGACAATTAGGACTAGAGAGAGAAATCTGTTTCAGTATTACTGCAAGACTGCAAGAGGGTGACAAAAGAAAAACACAACTAGGCCGTATGACTAAGAAATTGGTAGATAATGGCAAGCAACTGGATAGCTGTTTTAAAAAGTAAAATATGCACATTAGATTCAAGAAAAAAGAGAGAAATATTTACTCATTGAAATAAAGAGCTATCAGCTAACCTACAATCATGTTTTAAAATAACTTATATAAACTTAATAAAACTTAACATCGAATTAATACTTTATTTAAATGAGCTTCTTTCTCTAACTATGGATGTCTGTTTAAAAGTTGAATAGACAAAAAAAAAAAGTTGAATAGACGCTTATATACAAGGTACATACATAAAATCATTCTTAAAACAATGTATTGTCATAAAGAAGTTTAGACCACACATAATTGTATCTATTATTTGAAACATGACTAATAAAAAAGTCTGAAACATTTTTTAATGGGGAGATCATTTGTTTTAATTATGCTCCAAGATCTCACAGACCTAGAAATTAACAATTTTCAGTCAGTATAATATAGATTTTCATGTGGGATAGAAAGTTTTTTGGTGGAGATTATAATAAAGGCTAGACAGATGTCAAATTAGTAATGGTATACACCTGAAACTTTACATCATGTTTATAAACCAAAGCTATTTCCATAAAAAATACGAAAGCCCCAAAACAAAATAGAAGAACTTAAAAATAATTGTAAAGCCTAATTCACTTCACATTCATCTCAATGAGATGTATTTCTAGTGTGTATACACACATACACACACACTATATATATATGTACTTTCAAGTGAAAAAAATAAAATAAGTTTATTGTCAATATTCAGTCAATACAAACTCAGATAAGTAAAACATTATTTCATACAAGGCAGAGATACTCTAAAATCTGTCTTCACACACATACTACAAAATGATAAATACTTAAAAATTACAGTGCAGGGAAAATATTACAAAAACACATTGTTATATAGACCCTTGTATGCAAATTATTTATTTTTAAAGTTCTGCCTTAAGGAATAATACTATGCTACACATCAGAACCAAAAACAATGTTCCTTGAGGGTGCAATGCTCAACAATACCCAGATACAATCTAAAATATCATATCTGGTAAGAATTGAGAGACAAAATAGGCCTTCAATGATTTTGAGGGTGGCGGAAAGGAAGGACGTAGTAACCAAATGTTGTTATATACTGTTTTCTGCTGAAATGGCCTCTTTAAACAATTTATGACAATGACAAGAAGTCCATAAAAGAAGAGGAAAATGGGGGACCACTCTTAATTTCCAAATCAGCACAAGCACAAAAGGCACTGCTTCTAATGTTCTCCGCAACTCACGCTCTGCATGGACTCCTTGTCCTATATCTACTTTATCTAATTTCTTTACACAGATTTATCAAACCCATTTTCTGTTTTTCTTTGCATCCAAAAACCAAAACAGCATTAAACAAAACAAAAGAATTTACTATTCTGGTCCATTCTAAAGACACATATTATAGATATTAACATGAGATTTAAGCACATCACCCCTCTTGTACATACACTCCTACTTCGAAGTCCTTACTTATTGATTCCATTCTCAATTGTAAGGCAGTATGAAGTTTGCAGATTTTTTCCCCCCATCAATGATTTGCCTACTGCCAAGCTGCTTTGGTTGAAAGCAGTTATCAGGAGTTGTTCAGAATGCTTAGTTAGTAGTACCGTAACCTATTATATAGCAGGCTTTTGCATGCAGACAGAAAGAATTAGCTTTACAGATTTCCCTCTCATTTCAAAAGGGAGATAAAGTAAAGGAAAAAGATTAGGGAAGGAAATACAGTAAAAATATTAATGTAGCAATAGTAGAGAAAGAAGTGCTTATAGCCAACCTACCTTGCTGGGAAGTTTCTGGTATAAAAATCAAATTTTCTTTCCCCTTATTCTTTGCGTAAATTAACAGTCACTTTACATCAAGAAGGGCAGAAAGCCACTTAAACACTTGTCTTCAAAGGTAGGGAATATCTTTTTGAAATGAGAATTAGAGAAAGGAGGGAAATAATCAGGGAAAGCTCACTCATAGAGGTCCTGAAACACGCGCTGTCCCATTGCTATGTATGCTTCCTTTTCCTCTGGTGTCATCTGGGCCACCAGCTCTGGCCGCTGGCTCACTTCACTATAGGAGAAAGAACGGCCAGCCACCATGACAATGGGGTCATCTGCCACTTCTTCAAATTCATCATCCTCCTCATCTTCTTCCCGATGATGCACAGCCACAGCTGCTGGTCGGGGTGGGGAGTCATCATCTGACTCACTGGTCTCACTCTCCGAGTCACTACCATTAGCAGCAGTCACGGGAGCTGCTGCCCCCACTGAGCCTGCTGTGGCAGACGGCGTCTTCTTCTCATGAATGAGCAGCGCTCGCATGACCTCTTCATTATCATCCGGCCCTGCACGGCCTTCCCCACGCTCCTGAAATGAATCTGTATCTAGGCCACCTGGAAGGGAAAAACGAGTACATCAATATCCTCAAAAATTAAAGGTATTCCTGATAACTAATGAAACTGATTTTTAACATATTTAAATCCAAATTAAGATAATATAAAAGAAAAGACAGTTCACTGGTTTGTACACAGGTACATAGAGTCATATGGTCTAGATCTGAATCATGGTTCTCCCACATGAAAAGTATACCAACTTGGGCAAATTACTTAGTCTCTAAACTTTGGTAGCTTTTCCTGTAAAATGGGGTGGTAAAACCATGTATGTAAATGAATAAGAATCTTAAAATAATATCTATGAAGGACCAAATAGAGTAGGTGGCATAAAAGGAAATCAAAACATAGCTCCTCCTGACGCAGACTAAACATCAAAGGCCTTACCTCTAGGTGTCCACACAGCTTCTATTTTTCATATGTCTTTTCTCAAATGTCACCTTTTAATTCACTACCTCTTACATTTCCGATGCTTTATAATTTTTTTTGCTATAGCACTTATTTTTTAACATAATATCTGATTTATACTAAAGTAATGAAGTATCCAAAGGGGAAAGGGGTCAGGGAAGAAGTGAGAACCAAGAGGGAAGGAAGCACAATGGACTACGGTGGTAGATGGCGCGCAATCTGGTGGTGGGTACCCTATGAGGTGATACCGTATAGAGGTAGAAATGAAAAATAAGGATAAATGAACCAATCTTTGGATGGCAAAGTAGAAAAATTAGTTTTAGGAAATAGTCTTACTTAATAGAGTTGAAAATAATCTTATACTGAAAAATATAGTCCACGCCATCAGACATAAGGTAGAAGACAGTGTTAAAAACCCTGCAGAGCTTTCTAAAGTTGTTGGTCCTAACATGCTTCCAAAAGCAAAGTAATAAACTGTCAGGTAAAAACCAGAAGGATATTGAATATAAAACTCAAATCATAAAAATAATAAGAATGTAATGTTCTAGGGTCATTATACCTCAAGTAAAGTATATTACAACTGAAGATGGTCTAGAAAAAGACAAAATAAAAATAGAAGCTATAAATAGAGTTAGCTTGAGGAAAAGGACTTTTTAAGGAAAGTAGAACTAAAAGGAATTAGAGTTTTCAATAAAGTAATGAGGACATGATTGAAATCTATAAAATTATGAAGCATGTAAAAATGACTTGAAGTTTAAGGAAAATTAAATGTAGGACAAGTAAGATTCACTTCACACACTCAGTAGATACTATTCTATTATGAAAGCTAACAAAGACAAATTGAAGCAAGACAGTATACTATCCTATTTTATAAGAAAGATATGTATACAAAACTGAACTAAATAGAACAGAAGACTTTATTTAAAGTCTCTGTGAATGAAATTTTATCATTTTAGGAACTGTCAGCATAGAATGTTAATAAGATTATGAGCCTAACTGTACATAATACTGCCTAATAGTAGCTTTATTTTATTCAACTTTGTTTCTAAATTCAAAGAAAAAGAAGTTTAGTTGCTTCAAGAGGTCAAAAAAGCAGGCAAAAAGTCAAGCTGGAGAAAACAAGTCAATTAAATAGTCTACTATTTAATATATCACCTATTTGAATCAATATAACTAAATAACATAGCTAACTTAATCAGTGGAATGGAGAGAGACAGAAGTATGCTTGTGCCAAGGAAAACTTTCTCTGATTAGAATTAACACACTAATGAGAATCACACTGGAGGTAGTACCTCTTTTTACCATCACTCTACCCAACTCCAACAACATTTACAATTCTACACAGTAAAGAAATGCTAATCCTGAAGGAAAAAAGAGTTAGGAAAAGGCAAAAAACAAAACCAAACCAAAAACAAGTGGTTTTCAGTTACTACGGATTCTTTAGCATTAAAGAACCATGCTCAAGTAACATGGTTATAATATATAACCTGGGAATAAGTGTAGGTAGATTCTGATTTCATCAAATCTAACTTCTAGTTAGATTTCATCTCTACTTCCCAGTTTCTGTGTAATCTTTGTCCATCATTAACCTCTTTTTTACCACTTATTTGTAAAGTATTACTCAAAGTCTTTGGTTCCAGTAATTTAGAACTAAAAATGAAAAAGCAGAATCTTAAAATTTAGATTATAGTTATGGCTCCCAATTCAGAGAGATAAAAATGCTTTTAAGTTAGGACAACAGAATAAAGAAGGAGTGAAATTTGGCTAACTTGAACACAACAACACTTTCCTAGAAAGTAAGATAAAGGGATAGTAAGTCCTTAAACCAGAAAAGATATTTAAAAGTTGTCTGTTTATTTCAACTAAGTTGAAGGATGGCATATTGGCTGATTTGAATCTGCTTATTTCTCATGTCCACTATAATGCAATAGTTTTATATTACAGAAATAGTGGATTACCAATACAAATATGAATTGCCCAGGCAATTTCCCACTAAGCCAGGCTATATTCTACTGAATCCAAAACAGTCTGACTTCCACTCTTACCTTCCTTCATTTCTTCAGAACCATATGCCCCTTGGACAGTGCTCTCTCTCAACCAAATAGGTCGCTCTTTGGCAGATTTCCCCTCCAGTGAGGTTCGATGAAGATCTTCTTGGTCATCCATGTTAATGACAACATTCTGAGTATATAAGTCCTCATAGGAGGGACCTTTGGTGCTCCATGCTTCCCGGTGGTGCCCACTTGCCAGGCCAGCTGCTCCAGCAGTAGTTGCTGCGTGGTCCTTACTACGTTAAAAGAATAGAGGACAGGAAGAGGAAATATTAAATCTTAGTGTTAGGAAAGGACAGCTGGAGAGGTGCTTACTGTAGTGTTACAAATAAACACTATTTAGCAAACATGCACACATGCTTTTGCAATTCTGAAAAACACTCTTATCCTCAGGGTGGAAGTTGCATGGGTTAGAAGAACGTGTCCATATTTATATCAATATTCCTTAAATGCTGGCCTCCCTGGTGGCGCAAGGGGTTAAGTCGCAGCACTATGAAGCTATCTGCAGATCCCCAGCAGGGAGGTGAGCCACATGGCGCAGCAGACCTCTCCTGTCTCACCCACTGCTCTCCTCAGCAGTATACTTCAGTCTACCTGCCTGTTCTTTCCCCACTGTCTTTGGTGAATTCTCTCACGCACCACACCACAGACTTGCACCCCAGTTCCCCAGTTCTTGTATGCATAAATAAATAAATCTTTAAAAAAAAAAACCCACATATTCCTCAAAGGCTACGGCCTCTGGTATATATAAGTGACTGAGGTTTTATAGATCAAGATGTGTCAATAGGGCCCTCCCTGGTGGCACAGTGGGGAGCAACGCACTATGAAGCAAACCTATGAAGCAAACCACAGCCACTGCAGCACGAGTTCAATACCTGCTGCCGGCCAGGGAAGTGACTCACATGGCGCAGGCAGACCTCTCCTGCCTGACTCGCTGTGTGTTTCAGTCCATCTGCCCGTTCTGCCCCCTGCTCTGTCTGGTGGATTCTCTCACCTCCCCACACCTCTGGCCTGTACCCCAGTGCTTATATGCATAAATAAATAAATCTTTAAAAAAAAAAAAAAAGATGTGTCAATAAATGTACTTAGGGATGCAAACTGGTCCAACCACTAGGGAAAGGTATGTGGCGGTTCCTCAACTACTAAAAATGGAGCTTCTATACAATCCAGCAATTCTACTCCTAGGAATCTATCCAAAGGACACCTGCACCCCTATGCTTATTGCAGCACTTTTACATTAGGTAAGCTATGGAAACAACTCAAATGTCCAAAAATAGATGACTGGCTCAAGAAGATGTGGTATATACAAACAATGGAATATTAAGCAGCAATCAAGAAAGATAAACTCATGCCATTCACAGTAACATGGATGGAGCTGGAGGGGATTATTTTACTGATGAAATAAGTCAGAAATAAAAAGAAGACTATCAGATGGTTTCACTTATAGGAGGAACATAGAGGAAACAAATAAGGGATCAGGGGGAAAAAGTAATTATAATTAATTAAAAATGAAAATCAACAGACAACTATAAATCAGAGACATTCTGTAGGGGAAGAGGAGAGAAAAGAATCAAAACAGGAGTAGGAAGAACACAAAGGACTTTGGTGATGGGACATAGGTGAGCTGGTGGTGGGAATTTCACGGGACTACACCTGCGAGGAGCAAACAAACATACACTGTACAAAAATGAAAAATGATGTAAAATATATATAAAATTTTAAAAAATCTACTTAGGGAGAAGGGGAAATGATATTGTGACTAAAGACATTAGTCCAGCAAAAACTTTTCCCATTACCATATTTCATGAGTATTTTGTTTAAAAATAAAATTTAAAAACTCAAAACATATTTTTTAAAGCATTCTCTCAGCTCAACCCAGAGGCCAGTAATCCCCAGTGGAGTTTCTCTTTCCACTATTTCTGTCACTGTAGTCAACCACAGTCTGAAAATACCACTGACATTAAGATATTTTGAGAGTAAGGGGGAAGGGGGATAGAAGGATGTTCACATAACTTTTATTCCAGTATATTGTTATAATTGTTTAATTTTTTACTGTTGCTGTTAAGCTCTTGTTGTGTTTTATCTATAAACTCTAGATATATATGTACAGGAAAAAAATAGCATATACAGGGTTTGGTGGTATCCATGGTTTCAGGTAGCCACTGGTGGTCTTAGAACCCATCTCTCATAGATAAGGGGGAATTACTACATTTGAAAATGACTCTGTGTGCTTTTCCCTTACTTTTGTGTGCAGAAAAGCTTAAAATATGTTCTACAAAGCCAGATCTCAAATCAGGATTAATGTTCCTCTGCTATTCATCAAATAAGGTATATCCCTATGCAAAGATTAGCCTCTTTTCTTCGGTTATATCTTTCCATCTCTGCACCAGTGTGGATTCACATATGCATTCCTCTATTCCCCAACATTATTTCCATCCCACAGTAACCACGATCTATTTTTCTATTTTGTTGTGCCTTTTACTATTCCTTATCTTTCTCTAATCATTATGTTTTCTCATCTTTAAGTCAAGTTTTCAATCTTCCTAATGCTCACTGCTCATTTCACTTTGTTCTACGTTCTTTTGCATATATCTGATTCAGTGTCCAAGTTCACATCTAGTCATTCTCTGCCTGCTACTTATGATTTTTCTGCATCAAACTCTATGTGTCTTTTTCACTGTTTAGCTGTTTTAGTCCATAAACCATCTTCTTGCTCGAGCTACCTGCTTGCTTCATGCCTGCTTCACATCTTTCCCCAAAACTTTTGCTGAAATCCTTTCAATGTCTACTGGTTGACCTTCTTTGCCCTGTTTTTCTCTCTCTCTGTTTTTTTTTTCCCCTCTAAATATTTTCCATGGATCCTGGACACTCTCCTGTGTGAAGTCCTATTTCATTTTTAATCTAATCAATACTTCTTCATTTGTATTTTTGTCTTGTTACTACTTCTTTCAGAAACTATTTTTTCCTTCTCTATGTTCCTACTTCATTTTTGCTTACTTTATTGCTTTCATTTTTTCCGAAGTCAGCTTATAGCTACTTCAGCTTTTGGTCTCATGCATAGTTGAGGTTTCTCTGATGTATATTTTTGTTCATTTATCTGTTCTCCCTTCCTATAAGAACACTGTGTTTCTGACCATCCTCTGAAGATGATCTTGGATTTACTTCTGTTCTGTCTCTGGATAGCTATTGGTCCACTGCCACTTTTGCTATCAAGATATGTATTCTTCTAGTAGTCCCCTCCATACTGATCCAGCCGTTTACTCCATGACTGCAAGCTACTGCCTCTGTCTGTTGCCAGGGCTGCTATGTAAACCACTCTTTGCTTTGTATCAGTTATTTGTTCTTCCACTCTGAAACCAGGCCTACTCAGCATCTCTCTGTACCCAATCCATCTTTGTCTTGCTGTATGTTTAAGTATGATGCTCTCATTTCAAGTAACTGGATTTCTCTACTTTTTATTTCTTTCTGCATTCATCTAATGTCACTTTTGCTATAATTAGTTTGTCTCAATTTAACTCATATCTGTTTCTAGTCATTATCTTCTACCTGTTCCATGTTGTCTTTAAAAAATGTTTTCACTATAATCTGACTGCTTACTTTTCCTGATATAAACTGGCTGTTTAAATGTTGGTCTCCTCAAGTATTCACTTTTCTTTATTTTCTCTTCTCTCTCAACCAGATCTATGTTTGTTTTAGTGCTGACTTTACATCCTGCATCTCTTCTCTCTCATCCAGTTGTCTCCTTGACTCCTTTTAATGTCTCTTTTATCCTCAATGTCCTGATCTTGTATTGAATCTGCTTTACATAACTGTTTGCCCCCAAATGTGTCTTCCTGAGCTAACCATGTACATTTTTCTGTCTCCTTCTACCCAATGAATATTTTTCTCTACCTTATCTCTGTATAATCTGTCTCTTCTCCAGGTTCTTAATGGATTCACTCATTCTTTCTGTTTCTCTCTATATATAATTTTGATCTATGTTCTATCTTTAGCATTGACTCTAAAGATTATCTCCAGAAAGCTAGTGAGCACTCAGTACTTTGAGAAGAACAAGAAGAGTAGAGGAAAAAGAACAGGACAATTAAAATAAATGTTAACATGAAAAATATTTCTTAAATCTTTGTTTTCAATACCTCATTATAGAAACTTGAGATTTTTTAATTTCAGTTTGTGAGAGATCTGATCTCAGTCAAATAAATTTTAAAATTTGGAAAATTTACCATGGAGAGTTAACTACACTGATTTCTACCCTTATTTCTACTCTTAGATACAGACATATCTAAGTCACCAGAAAACGTAATACCAAAGAAAATTTAGATGAGAGGCATCAGAGTTCATTTTTACATATTTAAACTTCTTTGATGGAGACTTTTAAGTAAATGCATAGATTTACTTAAAGATAAAAAAGTGACAATTGAGTTTGGACTACTGACAAGGAATTTCATTCAAAAAAGATGGAAGAGGGGCCTCTGGTGGCACAATGGGTTGGGCAATGCACTATGAAGCAAACCACAGCCACTGCAGCATGAGTTTGATCCCTGCTGCCCTGCTGCCAGCTGGGGAGGTGACACACATGGCACGGCAGACCTCTCCTGCCTTGCCCACTGCTCCCCTCAGCAGTGTATTTCAGTCCATCTGCCTGTTCTGCTCCCCCCCTCTGTCTCTGGTGAATCCTCTCACCACCTATATACCTCTGGCCTGTACCCAAGTGCTTGTATGCATAAGTAAATAAATCTTTAAAAAAAAAAAAGATGGATGACTTTAAATATCACCAATGAACTGACTTGCTGAAAGGGGTGGAGCTGAATGAAAATCAACACCCGAGTTAACTCTACTGACAACTCTGCAGAGGCAGCATCTGGTTCCTGATCTAGGGATAAGCTAGAATTTAACTGGTTACACATTAGTAACCAAACTATATTATGCCATTTATTTTTTGAAAAATAAAATAAATGAATTAGTGTTGCTTCTGACTCCCATACCACTCTACTGATGTTTCTTTTCTTCTAGTTGGGGCAGAATGGTTAATACAGAACTGTTAATCCTGTAGCAGAGAGGCCAAATCAACCCCAACTCCAGGATGTTCTATCTGGGCAGGGGAGCTTGTCAAATGCTCGGTGCAGACATTTCAACCATGGTAACATTTTGTAACCTGGCTCCAATGGTCTTTCCTCTGATCACATGGCAGCAACTGTACTTTGTTCTAGATGGAAGCTCCAGCTACCTCTTTCTGCCTAACTTGCCTGTCCATATTTCCCCTTTCTTCCTGAGTCTTTGCCATTGTATATTCTCTTATCAGCCTATTTCCTCTATTTTTTGATTCTTTTTTATTTCTGGGGTCATTGTCATTTCTGATAAGAAATGGGTGACTCGTTACAATGAGCTGCTTTGAGCCTCTATCCAGCATCACTGTACTATTCAGAATTGCGTTGAGCATGGAATAAGAAATATTGAAATAAAAAATATTCAAATGAGAGGTGGGCTGTGTAAATGGGGACTATTAAAGGCAGGATGATAATGATAGAAGAGAATAAATGCTATCTTAGTAAGGAAGCATCCTGACAAACAAGAAACTAGCTATAGTTAAAAGAGGAAATACAAAAATAAATTCATACAGTATAATATTGTATAGCAAGCAATCAGAGTATGTTGAAATACATTTTAATAAGAAAAAACACACAGGTTTAAAGAATTATTTTTATGTAATTAATTTTTCTCATAGGCTTTTATTATATAAGTAGACAGAAAAAGATACTTAAAAAATAAATTTGTGATACTCCTTTGTATACTAATTTCATTCAAATACTGATGGTTGTTTGCTCCAAAGGACTCTGGGACCCTTCCCAGCCCTAAGAGGTAAACCTTAATTAGTCTAAGCACCAATCATGCTTACTTCCTTTGCCAGACACTGTTTAGAAATAAGTATATAAAACAAGTCTGGAGGATGAAAGTGACCCTCTGGGGAAGCCTCAGTCTTATAATAAGACACAATTTTTTCTGCATTTGGACAATTTTATCTATACAATAGACCTACAGAGACATGGTCATCTTAGGTTAGTTCCCCTCATAAGGTCAAGAGGACAAGCAACCAGCTGAATTCAGCAGAGACTAAACAAGGAACAAACATAGATCCCTGAAGATAATTTTAAACTATATTACCTCAGAACTTTTAGTCATGCCAGACAAATTTTTCTTACTGTTCAAACTACTTCCAGCTGGGAATTCTGTTATTCTGTAAGGTATCCTAACTGATAAAGGGGGCTAGGAAAGAAAATTCACAATAACTTATATAGATACTAAACTTTCTGTACAACTGGACTGTTTTTAACTATCAAAAGAAACTTAATTTGCTCAAAACTGCCCCAAACTATAATATCAGTACCAGAGGCTGTGAAATAACAGTGCTCCTAAAAATCTATACAATCACAACTTTTATGATGAGTTCTATAGACAGCAGTAGATGGATGGAAACGCTACACGCTCAGCTTAACAGTGGAAAGGAGAAAGAAAAAGAACAAAGTAGGAACATACTCCCAGATCCAATTCTCATTTATGTTTTTCCAAAAAGAATACAAACTACTTTTTTTTAAGATTTTTAAAATTTATTTATGCATACTAGAGCTGGGGTACAGGCCAGAGTCCAGGGAGGTAAGAGGATTCACTGGAGACAGAACAGGGAGCAGAACTGGCAGACTGACTGAAACACACTGCCGAGGGCTGCAGTGGGCGAGGCAGGAATCGAACTTGTGCTTCAGTGGCTGTGGTTTGCTTCATAGTGCATTGCTTAACCCACTGTGCCACCATGGAGGCCCAGAATACAAACTACTTTTTAATGGCATAACTTTTTATAGCATATTCTTTAGGTATATTAAGGTGCAATGATTTAAAAAAAAAAAAGGGAGGTATTACAAGAAATATTTCCTGTAGAATACCTACTATGCTTAACCTTGAAGGAAGAAGATGCATCAAAAACTAAGGGAGACAAGAAATGCATGGTTAAAATGCTTCAAAAATAAAGCAGGGCCTCTCTGGTGGCACAAGGCATTAAGCACTGCAGTATGAAGCATCCACAGCCACTGTAGCATGAGTTAGATCCCTGGCCAAGGAGGGGACCCACATGGCCCAGCAGACCTCTCCTGCCTCGCCTGCAGCTCCCCTCAGCAGTGTACCTCAGTCAATCTGCCTGTTCTGTTCTCCACTCTGTCTCTGGTGAATCCTCTCACCACCCCCACATCTCTGTCCTGTATGCCAGTTTTTATATGCACAACAGATAAATCTTTAAAAAAAAATAATAAAGCAAATGCTGTATTACTTAAGAGACATCAGAAGTTGGTTAGGAAAATTCAAATATTCCCAAAAGACAAAAACAATTGGCTGACTTACAATAAGCCCAAACTGAGTGAGGACTTGGAAGTCAACCTGACTATTTAAGGATTTTTGCCTACGGCCCATACGTTCTGCATTCAGCACAAATTTCATCACAGGCACAAGTTAATAAGACAAGTGAGACAGAGCTTAGAATCTATTTGAACATAACAGTTTTACTCTCTTGATAAATTACTTACCCACTCCTGCTGTCCAACCTACAAGTAGTTAAAACAAGTGTGAGCTTAAAAGTGTTAAAAACACTTACCTCTGTTTCAAAGCTGGTATTTCTGTGGGTTCTGGCTCAAGTATTTCATAGGCCAAGTTCACATCCTCTGTTTCCCGAAGCAATTTATATATGGGCTCAATTTGTTCATTAAATCTTGCCAAAAGTGTGCGTGCATCTTTTTTAGGCATTGCTGATTCATCTTCTTCTACCTCTGTATTGCAAAAAGTACAGTGGAAAGTTCCTACAGAGAAAACCAAAGTATTAGGTCAGGGAAGCGAAATCTTCAATAGCAGAGAATTTCTAGTTCTGTTCCTCCAACATGCTGTTATTAAAACTTTCAAAAATATGGAAAAGTTAAAGTGAACATACCTGTGCCTATCATCGAAATCCACAATTAACATTTTGCTACACTTGATATATCACACATCTCTCTCTTCATCTATCATTTTTGATGCAATTCAAAGTAATTTTGCCCCAAAATGCTCGCAAAATAAGTCATTTTTAATCATAATATTTCTAATATATTTACTTAGCTTAAAATGATTTAAGATTCCAAATACTTCAGACACAATATACTAGACATCAATATTCACTGTATTTGTATAATGCTTTGTTTTAAAATGCTTCCACATATACATTTTGATCCTCACATCAATCCTTTAAAATGGTGCCAGAAAGGAGGTGCGGAATTTTGTGATGTCAAAATCACACAGCAGCTATTGTTTACTGAGTGCTTGCCAAGTACCAAATATTGCCAATCAACTGAAACCGTACTATCATTGCCCATTTAAATCTTTAAATACATAGGATATAAGGGGTTGGATAATTCACTCAAGATCATACAACTACTAATTAGGGGAGAAGGGGAGAGATTCAAACCCAAACTGTTATGCTGAAATATCTTTTTTGTTTTGAAGATAACTTACATTTCAAACTTTAGTTTTGAGCAGAAAAAAATCAACATGTTTATCAGTGTAGATCATCCATATGAAATAATACTGTTTTTATTTTTGGAAGAGAAAGAGATCACTGTTAACTTCATCATCTCATAGAAATCTTACAGCCAAAATAACAGTCCTTTAAATTCCCTTGAATAAATTTAGCTTCACAGAATTGAGTGGTGAGAGCATGTAAATAATCAAAAGGAAGATTCTAGCCTCATCTAAGGAGCTTCCCAGAGAACCATGCTTAATTTAGGATTTAACAAGTTACTTGAAAAAGGGCCCATTTTGCATGTCTGAAAAGAGTAGCTTTTATTACTTTGAAGAACTGTTAGAGGTCTGAGATTTTTACCCTACTTGTAGCTAGCAATTTATCCTGCCACAGTTTCACGGATGCTGAAAGATGCAAGACACAAGCCTCCTAGGTAAGAGACAAAGGTCTTTATTATTTGTGGCAACGTCAATGGCCAGTCAGGCTTTGTGTCAGTTCCCTGAACCCTGATTCCCATGGGGTAGGTAACTCAGAAAGGGCCAGGTGACAATTATACCTACAGTGGGTTAATTATCAGAGAGAAACCCTGAGCTTAAGGAACCCAAATCTTTTATAATGGAAAATAAGCCTGATACTTGTTCTGGAGGGTGATGTTATCTTTACTATAAACTAAGCAAACATGCTCAAGAGGGAAACATTATTCTAATTATACTGAATAATAAATATACCTGTCCTTTACTCTGCAGAAAATAAGGCTGATTACTACATAAACATCCTTGAAAATGTCAGTACTTTGATTACAAGATACACACAACTCAGTATATACTATATACAAAGCACCTTCTTATTGAGTGGGTGGTGCTGGAAAACACAGACACAGAATCTGAAAGGTACTTGAACACACACATGATCTGGGATTAGTGGAAAAATAAAGCACAAAAGTGTTCTGGCGTTCAAAGAAGGAATATAATTTCTAGCTGAGGGCACTAACAGAATTTAGAAGAGCAAATGTGACAAATCAAAGAAAGTTAGAACAGGACATTGTAGATCATCATAAAGGTTGTGGTTGAAAATTAGGCTAAACTACAATTTCTGTGTAGAAGCAATTAGTTATCCAAAAGAATGGTAAAATAAATAATGAGAAAGGTAAATTAGGGTGGCCATAGGTGGGTCTTGATGTCAAGTTATAGTTTGATGTTTTTAGAAATAGGTAAGTTGTTACAGGGCAGGGAGAGGAGCACCCCAGAGCCCCCAAACCTGCCATTTTTTTTGCACTCTAATTGCATTAAAGTTCCTTTCCATTGAAAGTTTTATATGTTTGTCAATGCGGCAGATGGCAGAACCCATTCAGAGAGGACAGGTTTGGGGGTTCTGGGGTGCTCCTCTCTCTGTCCTGTAACAAAGCCACTGAAAATTTTTGGGAAATGACATTAGGCTATCAAAACAAATATTTATAAATACTGATCTGCTTTAGTGGCCTGAGAAGGTCTTCTAATTAGCCAGTTCTTAACTGAATATTTGCATAAAAATCACTGGTGGAATTTTAAAATACCTAAGTCCCACCCTACAGATGTTGATCCCACAGGTCTAGAGTGGAGGGAAGAATGTGCATTTGAAAAGCTTCACAAGTAACTCTAATGCATACACCTAGAGGAGAGCTGATGTTAGGTAATCAACATGATAATATCCTACCTGGGTTACTGAACCTCTCTGTACTAGGTAGTATACACAGAATATACTACTCTAGAATGTGAGAAGGAACCAGAATTGAAACTCACAGCTGTTACATTTTTTCCCTTCCTACACACATTAAAATAAAAAGGCAAAATTCAACAACAGTGAATCCAAGTGACAAAAGACAGAGCATTCAAGCTTGAAGTGACATCAGAGAGAAAAATGAATGCTATAAGGACTCTTTAGACTAGTTTGACAAAAGATGGGATTAGAAGGGGAAAAGGAGTTCACTGATACAGCACTAGCTTAAGTATTACTTATAAACCCCGAAAGAACTAAGAAAGTTGCGTTACAAATATTCCCATATGTTCATCTTAGCTATGTCTGTAACATAATATTATCCAAATCCAACATGTAAGAGAATGAAAGTCTCAGGTTAGTCTTATCAACTCGTAACTTAAAAGTAAAAATCACTTAGCTTGGATTCAAAATACAAATCTTTCATAGGGAATTACACACTCCTTTGCCAATGGCCTATCACACTGGCCAGCTAAATGTAGCAAACTTTCTCCATGTATATACATGGGCTCTAATTTTTTGTAATAGGGAAAGGAAGAGATGATTTATAATAAATAATTTATTTAATAAACATTGAATGCCTAGGGCTTCCCTGGTGGTGCAGTGGGTTAAGCAATGCACTATGAGGCAAACCACAGCCACTGCAGCACGAGTTCGATCCCTGCTGCCGGCCAGGGAGGGGACCCACATGGTGAGGCAGACCTCTCCTGCCTCACCTGCTGCTCCCTCAGCAGTGTGTTTCAGTCAGTCTGCCTGTTCTGCTCCCAGCTCTGTCTGGTGAATCCTCTCACCTCCTGCGACTCTGGCCTGTACCCCAGCTCTTGTGTGCATAAATAAATAAATCTAAAAAAAAAAAAAAAAAACAACAAAACACAACATTGAATGCCTAGCACATGCTTAGCATTTACTAAGCTATATCTAAATGTATTAGGCTTGCCAGAAGGATCAAAATATATCCAGGTGTAGACAGATAGTCAAGTTGAAAGTACAGAGAAAAAAAATCTTACATAGAGATTTCAAAACTCTTTTAGAACTGTCTAATCACTAGTGGTATGAATGTCCTGATACCACACCTCAGGACTCTTCTAACAAAGGTAAGTTATCACTCCAAAATAAGACAAGAAAGGGCTATCAAATTGTGAGGAAGAGAGGGGTGCAAGAGGGAAGGTAATACAAGAGTAGAAGAGTTCCACACAATTTGAACTTTCCAAATAAAAAATTTAAAAATAAAAGCAAGTTTCTTCAGGGAGAATGGTAACAAAAGAAAAAAGTAACAGTTCTAAGTAAGTATTTTTCCTTTCCTACAGGAAGAAAATTTAAGTGGTGTCTATTATGCTGGCCAAAACATTCCACTTAACTGCTTCCAACATATTACTCATTTACTCAACATGTTACTCATTTTAATTATGTGAGCATTCAGTCAAGGGAACAATAAACATAAATAAAAGAAAGCAGACAAAATGTTTATCCTCCTTAGTTTTACAAGAAGAAAACAAATTGAAAATTTATCATGATTGAGAAGGGCACACACAAGACATTATGAGTCTAATTTTCCAAACAACTCAACATTATTTAAGAATGCATCTTTTCCCTTTCCACTCCAATACATACAATGAGTAGGTCATCAGTTAATATCCAGAAATCAGCAAAGATCTGTCAAAGGTATTAGCTGTAACTGAAAAATATTCAGCCATTTTCCTACAAAAAAAACAAAAAAAAAACTTTAAAATAAACCCAATTGCTTTGGTATGAAGATGGATGCTTCAGTGATGAAGCAGGAGTCACGCTGCACCCCACTCTTCAAGGCTGGCCAAGTTAACAGGGGAGTGAATGTCAATTGCTGCAGAACCCTTAGCACAGCATGATTCTCATATTCTGCTTTCCTAAATCTAGCAATCATCTGAATACTTCTGTAGAGTTCACTTTCTAGTTCGGAGTAGTTGAGACAGAAAGTAGCATTCGATATTGATAAGTATAATAAAGAAAAAAACAACAGAGCAAGAGCATAAGGAAAACAGAGGGTGAAGGGAAAGGATTATCACTCTGTTATTCAGGATACTCAGAGAAGGCCATTTTGGTACAGCAACAGTGAGCAGAGACTCAAAAGACATAAGGAAAATGTCATACAGATATTTGGGCAGAGGCAACGACAGTTCAAAAGATAAGAAAAGTGAAGGCATGGCTGGTGAGTGCAAGGCACAAATAAGATGGGCCAGTGCAGCAGCTATGGAGCGAACATGGAAGAGAATGGCAGAAAAATAAATTCCCTAAAGGGGAACATCTGAGAAGGAGGAGGAAAGAGAGTAGATAAAGAACCTTGTAAGTTCTGCTAAGCACTGACTTTTCTGAGTAGGGAAGCAGCTTTGCAAGATTATGAACAGAGGAGAAACATAATCTGATGTGTTTCTTAGAAGGGTCACAACTGTTTTGACATTGTCTATATGGGCAGCAAGAGTGAAAGTTAAGGAGAATAGCTGAGAGCATTGTAGAAAATCAAAGCAATATATAACAACTTAGATAATATGGACAGTCATATGATAAACTTGAAACAATTTTACTTCCCCTCACTGAAACAACTTCCAGGAAAAACAAAAAGATAATTAAGTTCCATGTTAAAACCACTAACTAAGGAACAGAACTAGAATTTTAGTGAGAGGAAGAAGATACAATAAAACTTCAAGACACATCACTAACACTGGTATTAATCTTACTAAACTGTAAAAATTCAACTACCACGTATATCATGTATAGGAAGTATTTGGACACTGTTTCTCCCACTGAATATTTTCCAAATATGCATATTTAAGGAAAGGGAGTGAACTGGGGGAATTGGTAAAATAAGACTGCCTAAAAATTGTAAATATTCTCCATTATGCTACAATGTGATTTTGTAGATGGCATAATTAAGCAGAGCATACTTTCTATATGGGTAATACTGTAAACAGGAGTTTCAATTCCTAACCAAGGCTTTCAAATTAACCAAAAGTGATTAACATCATCCTTTAAAAGCAGTGACAGAACAATCCCAAGTCTCTATACACTTTTAAAATATCAACTACCCTCCAAATGAAAGGGTTCTTTGACATTAAAGTTGACAAGAGCCAAACATAACAGACTGAACCTGTCGTTTTATATATGCTTAAAAAAGTCTATGATAAATATATTATTTGTCCAATGGAATATTTATAGAAGTTAGGAATCTGGAATCCTAATACATTGTTGCTTTTTAAAGTCACTGCTTTAAACACTTACACACACACACACACACACACAGAGTGTTTGTTTCCTGTTTGTCCTTTGGGAGCACACTGATAATGCAAAAGGACCCTATATGGTAAATACTCCAAAAACCCTTATGATACTACTAGAAGTAGATCAAGCATTAAAACCATCAACTCTAACTATAAAATATTTAAGAATCATTTTATTACATTTCAAAAGGTTTTAAGGGGGGGGGTAAGGGTAAAGGTTGGAGATGCGAGATAAAAGAACTGAA
This sequence comes from Galemys pyrenaicus, assembly GCA_019455555.1. Lineage (NCBI taxonomy): Eukaryota > Metazoa > Chordata > Mammalia > Eulipotyphla > Talpidae > Galemys > Galemys pyrenaicus. The sequence continues at coordinate 1,268,417 of JAGFMF010011454.1, read as the reverse complement.
AGAATAACTAGAACTTAATAGCTGCTAATACAGATAAGAGTGGGGGCTGAGCTGAGTAGAAGATCAGAGAGGAAAAGCTAGGTTTGCCATTTTAGTCTACATATTTTTCTACTGGAGACTTTAACAATTTTATATTGATATAATATTTATGTATTTTTAAAAGAAAACAAATATTTTATTTGAATAATCCAAAAACATGCAACATCCTCTGAACTAATATGTAGATAATACCACTATCCTTAGCCTATTCTTTGAAAGCATTATCAAGTCTTCTGTTATTACCATCATAAAACAGTAATAGGCTTGACAGAAAAACAGGTATATATTTCATATAATACTCTATAATAAAAAGGAATTGATAAACTATCCTTTCACAATTCATTACAAAACATATAACATTGTAAAATATTCATTTTCATGCAAAAGGAAAAACCAAAAACAGCTTAATGTATTTTTAAATTCAGAAAAACTCAAATGTATGAATGATCTACACAATATGCCAAAATTCACATATCAATGAGATTAACATCTATCTTTCCTTAATCAGATACATCTAGATGTAATCTAATCATACATTATTCTTACGTTCTAGAACTCATTATAAAGGGGAGTTTGCATGGTAGGAAAAAACAACAAATTGAAGTATGATATTTAGGTGACTACTAAAGCTGGTAGTAAATTCTCAAATTAGGTTTCAAGTCAAATTTATCTCATCATGAATGAGCAAGCAAAAATTCTGTGGCTTTGCTATACTATTTTAAATCAAAAGGATAAAAAGCAGCAACTCTCCACAAACAACTTAGCTTCCATGTAACCAAAATCAAAATACAAAAAAGATAAAGCACAAAATAATTTTTAAAATGAAGCTCTAAGTCCCTAAGACCAAAAGCAGCAAAATATTTTTTAAAAATCAGACCAAAGGTTTTGGGATAGAGGGAAAGTAGAAAAGTAAAGCCACTTTTTTCTTACCATTTTTTTCATCACTTGTTTCTATTTTTAACTTACTCATATAATCACCTCTCTCACGACTCCAAAATATTCACACCACTGAGGTTTCCAATATAATCTTCTATTAAATCCATCCTGGGCAAGATTTTAAGTCAATAACTGAGCATTGTAATCATAAAAATATTTCTAAACAGGAAAAAATAGCCTGTTCTACGGAGGTAAAGATTATTAATAGGACCAAGAATCTCACAAAGACCCTAACAGTATGAAATATTAGGTTAAAGGGAATTGAAGAATTTCAGTGATACTGGGATGAGAAAATTGATCTGTCTCAACCAAAAGAAACTTAATCTACAGTCATAAAGCAATAAATGAATCATGATTTTACCTTAAACTTATATATGAAGAGCCCATATTTATGTCCAATTTACTTCAATATTTCAGTGACTTATAACCAACCACTTAAAGTGAACTATTCCCATTGTTGGCTATTTGTAGTATTTATTAGAGACTTATTTGCATACACATTTTAAATTGATCTTAAAATTAATCTCCATTTTCCAAGGAGCCACATAAAACAAGTTAGATTTTGACAAAGGTTATCATATTCCTCCCTAACAATTATCATATTCCTCCCTAACAATCAATCTAAAATATTCCAGAAATCAATATAGCCCTAGTTACATTTATTACTTTCTAATATCTTCCACACCATAGAGTACCACATAGGTATCTGCACCGGCATGCACACCATTTGATAATCTGAACTAGATAATTTCTAAATTCATATTTCTAAGATTAAATATACACATAAAATTCCTTCTTAAAATTTTAACTTATTTCAAAGCTTATTAAAAATGGGGTTCATGGGTCTCCAGGTGAATTCAACAACAGATAATCACAAACTGTCTCTCATTCAAAAACCTATCAATTTTAGCCTATCCAGAGTGTGCAAACGCATGCTTTTGCCCAGCAGTCCCACAGCTGACAATTCTTAAAGAAAAACTTAAATGAATAAAATGAGATATACAAAAGTATACAAAGCACTGCATCTATATTAGCAATAACAACAACCCAGAAAACTAGATATTCACCAAAAGTGGTGAAAGAAAAATGAAGGGAGTTAGGGGTAGGGCCACACTTCAAACATATTTTGAACATGCGACAGAAACAGGAGTTTGGGACCTCCCTGGTGGCACAGCAGGTTGAGCATCACACTGTGAAGCATCCTGCAGCACAGCAGCGCAAGTTCAATACCCGGCCAGGAAGGGAACCCACGTGGTGCAGCAAACCTCCCTTGCCTTGCCCGCTGCTCCACTCAGCAGTGTTTTGGTCAGTGTGCCTGTTCTGCTCCCCCCTGTCTCTGGTGGATCCTCTCACCTCCCACACCTCTGGCCTGTACCCCAGGTCTTGTATGCATAAACAAATCTTAAAAAAGAAAAAGAAAAGAAACAGGAGAGTTTGGTACATTAAGAAACCAAGAGATCACTATTTTTGGCTTTGGTAATGTCAGGTATATACAAAAGGTTAGTGGTCTTGTAATTTTTTTCTTTCCAAAATTTTACCTAGAAAGAGAGACAAAAGAGAATAAGGAGAATTATCCTCTCCTTCGCTTTGGGTGAAGCATGTTACTGAACTTAACTTAGAAGTAATATTAACCAAATAACCCATGGGAGAAAGACTGCTAGAATATAAATACTAAGTCTATTTACATGATCGGAAAGCTTGCTAAATCTAAAACATGTATTTATGAAACACAAGAGGCTATTTTGCTTATTTGAAGGATTTTAAGTTATGCTGTCTTTGTTATGATTATATAAACCCCCATATTTCAGTAAGTAAGACGGTTTTGGCTGATTATGTTTCTGAAACAAGGGACCAGTGCGCAAACACTAGGCAAATTTATTTTAATGAAATAAAGTATCTATATATATCAAGCAACAAACATATGCAAAGTTCAACCAAAGAACATCCAAGGCAAAAACTACTGGAAAGTAGGGAAAGAATCTGCAATCTTTAGAAAAAGGAGAAATGTGGTAGGGAAAGACTATAAACTGAAGGCGGAAAATCACTTACTTAGTGTGAATTCACACTGATAAAATAATTCAGACTGGACTCACAGCCCTAAATTACCAGATGTTCTTCAAGTGTTCATCCAGCAGTCACTGCTCTTTGTCTAATGGCAAAAAGCTACCTATTCAGTTAAGAACTTTGTATTAGGCAAGCTAAAAAGTCTAGAAAGTTTTAAATTTCATTCCTGAGTTGATCCCCTAATTGCTAATATAAACTGTAATTCAGCCTAAGAACAGCTGAGATAAGAACAGAGAAGTCCATCAATTATCTCCATTTGATCAAAAATATCATCAATTTCCAATAGCTAGGACACAGAATAGCTTTGTAAAGGACTGGACTTAAGAGTGAAAACTGTAATTTTCCAATTTAAACAGAGCAGAAATATTACAGTAAAAAAACTTCCCTCTTTCACCTCTGATATATACACCAAATGTTTTCTTCCTATTTTCTTAAAAAAGGGGCTGTGTATACTGAATGAAACAAGGAGAACAGAGAGAAAAAGATCAAGATTTCTAAAGGGAATGTATATACCAAAGGAGTCTGTAGGGATTTTTAATAGTGAAAAAATATTACAGCAAAACTGACAAATATACTAGGGCCTAATACCAGTCACATCAGTACATTCTCTCCTTAAGAGAAAGTCCAAATGGAAAGGCAAATTATAACCAAAAGCCCGTCTATTCTCAGAAAGAAGATTCTCAAACATTAGAGTCTTGATCATGATATATCAGGCTACAATGGAGGGTTATACGTCAATTAAGTTGACAGTTAATCAGACTGTTAGTTCACTAAGTGATACCAAGATAAAGTGACTTCTTGCTCTTCTGGACCACTTTTTACTTTCAGGTATTCCACTTTCATGCTTACCATAACTCTCATGTTAAAAACAAAGTTCTTGTTCAAACTGTTTCCAGTTAAGCTCTCATTCACAAAATGGTTTTATTTTTAAAATGGTATCTCAACTCTCTAAGTCAAATAGCCTTGAGTACACTGGAAATTAGACCACCTGTTGGTTAGAATTAATTTCATTCAGACACTGATGCTAGGAGAAATTCAAAGAACATCATGGGTCAATCTAAACAGTGATATATAAGTTACAGAGTAATTTCATTTTAGAATGTTTTAGGAAATTAAGAAAGAGTCAAAGGATGCATAAATGTAGAAGCATGTTATTTTAGATTACCCTCTCTGAGGGACTGGATAACACCTTCCACTGCAGTCAAGAGTGACGAAGATGACCACTGTAACACCAACATCTGCAGACTCTCCAAACCAAAACCTGGAGCTCCTTTAAGAAATCTGTTAGAGCATATGGCAAAAATAACAAGAATTTTCTAGTCTATATGAAAGACCTTCAGATAGACTCTACAATCTTACCCTGTTATACACTGAAGCAATTCTTATGCTCAGGATGGTTAAGAGTTTCTTATAATCAAGATCTCTCCTAGCTAAGCCCTTTCCTCGTAAATAGGTTAGAATAAATTAAAACATTTAACACAAATGTGAAATCTTTAAATGATCTTTCATCCAAAGTGACTGCTTCACAGCAAATAAAGGAAAAAATACGTTATTTAGTTTTTTTGGTCAATAATCTTAATTGGATAAATGCTTTAAAATGTACACTATATCACAAACAGAAAAACTGAAATTAACCATATATGCAAATCTGTATTTTTTTTTAAACAACAAAACATCTCATGTATGAAAGTGTAATTACATTTTCAGATAGTTTAAGACAAATTTATGGACGAAAAGTAGCCTATGTTCCTGAATTCAGTCATGACAGAGACGATCTAATTTAATAACATTAGTCAATGCTATAGATTTCTACCTCTAGAAAACACAAAATTGAACAAATGATTAATTAGAAAAACTAAAGTCCCTTGTTAAAAATAACAAGACAAAATGACCATATAACCTGGCATTTTAAAGTTTCTCATATTAATGCTAGACATACTGCATTTTTAGACAATGCATGTTTTATAATTGTATTGATAATATCTTTAAAACTAAAAAATTTAATTAAATGAAACATACTATCTTATTGATAATTATCTTCCACTAATGTATGGCTAAGAGATGCTAAATAACTATCCATTTATTTAGAGAGTCCCTCTATTTCACCCAGTTAACTCTTACTTATCTTTTAGGTGTTAGCTGTTACTTAGTTTTATCCAAGACCTTCCACAAATCCTGATTAAATGTCCTAGTTAAGTACTGCTGATAGCACCTTGTACTTTCATTAAAAAAGCATTCTTCAAATACATTATTTTATAATTATCTGGTAGTGACTGGCACAAAAAGATGTTTAAATACTTGTTGAATGAAGAGGTTAAAAGTAATTAGAACAATCTCAAAGCGGTTGAGAAGTCAATCCTCCAGGATCAAGTGGTAGCTGTAAATGAGGAGTGGAGATTTAGGCAGCAGCAGGGTGGCTTCTATGGTGGAAAAACAGTCCAGGGATATTGAACGTACTTCACAATGAAGGAGAAAGACTTTGCAAAAACTTCTAAAAGTGTTATGGTGGTGGGATAACTATGGGGACTATACCTGAAGGGAAAATCAAATACAGTACAAAAATGAAGAATGATATCACAAAAAAAAATTAAATTATAAATCAAAAATAAAAAAGTAAAAATACATCAATTCATCACTTTTATAATGATATACATATGAGCCTCCCTGGTGGCACTGGGCTAAAGTCCCAGTGCTATCAATCTATCACCAGCAACTGTATAACACGAGTTCCACCCCCGTCCAGGGAGCTGATCCACATGGTACAGCAGATCTCTCCTGCTTCATCTGCTGCTCCCCTCCAGTGTATTTCAGTAGATCTGCCTGTTCTGCTCCACACTCTGTCTCTGGTGAATCCTCTCACCCCCTACACATCTGGTCTATACCTCAGTTCTTGTATGCATAAATTTAAAAAAAAATCTCTATAAAGATATATATGACTGGCTTAAAAATAAGACGAATCAATTTAAGAAAGAAGGTATTTTGGTTTTGAGTTGCTAAAAAGAGTCAGAAACTGGAAAAAAATCTCACCTGTCATTGGATCAAAGAGCTGATTAGCTTCCAAGTCTGTAAAAGTACTACTACAACAAGGGCATTTGAAGGAAGCCCGATTGGTGGAATCTCTCTCATCAGTTTCAATCCTCCTCCTCATGTGGTCCAGTTTATATTTTACCACATTCACAAGAGTACGGTAATTAATAAAGTAGTAGTTATGACGAGTGGTTTTTCCATCTGCAGCAGTCTCTACCCTCATTCTGCATTTGATGAACTTGTCTCCCTTTAAATTATTTAAAACTGATCTAAGTTGCTTCCGATCAAATTTGAGAAGCTCCAGCATATCCTCTTCTTTCACACAGGGGTTCCGGATCAAGATGTCCAAAGCCAAGGCGTGTTCAATGCCATAAAATCCCCGGATCACATACTTGGCTAACCTCTTCAATGCTGCTGGAACCTCAGTGAGGACATCTGGGTCAGCCATCTTTTGCAGCAAATTTCAACTTTAAGTGAATCCAGAAAAAAAAAAAAGTTAGATGAACATAGCAACAATTTTAAATCTAATGGGTAGCTGGCATCTACCACTATTCTTGGATTACCACAAAGGTACTCCAAACATCTTTTTTAAAGACTTCTAGTGTCTAAGTCTTTAAAGTCTTTTGTTCTTGTTAAAGAACAGCATTTTCCTCTAGAATGTAGAGAAAATTATATCTACGATGCTTGGCATATTTCTTAGATGGCTACTTTCAGGATATACAATGTGCTTGATTCTGTGAAGTAACTACTACACAAAAAAAGCTAAATGAAGTCTCACTAATTATAATGATATAAATCATTGTGAATGCTGGGAACCCCCCTAAGAAATCGAGCAGTTGACATTAGCTTCACAGCATCTTTATTTCTTTTCTTGGGTAAAATTTTTCTACAAAGATAGATTCTAGGGTATTTCACATAGTTGTGCTCTCACAATAAAAACACACAAAAAACAATAAATACATAAATAATCTCCAATTAGGGTGTATGACAACATTAAATGTTACAAATTTGAAAGAAATTAACACTTAGATTCAGACAGCATACAATCCTAAAGAATAGAAAAAGCTCAGGATATCCTTAAATACCAGATTTCTTGCAGAACAAAGCAAAAGCTTATTGTAACTAGTTCTCATGCCATGACCCAGAAAATTGTTGCCCAAACTGCCATGAGCTAGTCGTTAAAAAGCCTGGATTTTGGAACTCAAATTTAGACAGCTTGTGTTTTAGTAGCTGTGTAATTCTGAGCAAATCCTTGAACAACTTCAAGTATTTCAAGTCACACTTTACTCTGAGAAATAAAGATAGTATCAACTGCCTCAGTGAGGTTGTTGTGAGTTAATAGAATGTAAGTAATGCGCTTAGGAAGAGGAGAGAGGTTCCAGATCAATTTAATATGTCCCAAAATAAAAATGACCAGGCTATACACACAGACCACATCAAATGAAATTCCCCAACACTATGAGGAAATTTTTAACAGGCAGAGCACTTTGAACTATTTCAAAGGGGGGACCAGAGAATTCATGCTAACACCATGTTCAAAATCTCTACATTTAAAAACTCTCCTTCCTGACCACTGCCCTTTCTATAATCACCACTCCTATTATGTTAGACAAGTTTATAGTAAACGTTTTTAAAAATAAATCAGCAGTTATAACATTATCAGACTGAATACTTCCACAGTAATATACTAAAAAGATATTCTTAAATAACCAATATTTATGCATGGGGGGTCGGGGGAGGAGGGAGAACAGTATGATGCCGTATCTAAAATAAAGGAAAACTACAAGTTATAAAGTATATACTTCGTATAGTAAATGAACAGGCATGACTACAGATTCAAAAGTAGCACCTAGATAGTAATCTGTGGTTTTATGGCCCTTCTGTCACCTCAAAACTCAAGTTTGCCAAGTAAGTATCACAGCATATCAGCAGGTGCACTTTGTTCACCTTTCCAATTTGGTCTATATGTTGTAATTGAACCCAGTTTTGGTTTCTTGTTTTAATCTTCAACAGGTGGCAGAACATAACAGAGCCAAAAATGCATCCAACAGAGCAATAAATGACAAATATCAAAATTACCTTAGTTTTCCAACTCATTTCCTACTATTAAATTCACACCCATATACTCCATTTTCCAAACCAAAGGTTCTCAACCCTGGCTATAAAGTAGAATCAGCTAAGGAACATTTAAAACACCCACCCTGAGCCCCCATTCCCAGAGATTCTGTTTCAACTGGTGGAGGAGGAGGGAGGCACATTAGGTATTATTTTAATTTAAAAGTTCTTGATGACACCATCATACTGAAAAAGTCCTTGATCGTGGCTGACAAACTGGGTGTCTAGCTATGATCTATCCTGCCACTGCACAAGCTGCATGGGACAGCCTCTATGCTACTTATCATGCAACCTATTTCCTTTACCTCAAACATCTTAGGGACCCTAAAGAGTTAATGGAGTGACAGGAAGACTCTGCAGTTCAATAGTTTTGGGTTTTGAATCCCAGTTCCACCATTTCTTAGTGAGTGACCCTGGAAATTTCTCAGCCTCAGTTTCCTCATACATAAAAAGTGATGAATAGTGCTTTCCTCATACAGTTCATGTATGAATGAAATAATTTATATAGCGTTCTCCTTTCAGAACTGGTATTATAAGAATTACTTTAAGTATTGACACTCATAATCAGACGTCCTATTTAAAAGTGTTTGAGGAATAAGGACTAACATAATTGAATTACAGGCATTGAGGAAGTAGTAGAAGTTAAAGAAATTAAACCTAAACTAAAGAAGAGAAAAAAAAATTCCAAGAGGAAAGGATGAATCAAACTTATTAAACAAAATTAAAAGGACCCAATAATCTATTGGAAAATGGAATAGGAAAAATTAAAATACACAAAACATAAAATTTGCCAATTAACCATTTTTAACTATACAGTTCAGTGGTATTAAGTACATTCATAATGTTATTAAACTATCCCCACTATTTATCTACAGAACTCTTCACCTTTTAAAACGGAAATGCTGTAACTATTAAACAATGACATTATTCAATGCTATTTAACAATAATATAGTTATTTGCTTTGAGCCAGTATAATTAGGAAAAGTACTACTATGAGAAATAGGTTAACCTCACACCTGAGCAGGTATGAAAGAATGAGGTATTTCACCTTTAATTGCCTGTCTTTGAGAAAGCACCACAGAATATTCCTGTGAAGATGTCCAGAAAGTAGCTGAATAAATGAAACTGGAGTTCAGAAATGAAGTCATGCTAAGCCACCATATACAAAAATCTCTACATTTAAAAACTACTTTCTAACAACTGCCCTTTCTCCTCTACCACTTCTACTACCTGTATACACTAACTCTCCAATCTTTGGACTTCTAACACCACTTAGGCCAGATGTCTTAAATTGGCAGCCTCTGCCACACTGTTTGACCCAAAGGATGCTAAGAAAATGTTCTGAATTAGTTGTCAACATTTAAAAATCCTAATATTTCACATAAACGTCAAGTAACAGCTCCTGAAAATTGGGAATACCTGAGGAAAATAGTAAGCCCATTTTCCCACATGGTAACAATAAGTTGAGTCTTTAAGAAGGGAAGGAAAAATGGGGCACAGGGTGTACACTGTTAAATGCTGGCTTCTAAATACTTTTGAGTGTGTGACCTTTTAGGGTCAGCCCTTGTTTCTTTGTTGTAGTCTCACTGTCTAACAATCACCTCCCAGGCAAATTACCTCCCTACCCAGCACAGTTCCACCATAGGCAAGTTGGTTTTGTTTTTTAACCATGTGTATAGTCATACAAACATATAAGGATTACTGGACAACAGACAGAGTTAAAGAAACTAAACGCTCTTGGTATATTCTGTCTACCCTTGTCAACCTCATCCTCACCCACAATGGCATGCTCTCAATTCATAAAGTCATTCATGTTGGACTCCCTGCATTCACTTTCTAGTCCCTTTGCCACAAAAACAAAGCCCAAACTGCCTTCTCAGAATCATCCTTCATGTCTCAAATGATGCTTCCTCAGAGATTTTCCCAGATTTCCTGTAAGAGCTTAGAATGATCTACCTGTAACTTTCTCTTTCCCCTTATTTTGTTGCAGTGATTAATACTTTCTTCATGTCTACCTCTAACATCAAGGACTTTATCTTATTCACCATTGTCTTTTCAGCATCCAGCAGAGCTAGCTCATCAAGTATTTTGTATAAAACTTTCAACAGATCTCCTAACCACGTGTTCTTCCAGCATGCCCAACCTGCCTGCTTCCCCCAATTCACTACCTCCATTGCTGCTTTCCGAATGGAAAAAGACAGGCTACTGAAAACCTTAAACTTCAAATAGCTTTAGGAGGAGGTAACGGGATCAAAATTCTCGACTTGAAAAGATTCGACTGAATGCAGGGTGTGAAATGAAATGGGAAAAGTGTGCATGCTAAGAGTCCAGTTAGAGTATTTCAGTACGATAGTACTATTCCAGTCGTGAAAGAACTTGGATTCTATAACTGTGCTTTTTTCAGTTGCCATATTTCAAAGTACTCTCCATGCCTTCGTACTTAAAACGGTGTATCACCGTGAAACCGCCAAACCAGCTGCCCTTCAAGAGCCTTCTCAGTCAGGTTCACTCCTCCCCACTGCGAGACCCCGAGACCCGACTTCGCTTAAGACTCTGCCACCTGAGTCCAGCGGCCACACTCGATGCCAAGCCCGTCCTACCCCAGGTCGCACAAGGGCCGCTCCGGGGTCAAGGGTTCTTTGGAGGACCAAATCAAGAGGGTAACTAAGAGGAGGCTACCTAAAGATGGAGGAGCAAAAATACGGGAGACACCCTGAAAATGCGACGCCCGCCAGGGAACCAAGAATAAGGAACAGGGAATAAGGTTTACCAAAGCGAATCCTCGAACACTCCCACTACGGCGTCTGTGAGCGCCTCAACTACCGGCTTAAAAGAGCCACGCCGCTCCTGCGACGACGCAAACGTCTTAGTGCTGCGACTCGCTCGGCACCCACTCGCCACGTTTAAACGGGCCGGCCAATCAGGCTTCAATCAAGACAGTCGCTTTCCGATTGGCCAATAACATGGAAGGTTCTGTCCGCGTACCCAGCTCTGATTGGGCGAACAATTCCGGAACAGGCGTTAGCCCCAGGAAGGCAGAGGCGAGATGGCGTCCCTGGATCGGGTGAAGGTACTGGTGTTGGGAGACTCAGGTGAGCGGCTTAACCCACTTCCGGGGCTCCCGACACGTCTGAGCGATCTGATAACCCGCCCCTTTCACATCCTCAATCCAGTGACTCTTCGGCCTGGGGCTGAAAGCCCCCTCAAGGGCTAAAGACTACACTTCCCAGAGGACTTTGCTCTGTTTGACGAAGCTGGTGGCGTTGCGCGGGCGGGGGACGCCGAGCCCAGGTCCTTCTCCGCAGCTTTCTGGCTCGGTTCCCCGGACGACCGCCACTGTTTTGTATTGTCAATTCCTTTGTTTAAAAAAAAATATGCAGACATTATGTATTGTATTGGCGCCGCGCGAAGGCTATGGAAAGAGACTTGGTTCATTAAGGAGGTCAAACGTACACCAAGACTGAAACTGTCCCGAGTCCTTTGCACATACTAGTATGAAATTAACCCAGTCGCCCCATTTTACAGATGAGAAAAATGAGGCGGAGAGGTTTAAGTGACAGATCGGTTGATTATGGGTTGACCCCATAATCTCTGCACTGAAACTCCGAACTGTGTTATTAAATGAAATACTAGATGGGAGTCCTCTTAATGGTTTTCTTGACTACTCTTAATTAAAAACCTGTTACGTATTAGGTTGTAAAAATAAAGAACTTACGTGAAGGCAATATTATGAAGCAGCTAGAATTTAATACTGAGCTCAGTTTAATCTCCGAGTTAAAATTCTTATTGTTTCTTGGACGTTGAGAACTAGAAATCTGCATTTCCCTCCTACCTCCTCACCCGCTTTTTCTTTCTCAACAAAATCTGCACTCTGCTTCTTAAGAATATGGAATAAGTGCTAACCTTGTATTTCAAAGATAAGCTCTTCTTGAGTTGACCTTTGAATGTGTGCTGTAAGTAAAGACATTGTGCCAGCTGCTTGGAGGTGGAGAGGACATACCCTAAAGAACTTGAAAACTGGCCTTACAGAACTGTTTGGTTTGGCTGGGGAGACTTAGCAGTTAAGAACGTTTTCACAGTGCCTGAAGGTGTATTACATTACAAAATATTTTAGGAGAAAACTGTTTAATATACCCTTTAAAGAGATACATTATGAAAATCTATGAATATAATCCAATTTCTGTCAACTCCAGCTCTTTAGTTTGAAAGTGGTACTGAAATTAATTTAACAAAATGACGCAGTTTTATAGAAGAAAATAGTGGTGGATTAAAGAGATTTGGCAAGAGTATCCCCAAGTAGAATTTAGGAATGGGATCCAGAGCTAACTCAATTCTTATTAAGTAAGTGAATTGTATGTTCTTGTCTACAATTCCCTTTTCTACTGCATCTGACAATCTCTTCATGTTACATATTGTTGAAACTAATGGACCCCTCCTCCTGGTCCCATACTTAAATACCTATTACATAGCAGGCACTGTAGTAAGTGTGAGGTAATAAATGTGGAATCAATGCATTATAGAACAAGATCGATTTAGCTGGTGCATTAAATGTAGAAAAATGATTTGGAAATAAGTAAACTTTTTTTTTTCACTATAGTTTAGTTGTAAAACAAAAGACACCCATCAGGGAAGTGACAGATCTTGTCACACATTCAGTGGTGTTAGGCTACATGTGTAAAGTCAGTTACTGCCTTTTTATCAACTTCCCATTTTTGGGAAAGATTTATTTATTTATGCATACAAGAACTGTGGTATAGGCCAAAGGTATGAGGTGTGGGGGGTGAGACAATTCACCAGAGACAGAGTAGGGAGCAGAACAGGCAGATTTACCAAAATACACTACCTAGGGAAATGATGGGCAAGATAGGAGAGGTCTGCTGGGCCAGGTGGGTCAGCTCCCTAGCTAGGGGTCAAACTCATGCTGCAGTAGCTGCTGATAGCTCCATAGTGCTGTGACTTAACCCCTTGTGCCACCAGGGAGCCCCCTGTATCAATTTTCTTTTAATAGTGACTTGCTATCTGTCAGTTTAAAATCTACTTTTTACACTTCATCTGTCCTGGTATTCAAAATTCAAAGTTTAATTTTGAATAAAGGCTATTTTCTCTGTGAAACTTTGAGGATTTTACAAATATATGAAAGAATGACTTGGGATTTAGAGATTAGTTTTGTATCCCATAGATATATTAGGTAATTTAGTAAGGAATCCTGAAAGTCTCTAACTTGCACTTACTTTGAACCAAACACATTACCAACAACTGTATTTAAAACTGGCTCTTTCCTCTGCCTCCCAGCAAGTGTATTCTTTTGATCTGCTTTAGTTCTATTGGTGAAAACACAGATTAAGAACCTTCACAGTTTAAATTTTTTCTGTTTAGAGTTCATCCAGTGTTAGCCAGCTCCCCAAAGCAGTTAATTCTTGGAGAGCATACACTGTTACTACACAGAGACTCTGACATAGTTGAGCTTAACAGAAGCTCAGGCCTTGCGTCAAGCTAACTAATATGTGCCTCTGATATAAGCAGACTGGCAGTCACAAAAAAACTGACAGTATTCCTAAGTCACAGATATTAAATGCAATGCCATAAATACAGGCAAAGCTAAATTTGAGTAGCAAAAATCTTAAATGTTAGTATATACAAAAATAAAAAGAATAAAAGGGGAACCTGAGGAAACTGTTTGATTCAATTACATGAGATGACAAGTTGCAAACTGAAACCCAGTAGAAAAATGGAGAGTACGTCAATAGGTAATTCATGAGAGGAAAGACAATTGACCAGCAAAGATGACTATAATGTTTATCTTTACCAAAAGGTAAAGAAATGCAGATTAAAGCAAAATGTCATTTTTTCTTACCAATTAACAAAGATGAAAAAGTAACTATATACGTCTGAGAAACAGTGCTGTAGGTGTTTGTTTAGGGCTGCATAAAGTTGGACAAGCCTGCTCTGCTCTGGCTGGTGACTGCTCTGGCTGGTGACTGCTCTGGCTGGTGACAGAGCAGGCTGATGCAAGTTGTCAGTGTATACCAGAACTTTAAGTGTCCGTTTCCTTCTACATACTAATTTCACTTCTGGGAAGGAAATAAAATTTAATATTAAAGAAAAGTAGATTTTTTTTCTTAGTAGAGTTATAAGTTCAAAACACCCTAAACATCTAATGAGGGAATGGTTACATAAGTTATGTCTACTCTGATTAGAGACACTAAAAATATTAGTGTACTTTCTGCAGTAATGGGAAGTTTTTGTCATTAAATAAATACTAATTATGACTCCGTTTGGAGATCTTTAAAAAATGAGTAAAACCCATTCTCAACCCTTAAAGGACTTAAATAGGGGCAATAAAACCCATACCAATGTATTTTTAGTGCTCTGTAGGAAAGTGTACAGGGAACAGTGAAGACCCAGAATCTGGTGGATGGTGTGTTAGTTCTACCTGTATGGGGTCATTCTTTACAACTAGAATGATATCAAGTCTTGAAAAGACTGAGCCATAAAGACTGAATCTTCAAAGGCAAACTGGGAGTCAGGAGGGAGCAGAGGAAGACCAATGATAGGATACTCCAGTAAACCAGCTGTGTAAGCACAGGTTTATGTTTTATTGTTTTTAAGTACAATTGTGTATATATTTAGTGAATATATATATATATACAAAACCCCTCTTGGTGGAATTAACTAAACCTACATCTTGACAATAGTGCTCTTTTTTATACTTTCTAGATTGTCTATATCTTTATAATCATAAATAACCACAGCTATAGGTTCATATGCAATAATGCATACAGAGTGATGGTCTAAATTTTTGATAAAAATTAGTGATGTTGTATGTGTCATCGAGTTGATGGTACATAGATATCTACCAACTGTGTTTATCATCAGGGCATCCCAAAATTTCTGTTAATTAAATGAGTGTATAGGAAAAGCTCATTCCCTTTCTTTGTCACACATATCTCTGAATGCTAGTCCTAGTATTAAAGCTAGATTACTCTGAACCCAAAAGAAAAAGTGAAGTGCTGCCTTTTAAAGTAAAGGGCCATGATGTAGAAGAGGGAGCAGAATTCTCTTTTTCTAGAGGGTAAGTCTGGACCAAGTGGTTTACTACCTTTTAAAAATCACTGGAGGCTACTTAGTGGCATTGCGGTTAAGTCTCAGCCTTCTTACCACTAGGGGCCTGACTTTGATCCCCAACCAGGGAGCTAACCCACATGGCACAGCAGACCACTTCTGTCTCCTGTCTTGCCTGCTGCTCCCCTCAACAGTACATTTCAATAAATCTACCTATTCTGCTCCCCACTATGCACTCTTATCTGGTAAATCCTCTCGCCCCACCCCCCACCCCATATCCCTGACCTACACCCGTTTTTCTATGCAAAAAAAAAAGAAAAAGAACCTCTAAAAAAATCACTGGACAACTGAAGTGTCTAAATATGAAATGCTAAGTCCCTGTCACTGTCAGTGTTAAAGCACAATCTGGAAGAACATCTGACAGGATGCTGAGTAACAGACCTCTGTATTGAAAGTTAGAATAAATGAGATTGCCTCTGAGATCTGCTAAGACTCTCCAATTCTAAATTAGGCCAAATAAATGAAATCATACCAAAAAAAAGGGATTAGTTTATATGAAATTGCTCTAGGACCAGTAGGTCTCATAGTGAGCCCTCAGACCATTAACAGCAGCATTTATTGGGATTTTGTTAGAAGTGCAAAATCTGGGCTCCAGAACAGACCTCTAAATAAAAAACCCTGGGAGCAGGACCCAGCATTTTGTGTTGTGCAAGCCTTCCAGGTGATTCTGAAGCTAAATTTGAGGACTAATGTCCTTGACCATCTTTCCATCATTAAAGCACATTAAAATGATTGACATGGTGTGAACACTCTTTAAACCATTCATATATATATGTTATTTATAACATATTACTATTAGTCTTAACTCTTGCCATAGTAGATTTCAGCATGTCTCTTACATGACTAGAATTCTTACATATTTTACAGGTGTTGGGAAGTCTTCACTAGTTCATCTTCTGTGCCAAAATCAAGTGCTTGGAAATCCATCATGGACCGTGGGCTGCTCAGTAGATGTCAGAGTATGTGTTTCTTATATTTTAGTTTTTCAGTGGTCATATTAAAGTTAATGCCTTCAAATTATATAGTTAAAATTATAGTACTTTACTCAAGACTGAGTAATAATAGCTGTGTTTATTAAGCATCTACTGTGTGCCAGATCCTATGATAAATGCCTTATATGTCTTTGTTTAAACTGAGCTATATAGCTGTATGAACTAAGGCATAGAGAAGTAAAGTAACTTGACCAGATTCACTCAGTTCAAGAAGCGGAGTCAGGATTTGACCCCAATTAGTCTGACTTGAAAAATTTCAGTTATAATTACTATGTTATTTAGAGTTTAGTTAATATGCTTCATAAATATTTCTGTATAAGCTTTGACACTAAGTTAACTTTTGGCTAGAAATACAGTGTAAAGGCAAAGGCAAAGCTTTATGTCTAGGTCATCCGTTCCAGCTCACCTTTCAAAAACAGGTTCAGTTTTCACTGAATTAAGTATCTTGCCAGACACCGTCTTTGCTAATGCCAGGTAATAATTCTGTTTAACTCCCACTTCTGCTGGCTTATTTCTGTCTGTTGAGTTAGAAAAAAGTAAGAGAGAGATGGTAGTTAGCTAGATTGACGTTTACTCTGCAGTTCTTAGAAGCTATTATTCTGTAGTCTGTTATGTTGCTGCTAATTAGAAATCTTCTGTCAGCCTACTTCTTAGCATTCATTAAGGTAATGTGTTATTTCTAATTGTTTTTAGAGATTTTTAATCTTTGATATTCTGTAGTTTTGCTCAATATATCTAGGTATAATTTAGTTTTTAATCATCCTGTTCAGCATTCCTCTATCCCTTCCTTTTGTACCTATATTAGGTTTTTACCCTTCATATCACTTTATTGCACTTTCATGTTTTCTATTTTTTGTTTTTCTTTGGTTGTATTCTGGATCAGATACTGATATTTGGGGCTTTCCTGGTTGCACAATGGGTTAAGTTGTAGCACTGTGCACTTATCTGCTCCTAGGAGTTCCATCCCTGGCCAGGAAGCTGACCCACATGGCACAGCAGACCTCTCCTATCTCACTTGCTGCTCCCTCAGCAGTGTATTTCAGTCTGCCTGTTCTGTACCCCACTCTGTCTCTGGTGAATCCTTTCACCGCCCCGCCTCCCCCAGCCCCACACCTCTGACCTATACCCCAGTTCTGGTATGCATAAATAAGTAAATCTTTAAAAAAATAAGATACTGATATTTGCCTTCCAGCTAGCTAAGAATCGCTTCTACTATGTCTAATCTGCTTTTTAATGTATCCTCTCATCTCATTTCTGTAACTAATTTTTAATTATAGATATTCTTTTTAGTTCTTTGTCAAATGTCAAAATTTATCAAAATAGCCTGATCTTTAATTAAGATTTAACTTTCTAATCATTTTCAACACACTTCTATGGTTTCTTTTTGAACTCTTTTCTTTTTTCTGGATAGATGATAGGTATCCTACTTGCTGAATATGCAAATTCTACTATATAGGAATGTATTTCTTTGAATGGTTTGTCATTCTTTGAAGATGATCACATCTTTAACAGATTTTCTTTTTCCCTTTGGAAGTCCTGTATGATGTGTTGTGAAAGTACAGAGCTTTTTTATTTGACTGCTGTCAGAGCCCTAGGGGTTTCAGTGGTCATTCTCATGCCTCCGCTCAGATGTCCCTTGCCATCTAGATAATGTCAATTTCCCTGATGTCCTATTATAACATGGCCTGGTGGTTTCCATTTCTGTGTACTTTTATGTGCTCTCTACCACCTTTAGCCAGTGTCCCTGACAGAAAGTGGTTCCTGCTTTCCTGAACGAGTACAGTGTTTTTCTTACTATGTCTTTCACTATAGCTCATCAAAGTCCAGATTTCATGAAGGGAAATAGTGTTTAGTCTTTGTCACTCACCCACATAAACTCTTGCCTTTGCAGCTAGAAAACAGACCTCTATTTCTGGATGGGCCCTAAAACTCCCGGGACCAGCTACTGAAGCTATATCTGAATCTGGAACACTTCCCAGTTCTCACTGTGATTTTAAGTTCTTTCTTCAGTTCTAGTATCTGGGGATAACCCTTTCTCTTGATCTTGTTTTCTGTATTTTTGGAAAGTATTTTTATGGCATTTCTATGAATTGAAGTCAAAGGGAACCTGACTGTGTATTTCATTCTACCTTGTTCCTAAATTCTTATCAATGAAATAAAAACTAAGATGAGTTCAGTGACAACTTCATTTAAATTTGGATAATAACAACTTCTGAACAAAATCCCCTAGGACTTTCTAGCTCTTTTTTTTTTTTTAGATTTTTATTTATTTATTTTTGTATAGAAGAGCTGGGGTATAGGCCAAAGTCCAGTGGGTGAGAGGATTCACCAGAGACAGAGTGGGGAGCAGAACAGGCAGATGTGCTGATATGCACTGCTTAGGGGAGCAGTGGGCAAGACAGGAGAGGTCTGCTGTGCCAAATGTGGGTTAGCTCCCTGGCCCTGACCAGGGACTGAACCCAAGCCATATTGGTAATGTTACAGGGTAGGGAAAGGGGTACTTTAGAATTTTTATTTATTTTATTTATGTATACAAGCACTGGGGTACAGGCCAGAGGTGTGGGGGGGTAAGAGGATTCACCATAGAGAGCAGGGAGCAGAACAGACAGATCAACAGAAGTACACTGCTGAGGGGAGCAGCGGGCACAGCAGGAGAGGTCTGCTGCACCATGTGGGTCCCCCACCTGGCAGGCAGCAGGGATCAAACTCGTGCTGCAGTGGCTGCGGTTTGGTTCATAGTGCATTGCCCTAACCCACTGCCCCACCAGGGAGGCCCTACTTTAGAATTTTTAAACTTGTTTTTTTTCAAATGAGTTTTGCTATTTGTTGTATTAAGATAAATATATAAAGTTTTTAATGGAAAGGAACTTTAATATAATTGGGGAATAATATAGAAAGGATAAAGAATATAGTTATTAAGTTAAGTATTTAAAGTTTTTTTTGAAGGTAAAAGTCAAAAGTCTGTTGTAAGTTTAAAGGACTTTTTAGTGGACATTTATAGAAAAGGGTTAGAAAGAGTCAGGCAAATCTGGGAGGAAAAGAGTAAAATTAAAATTAAGATGAAAGCGGCTATTATTAAGTTTTTCACGGGTTTTTTGCTTATATTTGTTTTAACTAGTTTAAGACTAAAAAGCAAGTGCAGTTTTTTTACATCTCTGTTTCACGTGCCTCCTCCACGCCTCCTTACTGCTCTCCATACTGCTTCCTTCTTCCTCCCTTCCTTCTGTCTCCCGTTTTTAATTTTTTCTCTCCAGCATATTTTTATCCCTGCTCAGCTCCACCCTACTTAGGGCAGGACCAGAATTTTGGAACTTCCCTCTTTCCTGGGGACCACCCTGTTACAGTAATACAGCTAAGACTTAACCCCCATGTCACCAGGAAGGCCATGATTGATTTTTTTTTTTAATGTTAAGCCAATTTTGCATTCTTGGAATAAATCCAACTGCAGTTTGCTAAATTTCCTTTCAAGTATTTTTTAAATTTATGAGAAAGATTGGTCTATTATTTTTCTTTCTTATAATCTCCTTGTTGGGTTTTAGTTTTAGGGTTATTCTAACCTTAAACTAAAAAAAGAAGTATTATTTCTGTATCTGATCTCTAGAATAGATGTTTATGTAAGATTGGTGTTATGTATTTGACAGAATATGTAATAGCTAAGAATATGTTCACAGGTGAAACCATTAGGCCTAAAGTTTTCTTTGTAGAAGGTATTTTTTTAATTTTAATTTTAAAATAACATCAAAATATGAAAATTACAATATTACATCTGTGTCAGTTTAGATAGCATGTTTTTGAAAGAATGTCTGCATTTCTTTTATATATTATCAGAATTTGTTTGTATTATCTTCTATGTCTTTAAGTATCTAAAGGATCTCAGTTAGGGTCTCCCTGGTGGGGCAGTGGGTTAGGGCAATGCACTATGAAGCAAACTGCAGCCACTGCAGCACGAGTTTGATCCCTGCTGCCTGCCAGGTGGGGGACCCACATGGTGCAGCAGACCTCTCCTGCTGTGCCCGCTGCTCCCCTCAGCAGTGTACTTCTGTTGATCTGCCTGTTCTGCTCCCTGCTTTCTGTGGTGAATCCTCTTACCCACCCCCCACACCTCTGGCCTGTACCCCAGTGCTTGTATACATAAATAAATAAATCTTTAAAAAAATATATAAAGGATCTCAGTTATATTTCACTTCCCATTTCTGGTATGTGTAATTTATGACTTCCCCCTTATTTTTTGATCAGTCTTATCAGGTTTATCCAAGCCCAATATTTGGCTTTGTTGATTTTTTTCTATTACATATTGTCTGTTTTATTAATTCTGCACTTTATTGTGCCTGTATTTCCTTTGGATTTAATTTTTCATCTTTTTTTCTAGCATCATGAAATGAATAGTTGTTTCACTGATTTTTTTTTTCAGTCTTCCCTTTAAAGCTGCAAGTCTCTATAAATTTCTATCTAAGCAACATTTAGCCATACTCTGAAAATTTGTTCATTATCATTCAATTCAAAATATTTTCTCATTTTCACTGTGATTTTTTTCCTTTAATTTGTGAGCTGTTTAGAAATGTGCTACTTAATTTCCAAACATTTGAGAGTATTCATTAGCTTTTAATAATTGATTTCTAGTTTGTGTTCATTATGCTCATACATACACTGTATGATTTCATTCCTTAGAATTCAGTGAAATTTACTTCATGTCCCATTTTATGGTCAACTTTGATAGATATCTCCTGTGGACTTGAAAAGAATACATATTCTATAATTGTTGAGTGCAGTTTTCTCAGATTAATGTTTTGTTCAAGTCTTCTCATCTCTGATTTTATGGTCTGCTTGCTTCGTCAGTTGCTAAGGAATGAGTGTTATAATCTAAGTATAAATGTGGATTCTATCTTGTATTTTTATTCTGTGCATTTTTCATTTATGTATTTTGAGCTTGCTTTACTAAATATGTATCAATTTCAGATTGTTTAAACTTCCTGAAGGATTTAATTTTTTATCATTATGACATGGCCCTATCTACATCTGGTAATACATTTTACCTTGAAGTCTACCTTGTATGGTAATAAAATAGTAAAACCAACTTATTTTCTATGATTTAATTGAAATATAACTGACATAATTTTGTATTAGTTTAGGGTGGACAACAAAATGATTTGATAAGACTATAATGTATAGCTACTACCACAATAAATTTAGTTAACATCTCGTAAGTCACAAGAAAAGTATTTTTTTCTTGTAAAAAGAACTTTTTTTAAGATCTAAGTATTCATCAACAGATGAATAAATGAAGAAAATATAGTTTATGTAGACAATAGACTATTTTCAGGCATAGAAGATAAGCCAGTCTTGCCATTTGCAGTAGCATAAATGGATCGTAAAGGTTTTTGCTAAGTGAAATAAGTCAGGAAGTGACAAATACTGTGATCTCACTTTAATGTGGAATCTACAAAAGCTGAGCTCATAGAAACAGAAAACAGTTGGTAGTTTCCAGAGGCAAGGAGAGTGATTGGGGGAGGGAGGTAGATAAATGTAGTCAAAAGGTACAAACTTCCAATTATAAGATAAATAAATTCTGGGGTTACAAAGTATACATGGTTGCTACATTTAACAATACCGTATTATATAAACCAACTTATTTTCAGTTCATATTTTTGTGGTCTATCTTGCTTCTGTCTTTTAATTTTTATGTTTCTATGTACTTATAGTTATGGTGTTCCTAAGAAGGATATAGGTAAATTTTGCTTTTTAACTAATATGGCAGTCTTAGCTTTTTAATTTGATTCTTGAACCTTACAGATGTTCTGATTCAGCATTATACATGGTGCCCAAAAATCTTCATTTTAATCAGCACCTGAGATGATTTTGGAGTAGGTAAACAGTGTCTTGAAGAACACTAGGGGGTCTGGGTGGAATTCATTTTGCCAGCAGGTATGGAAGTTGTTAATGACAGAACATAGACCTAAGGGGCAGACTATGACTCATACTGATAGGAAGCTAGTAAGTATGAACAGTAAGGCCAGGAGGGCGATAGATGATCCAAAGCCTCTGAAGAGCACAGGTACAGATATATAGGAATATATACAGGAATATATAGAGAGAGGATAATGTACTGGAAATTGCTTTGGAAAGAAGCAAGATGTTTCCTGTTCTTTGACTTTCAGGGAATTAGAATGTGAAAGAGTACACAGCATCCATCTAAGAGGGCTGCAGAATTTGTATCTTCAGGGTAAAGGCAGACATCAGTTGATATAATGGGTTGAAGATAAAGATATAATGGAATTTGTAACCATGGAATAAGGTTTCAGGATAAGACTGGCAAGATTTGGAGAAAGGAAACAATTGGACATTGAATGTGAAGGGTAGGGGAAGCAGCAAGATGGGGTATGAGAATGCCAGAAATCAGATAAGGACTACAGGAGTGTAAAATGCTTCAAGTATAACTGGTGGCAAAATGTCCAAAAGAAACTTCATCTTAGCAGTCCCCTGTCATGAAGGTTGTGTCTGTAAGGACTGCTTTTGTGTAAGTCCCCAGATGAGAAAAGTTTTAGTTCTCAAGACTCTGACCAATTTTTAGAATTAACAACCATCATTCCCTGTGGAAGTCCCTATTTGAGGGAAAGTGAAGTTTGAATTCCCTGGAGTTAGCTTTTGCTAACTTCCTCTGTAAGTCCAAAGAAGAGCGCCCAGAAGGAGGCTGTCATGAAACTACAGTAGTCAAAGACAAATGTCATATAATAGTATAACTGATTTTATGTAATGGGTTTGGTACTAATTAACTCCTTTGAAGCTCACCTGACTTGAATTGCTTTACTGTGGAAGAATGGAACATGTGGTTGATCACTGCCTTGCATGTTAAAGAAGACTGCACTTCTTGAATGACAGCGTAAGAATAGGGCACTTTAAAACAATAAACTTAAGAAAAATTATCATAGGCATGTAAATCATTTTGACTATTATAATTAATAAAATGAACAGTTCTTCCCACTAGCAGAAATGATTAAAAATCTGATAAAGCCTTTACCTAAAGAGCTTAGAAGAACTCTTTCTTCTATAGCAACTTTCATTATTTCCATTGTAGTGTCTGTATTATTGAAACCTATGAGAAATTTCCAAAGTCAGTGTAGACCATGAATACACACACTTTAAAAGTCTTAGAAACAGTTGTCCAATATAGCTCGTTTCACATCTGTAAGAGCCAACTAGAAATAGAAATAAAGGTGATAATGCATAGTTAATTTCAAGTACAGGGTGAAGCTACGGAACTTAATGTATGTACTCAGTAACTATTAACATTTTGGATTTAGTATGCAGGACAGAGATGTTCCTGACTGAATCAAAGGAAAAGGGAGAAAAGTTGTATTATTGGTATTCTGCATTCATTCCTATCTTCTAACTTTGTTGCCAAAGTCTAATGGGACTAATATAAATGCATGGCTACTCTTATGAAAACAAGACTTCCTGACAAATTATAAATAAGGACATTGATTTGTCATTTCTAGTTTACTGTAGTGGGATTTAAGCTTTCTAATTTACACATTACATGCAATCAATATTTATTGAATTCCTCTTTGTGCATCATAACAATATGTAAGCACTGGGGAGAAATGTGGGAAAAAGGCAGTATATCTTCATTAAGAATATATAAGGTGGGATGTTATACACGGGACAAGGTTTCTATATAATAACAATAATGATAGGTAACATTTTTTACTATCTAGTTTGACTAGGTACCTGTTTACCCACCAATTCATTTGAGCCTCACAATAACCTTTTTAAGGTACTGTGAGGGTTCCTATTTAACACAATAAACACTTGAGAGGCTGAGGTGTTAAATAACTTGTCCAGGGTCACATTGCTGGTACATAATGGAGTTAGCACTCAAACTCATGGAGTCAGGTTCAAGAACCTGTGCTCTTGGTCACACTCTCTACTACCTCTTACTCCAGAATGGTATTAAGAACAAAGTTTTATTCTAGTATTGTTAAATATAAAAACCATTACACTCATGTGGCATTTGGATTCAAATCAACTAAAATTTAAAATTTATTTTCTCAGTTGGACTAGCCACATTCCAACAGTTCAGTAATTACATGTTGACAGTGGTGACTATATTGAACATTTCCATCATCATGTTCAGGACAGAACTTTAGTAGAAAATAAGTGTGATAGCAACCCAACAGAGAAAATGCAGTGTTTATGAAGACTGGAAAATTAAATTGGGCTTTAATGACTGAATGATGGCCTCAGAAGTAGATAAATGGACTATTCCCCGAGAAGGAGAACATTATAGATTACAGTGAAGAAAATGATAATAAATTCAGTTCCGGAAATGATGAAAGGAGGCATCTATGAGCGATCCATCTGAAACTGTCCAGAAAGCATTTTAAAAGAGTTGATAGTGATTTGTATAGAGAGACTCCTGAAAGAAGATGAGTCTTTCAAAAAAGGAAACTTAGCAAGAGAAGAGCTAATTGGGAACCTTGGAGTATATTTAGAGGCGAAGGTAAAAAAACATTGATCAGAGAGGTAGGAGCATATCCAAATTGATGAAATACCACAAGAGCAAAGAGAAATGAGAATTTCATGAAGGAGGGATTGATTTACTTTGTATAAAATACTATAGAAATATATGGACTGGGGTGGGGGAAATGGAATATGGTGATGCTGAGGTCAGTGCTGACCTTTGAAAGTATAAAGGAATATTAATAGCAGAAACCAAATAGAGACAGGTTTAAATCAATCCTTCACAAAGTATAGAGGTTAAATAAAGAAGTGATAGGTATAGGATAGAAGACAAGTGAAGGCTTTTTTGTTTGTTTGAAATAAAGGAAGTTACTTCAGCTGAAGCAAAACAAGATTGCTGCAAAGGAAGTGACAATTAACAGTAACTTTTGTACTATTCATTCATTTCTTTGTTCATTCAGTATGTGTCTTGCGTACCTACTGGGTACTAGACACTGCAAGGAATTAGGAATTGAAGTATAGCAGTAATGAGACATGCAGTTCCTGTTCTCTTGGCAAACTTGTCTCATTGCTCTTTTCTACACGGCTCCCTTTTCTCCCATCTCTGTTCTAAGACTTACCTTGCTGCTTCTCTTTAATAATAATTCTGCACACATACTAAAACAAACTTATTAGGAAGTATCTTTAACATACAGTGTTCTTCTTGATGATGTGCATCATTTTCTTTACAGATTTTTTTCTGCTTTTTAAAAGTTATAATGAATAAACTTTTCAAATGAGACAAAACCTTTAGTGCTTAGTCTTGATTTGGTTGTCTATAAAAAAAAGTCAAGAGATGAGAAAATGAGAAGTACCAAAGTGACAGCAGCAATAAGAAGTATGGCTGCATTGGATGATCAGCACATACTGTTTCTGCCTGTTGAGAGACTCCTTCCCTGTATAAGCTGTTAAGTCTTTAATGCCTCTCATTATCAGATCTTGATGATCCGATCTAAATACAAAACACACTTGTTGCAGTTTGGCACTGCCCCTATCCCGAGGGGCTCTTAGTGTGGAATCAAGGTACCGCTTGTTGTTAAGAGCAGTACTTGTTATAACGTCAAGTTTTCCCTTAGAGGTCACTCACTCACGTAAAAGATACAATGTCATAGGTATAAGCCACTCGTTTAAAGGTTTTAGGATTCATTCCACTTGAACTCAGTTAAATTTAGATAGTATTAATTGAGCAAGTTAGAAAGGAAAAAGGACAACTTCTTTTCTAATTCTGGAAGTAAATATGAAAATAATTGATTAGGGAAGAGATTTTGAGGTGGTAAACAGTATAGATGAGTGGGTCAATTTGACTTGGACCAATCTTGACTATTTTAATTGCTGAGCTTATTTTGTTCATTATTTCAAAGGCACATACTATATATGATAAAAACTCCTTCATTTTACAGGCAAGGAAACTAAGGCTCTAAGATATCAGAAATACTCAGTGGCAATTGAGTCATATAATCTAGGCCTCCTGATACCAAAATAGTGTTCCATACTATAAAATCAATAGTTGTTTTTTGTTTGTTTGTTTTTAAGGGCAGGCTTATTAGAAAAGAGGGAAGATGGGGCCTCCGTGTGGCACAAGGGGTTAAGTCTCAGCACTGTGAAGCTATCCGCAGCCACTGTGGCAGGCGCGAGTTCAATCCCTGGCTAAGGAGGGGACCCACATGGCACAGCAGACCTCTCCTGCCTTGCCTGCTGCTCCCCTCAGCAGTGTGTTTCAGTCAGTCTGCCTGTTCTGCTCCCCAGTCTGTATCTGGTGAATCCTCTCACCCCTCACACCTCTGGTCTATACCTCAGTCCTTGTATGCATAAATTAATAAATCTTTAAAAAGAAAGGAAGGAGAAGACACATGCATAGACACAAGTGGGCAGGAAAAGCTGCTTAAAATCAATAGTTCTTAAGTCTGGGTTACAGCAAAATCATTTGAAGACTTGTTCAAAATATGCATGCCTAGGACTGAACCCCCCCAAATCCTGATTCAGTAAGTCTGATATATATTTGTGTTTTTTCTGTAGGAATATCCTCTTTTTTTTTTAAGCTATATTGAGGCATAATTCACAAATTAAATTGAATGATATTTACAGTGTACTTTATGATGCTTTATGTATATATTGTGAAAGGAGTCCTTCCAACCGGTTAAATAACACATCCATCATCTTAAATATTTATTTTTGTTTTATTCATTTATTTTGGCGAGAACGTTTATGTTCTATTCCTTAGCTTAATTCAGTTACACAATGCAGTTTTATAGTCACCAGATATATTGTCACCAACCACAATCTCTATGTTATGTAATAGATCCTCAGCCCTTATTCACCTTGTAGCTGGAAGTTTGTATCCTTTACCAATCTTTCCCTATTTCTCCACACCCCCCAACCCCTGGCAACTACTTTTTTACTTTCTGTTCTTACAAGTTTGACTTTTTACCCCATATAAGTGATGCCATACAGTGTTTATCTCTCTTTTGGCTTATTTCACTTAGCATATTTTCTTCAGGGTCTTTCCAAATTCTCTCAAATGACAGGATTTTCTTTCTTATGACTGAATAATACTCTATTATATATTTTATTTACTTATTTACCTTCAGTCATGTATTGACAGAGCCTTAGGTCATTTCCATTTCTTGGCTGCTTTAAATAATGCTATAGTTAATATGGGAGTGCAGATACTTTCTTCAGTAATCCTGTTTTCATTTATTTTCAATACATACTAAGAAATGGGATTTCTGGGTCATACGGTAGTTCTATTTTTAATTTTCCAGGACCCTCCATATGATTTTCCATTGTGCCTATACTAATTTACAATCCCACCTGCAATGCATAAGGATTCCCTTTTCCCCACAACTTTTCTAACACTTGTATTTCTTGTCTTTTTTTATGATAACCTTTCTGATAGGTGTGATATGATGCCTCACTGTGGTTTTAATTTGCAGCTCCCTGATCATGATTGATGGTGGATGCCTTTTCATGTACCTGCTATCATTACATGTCTTTTTTTGAGTAGTGTCTATGTAGAACCTCTGCCCGCTTTTCAATGAGATTGTTTTGCTTTTTTCTATTGAGTTGTATGAAATCTTGATGTCCTTTGAATTTTAACACCTTACCAGATACATAATTTGCAGATATTTTCTCCCATCCATCAGGTTATCTTTTCATTTTGTTGATGAGTTCCTTTGTTGTGTAGACACTCTCTCACTTGATGTATTCCCACATTTCCTACTTTTGCTTTTGGCACACTTGTGTCAAAAGAAAATCTTGCAAGATTCTAATGTATACACCTGAAACATCATTTTAGCTATATTTTAATAAATAAAATTGCCATATACTAGAATTTGTTTCTGAATAATTATATAGTACAGGAGTCAGTGCCTTTAGAGGTTAGGCTATGAGAAGAGGAGTGTATTTAAGACAGTCATTAGAAGATTTTGAGTAGAAGTGTGGTTTGTTCTAACTTGCATTTTAGAAAGACCATTCTAACTACTAACGGGAAAACAAGTGGTGGAGTGGGGAGGTGTGAGCAAGGCAAGATTCTAGTAGGCAGGTCAGTTGGGAGGCAGTTATATTAATTGAGGCACAGAGATAATTAGAAGCTTTGACCTGGGTAGTAATAGTGGAGATAGTGAGAAATAGACAATGTTAGAGGCAAAATGCAACAACATGATTTGCTGATATATATGTGTCATGAATTAATGAATTAAGGATCGGTCTTCAGTTTTATATCTGTCAAGTAACTGAACGGACAGAATTACCTTTTATTGAGACAGAGAAAGCTGAGAGAACAGGTTTGAGAAGAAGATCAGGAAATTATTTTTAGATATATTAAATTGGCGGTACCTCTTAGATATTCAAATTGTAGTCTGGTAGATAACGCTAGTTTGAAATTTAAGGGTCTTGTTCAGGATGGATATAAATTTGGAATTCATCACCATAATGATGACATTTATGATCTTAAAATGAGATACAGTTGCCAAAAGAGCAAGTATTCATAGAGAAGAAAAGAGGTGAAGAACTAAGCTTTAGGACACGCCAACAATTAAAGGTCAGAGAGATAAGGACAACCCAAATGGAGATTGAAAAGGTTAACCAGTTAAGTGGGAAGAAAGTAGAGTATGATATCTGGAAGGTAAGTAAAGAAGTTGTTGCAAGATAAAGGAATGACTGGTTGTATCAATTGATGAAAATATGATAAAAATTGTTTAGTGATCATTGCCTTTAGCAATGTGGATATTATGGGTGACTTTGATAAGTAATAGTTGGATGAGGTAACTAGGGTAAGTTTGACAAGTATGAATGCAAAAGAATTCTTTTTTAGCTATAGATTTGAGGCATACGGCAGGGGAGAGGGAGGCAGAGGGATCAAAACAGGGGAGGGAAGAGCATAAAGGACTATGGTGACAGTTCATAGGTGATGTGATGGTGGAAGATTTATGGGCACTACACTTGAGGAAAGGAGTCAAATATTGTACCAAAATGAAGACCAGCATAAGAAAATTTTTTTAAAAGTTTAATCAATAAAAGAGAGGGAGAATGTTAGAAAAGGAATTAGAGACAGCTGAGAATAGACAACTCTTTGGGGGACTTTTTCTGTGAAAAGGAAGAGAGTAGGGGCATTGTGACTAGAGGAGGACATGAGGTCAAAAGAAAATTTTTGAGAGGGGAAAAATTATGCATGTTTGTATACGAGTAGGAATTAACCAACAGAGAGGAAAATTCAATGATGAGGGAGAGAGGGGAATGGTAGAGCCTCATCTCTAATAAGAAAGAGATGAGGTCTCACACACAAAAGGAGGATTTGGTCTTAAGAACACAGACCAGCCTATCTATAATAGCTGGTGGGAAGGCAGATTATAGAGTTACAGGAAGGTGGATAGATAGGGGAAGAGCTGGTTGTAGAGGTTCTTTTCTGATTCCTTTCTTCTATTTCAAAGCAAAACCATTCACTGTATCTGAGGTAAGGGAAAAGCTAACTGGAAATTTGAACAAGAAGAGTAAGTATGAAATAGTTACCTATGAGAGGAAAATAGAAAATGGACTGTGGAACTGATTGAAGGACAAATCCAAAGGTACACTTGAATTTGAAATGAATTCAGACAGCTTTACTGTGTATTTCTCTGAGCTTCACTATTCAGCAAAATGGGTTGCAGACATGAAATTGGAGAAAGGTGAATGTGATTAGGGTGAGAATTCGGTTAACTGAACACAGTAGGGACAAAGGAGTGACTAAAATGCCAAATTATGGAATTTATGCTTAGTGAGGATTTGGAAGTAGAGTGGGGAACTCTTCCCCTATCTATCCACCTTCCTGTAACTCTATAATCTGCCTTCCGACCGGCTATTATAGATAGGCTGGTCTGTGTTCTTAAGGCCAAATCCTCCTCTTGTGTGTGAGACCTCGTCTCTTTCTTATCAAAGATGAGGCTCTACCATTCCCCTCTCTCCCTTGTATGTTAGCATCAGTTAACTACAGAGTCCTGTGAGGTCAAAGATTAATATTAGCATTTGAGTGTTAAAGGGCAGAAGCTGGGAAGATTGGAGGTGGTCAGAATTAGAGGACAAGGTTGATCTGGAATAATGGAAGGTCCAGTGTTCTAAACTGGAATGAGGGTGCTTGCCGGTTTCTTACTGGTATAGTAATTATTTTGATGGATTGATTTGTTAGGTTCATGACTACAAAGAAGGAACGCCAGAAGAAAAGACCTACTATATAGAATTATGGGATGTTGGAGGCTCTGTGGGCAGTGCCAGCAGTGTGAAAAGCACAAGAGCAGTATTCTACAACTCTGTAAATGGTAATTCTGTGTTGTTTTGTTCTACCGTGTATTAATGGTATAGGAGTATAGATTATCTAATATGGAATACTGTGGGATGCCAGACTCAATTTAAGTAAGGGCTGATATACTCACAATTACTGTTTCAAATCTACATATCACATCGTGGTTGTGTTTCTAGAGTCTAAGCACGCAGTTCATAACATTAAATATCTGCTTTGCCTGCATATTCTTATTTACGTTATTGTCATAATGTAAATTGAAAAAAAGTCATATTTTGGTGCTTGACATAAAACATGGAACTTTCAAAATACTGTACCCTGGAGTGTGTTCTGCCATTCAGTTTAGGAAATACAGTAGAACCCCTTAGGAGTCCCACAGGCTAAGCCAAATGTCCCAGAGATACAGAGATTTCTTTCATCTGCCCCTTAGAAAAGTTCCTTGTAATTATAAAGAGCTGCCTATGGGTGCAGAAATTTCATCCAACTGTAGATCTTCAAAACTTGGAACAGACATCCAGATGGAGGTCTGTAATAGAGGATATATTGTAATTCTGATTGCCTACTCTGTATTGAGGGACTAAACCATTGACACCTGTCTCTAAATGGGAATGACTTTAAGAGAAGACTAGCATAGTTCAGTGACTTCTTAGAGACTAAGAAAGAAATGAAGCCTGGCTTAGACCTAGAATCAAATGATAAGTGTTGGATTATATCAGCCAGATAACTTACCAAATTGATACCAATCCAATCTGACAAAGAAAAGTTTGGAAATATAACACTTATTATGTAGATATTTTTGAGAAAGAACTGAAAAGTTATAAATAATAAAGGTAAATGCCATTGAAATCCTAGAAACTAAATGGAATTTTGAGTTGTTAAATTTTAAGTGTTAAAGAAGAAATCCATCTAAAGTCATATTTATCTATTTTATCGTCATTTATTTATGTATTTTACTTTTCTTTAGTTATCTCTTTCTTGCATCTTAATGAAATAATTACATAGACCTTGTGTTAGTTTTACAGATAAAATTGAGATACATTCTTATTTCTTGAACAAACATACTGTAAGAGAAATCAATTTCTAGTTCTTTCACCCTATCGCTGGGACACTTCTCTTGGTAAAAGCACTCAGGTTCTTTATGTCATCAACCATCCTTAGTTTCAGACAAAACAAAGCATAAGGGTCCTTCTATTCAGATGCACAGTCTTTGTTCTTAGTAATCACTTTCTTCCCTCAGTACCCTACCTCCTTCCAGTTGAGGAGTCATCCAGTCAGTAAAGTGTTTTTACTTTTCTCTCTTTTTAAAAAAAACAAACAAGCATTTATTTATGTATACAAGAACTGAAGTACAGGCCAGAGGTGCAGGGAGGTGAGAGGACTCACCAGAGACAGAGCGGGAAGCAGAACAGGTAGATGGACCAAAATACACTGCTGAGGGTGAGACAAGAGAGGTCTGCTGCGCCATCTGTGTCATCTCCATGCTGGGGGTCAAACTCTATCTAACTCGTGCTGTAGTGGTTGCGGTTTGCGGCATAGTGCTGCCACTTAACCCCTTGTCCACCAGGGAGGTACCTACCTCTCTCTCTTAAGATTAAAACATAGTCTGATCAGCCATCACTTGGGCTACACTGAACCCTATTGTGGCCTTTCTTATTCATAGACTACAAAGCAAAAACTCTCAGACCAAATAAAATACGGAGAATAAAGAAAAGAGGTGCTTAAATGCCCTTAGAGTTTTAAAGCTTTTAGTCTCAAAAAATAAACTTCTCCTGGGCCTCCCTGGTGGCACAGGGGGTTAAGCCTCAGCACTATGAAGCTATTAGCAGCCACTGCAGCATGAGTTCAATCCCTGAGCAGGGAGCTAACCAACATGGTGCAGTAGGCCTCTCCTGTTTCCCGCTGCTCCCCTCAGCAGTAGTTTTTAGTCAATCCACCTGTTCTTCTCACCACTCTGTCTCTGGTGAATCCTTTTACCCCAACCCCGTACCTCTAGCCATATGTACCCCAGTTCTTATATGCCTAAATAAATCTTTCAATAAATAAATAAACTTCTCCCTATCTGAAAGCTCATCTAGGCCTCTTATAATCCTTTCACTCTCATACCAAAGGTCTCACCCATAGTTTTACGATAATTATACATGAGAAATAAGGAGAGGAGAAAATATCTCCTCCTTTCCCCTAAAGTGAAGCTTTAGTTCGCTTTCTTTCAGACTTTTATGGTTAGATTAACTGAGTGCAAATTCTGGCTACCCCAGTTACTGTGTGTTAGGGCAAATTACTCAACCTTATTGAACCTCAATTTCCACATGAATAAAATGGAGATAATAATTCTCACCTCTTAGCACATTCTGGAAATCAAATTAGTTGACACATGTAAAGCACATTATGTAGCACTAAGTGCTGTGTAGATGTCAACTATATTCTTTAATGGTAGCTCTTTATTCCTTTTTAAAAGTTTATCCTTTAACATGCATTCCATGTATCTAATAGAACCCTTCAGTGAGGAAGGTATAGTATGTATGATTGGATATGGGGGTGAGTGTCAGATCTCTGTTCTAGATACCAAGAGAGAGGGCAGATTTATCTGAGCTAGCTGGAACAAGCCAACTATATAACTTGTACAAGCACCTTAGTTGTACAGATGTCTGTAAAAACTAGAGAAGCCAAATAATTCTAACTTCTGCTCTTCTTTTTCAAATTGACGTACATTCCATCTTGAAGATGGCAGAATTATCAGTTTCAACTCCTTTCTTTAGTAGAATATGGGTATATAGAGAAGAGTTGAGGATTTGAAACCTACAGGTGATACCCTAAGCTCTGCTAGCATTCAAGTCTTTGTCTACATCTTACTGTAATAATGACCTGCTTTGCCTTTCTGTCTTGGATGTTGAATTTATTTTGTATTTCTGAGCATCATTACATTTTGTTATTTATCTCAGTCTCAGTTACTTATCTTTCTACTATTCTTGTTTCCTGATATCTTCCTACTGCTTTTTAAAGTGGCACATTCCTTTTTTTCTATAACTAAATGTCTTCATAAGTAGCAAGCTTACATAGCTAACCAATAATCAAAGAATTAAAAAACTAGTCTTTTGAATTGATTAGGCCCAGGTGATTAAAAATATTTTGTACATTAAAAAATAACAATTGCATCCAAATAAAATTATACCCTTTTAATAAGATTTATTTAATATTTCAATGAATGTAAGTAATGTGTGTATCTGTGATGTCTAGAACAATAGTACGGACAGTACAGAAACAATTAACTTTTTCAGTGAATAATAATTTCTCCTATATTTGAAGTAATTCTGGTTCTTATTATTGATGAGGTAGTTCTGTAACTAGGATTAAACAGGTTCATTGAGCAAATCTAATGCTTGTATTTACTAAGCCTCTTTTTGCCAGTTGTGAAATGGAGAATTGTTACAGTATTGATATTATTTTCTTGATTATTTTAGGTATTATTTTAGTACATGACTTAACAAATAAGAAGTCATCCCAAAACTTGTATCGTTGGTCAGTAGAAGCTCTCAACAGGGATTTGGTACCAACTGGAGTCTTGGTAACAAATGGGTAAGACCAGATTACATCACAGTTTGGTTTGAAATGTTATAGCAATCACCCTCCAAGATAACATTTTATAAGATGTTTAATTTGCAAATATTTCTTCCATTCTGTAGATTGACTTTTCATTTCAACAGTATCTTTCACAAAAGCAGTAGTTTTTCATTTTGATAAAGTTTAACATCATTTTTTTTGTGTGTGTATTGTGCTTTTGTTATCATGTGTTAGAACTTTGCTTAATCCAAAGTGATGTGGGTTTTCTCCTGTGTTTCTTCTTGAAAACAGCTTTAGGCTCATTTTTTGATCTGACCCCTTTGAGTTAGTTATAATGTGTGACGTTTTGGTCGAGGTTGACTTTTGTACATGACATCCAATTGTTCTAATACCATTTGTTGAAAAGATTATTCTTACTGCCTTGAACTGCTTCTACTCCTTTGCCAAAATTCATTTGACCATGTTTATTTGAGTCTATTTCTAGACTCCATTTCTGTTCCATTGATCTGTGTGTCTTCACCAGGACTGCAACACTGTCTTGATTATTATAGCATGATAGTAAGTCTTTAAATTAGTGCGATTCTTTCCACTCTATTCATCTTCAGAATTGTTTAGCTGTATGTTTATTGGCCTTTCAATATAAATTTGAAAACAGTGTGTCTAGTCTAACAAAAAAAATCTGCTTGAATTTTGGTAGGAATTGAATTAAATTTATAGACCAAATTTGGAAGCGTTTTGTTGCATCTTCTAATCCCTGAACACAATAGGTTTACTTAAATGTGTAACTTTAAAGTATAAGGACTTTTTCAATATAACCAAAATGTAATTGTCACACTTAAAATTTAATAATAGTTCTTTGATATCAACTATTATTTTGCTTTCTTCAAATATCTCATGCATGTTGGTTTATTAAAAAACATTCAGTAAGGTTCACTCATTGTATTTGGCTTCTTAAGTTTCTCTTAATCTTAAATGCCCCTTCATTTTTTTTTTTTCAACATTCCAGCAGTTTGTTGTTTGTTTGTTTGTAGAGTTTCCCATAGTCTGTATGTTGCTGACTGTACTCTGTAGCATCTATTAAATTTGTTTCCTAAATCTTCTCTAAAATGGTAGTTAAATATAGTGATCTGAAAGGCACGGTGGTTTTTTTTCCCCCAAAGTGATATTTTGTATGTAATATAATACCTAGTTGTCTGTCTCTTTATAATATTAAAGTGTTATCATCCATACTCATCCATGATAAAAGGCTAAAAGTCCCCATCTGTTTTATACCTAAATGGTTAAAAATAAATTTCACCATATTTCAAATTGAATGTAAGACTTAATCTAAGTAAGAAAAAAGGAAATTAAAAAGAAATAAGAGGAGAAATTATATATGGCAACATAGGTATGTTGTATTGCTTATATACTGTTCATATAAAAATGCATGATCTTATATAAGGATATATCTGAGAGTTTTTTTAATGGGAGATTAACTCAAAACAATTGTGTTCCAAAGCTGAACAGTTAATTGGAGCTCTAAAAGGCAAAAAGATTTTATAATTTTACATACATACACCTCCAAATTAAATTATTCAAAGAAAAGGAAGAGAAAAGCCAAAGGAAGAAAAAAGCTATCCTTAACTGGGCTATATTGACTGAATTATGCAATATTGATTTGCTGTCATAAACTATTGGCACCCAGATTTTGCTGACACAAATTGAGCTTCTATGTCAAAAATCCAAATCTGTTTTATTTCACAATGTGACTAGGATTTAAATTGACTTAATAACATTAGACTCTATTTTATTTTCAGTAATAGAAGGAATACCATTCTATTCTTTGGGTAAAAATAGAAACAAAAAGAATTGTAATTGTTAATGACCCGAGGGCACTAACCCTTGCCTGTCTTCTGTTCCCATGCCTCTCATTTCAGGACCAGCAACTATTTGGCACATAATTCTTTCCTTTTAGTATTCATTTTGGCAAGTTTAGCTGTTTCCTTCCCTTTCCATTTTTAGAATCCATCATTCTCTAGGCTATAATATCACCTATGACCGATTTATCCTGACCTTCAGTGTTCCTATTTCTCATTTCCCTAAAAGGCTTGAGTGCCATGAATACTTGGGTTTTCTCTCCTGATATTTAAATCTGCTCATTGCATCTATACAGAAAAAATGTCTCAGCTGTTAGGCTTAGAAGATGTAGCTTTTGTAAAAAGTCAAGTCAGCCAATTTTTTGTGCCTGGGGGGCATTTATTTACTCAAGTGATCTAGAAAGCCTCCCTTGAGCAAGTTTTGAGTAGTTTAGATAATTAGAATGCAATAGATGCTGAGGTTGGGTTGAAAAATGAACAAATAGCTGGAAGAAAGTAGGTTTATAGGAGATGGATAAACAAAAGCCAGTGAAATATTAGCAAAATAGCATTAGCTAGTGACATTTAAATATACATCTACATCAGAATGGTAAATTCTACTCTTCATTATTTTTCACAGGGATTATGACCAGGAACAGTTTGCTGATAACCAAATCCCACTATTGGTAATAGGGACAAAACTGGACCAGATTCATGAAACCAAGCGCCACGAAGTCTTAACTAGGACTGCTTTCCTGGCAGAGGATTTCAATGCAGAAGAGATTAATTTGGTGTGTATTTTCACTAATTCATGCTTGTATTATCAGGTAAAGGCAAGACCAAAGATTTCACAAGTCCTATACTCTCACAAAAAAATCTTTATACTTGAAATCACACTATTTAAGGTCTAATCCAAAATATAATGAAGATTGTAATTAACCTGAACTGCCAGATGGACAGTCACTTCAGCCTCCTTGTAGCTACTGGAATGTTCAAACTTTGTTCTATGAAAATGTCATTTATGGGCTTTTTCTTGAGGTTTTTGAAAATCACACCAAAATCGAAATTGCTAAGAATGGTCACTAATACTATACCTTGATTATTCTTGCTTTAGAAAAGCCTCTTCACTTCTTAAACTACAGAATTTATCTTAAAGATAGATAAGTGAGAAAATTACAAACTGTAAACTAGGAATACTATATAAGCATAGTTATTATATATATATACACAAAAGATTGATTCCCTTCCTGAGATATTTAACTCATTTAGAACTGGGTGCTTCAAAGGGTAAGAAAGATTCTTCATATAAGCCAGTTAGTGTTGCCCAGAGAAATATTCTGACAGAGAAATATTCATGACAGCTTTTGTCATGGTATATATGTTACTATTCATAAGCAGAATTTCTGCAACATATTCAGTGTATTGACAGTCCACATGTGTGCTGGTAGTGGTGTCGTAACACTAATGGCTAGTATTTATTAAGCACTTACTACATGCCAGGCTTTACCCTACATACATTATCTCACATACATTGTCTTCATATCACCTGTGTATGGTCAAACAGACACCTCAACTACAGAGCCTGTGCTCTGCCTTGAAGCCTATTTTCAACTTAATTACTCTTCAGCTAACATTTAGAACTGAAAGAATACTAAGAAACCATTTAGATTGACAGTATTTATATTACCAACAGTACCTGTGCAAATTTTTGACTAACTACTCCACAGCTGGAGCTTTTTAGTCATAAGGTCTACACAGGAAGACCCAACTCTTTTTTAACAAGTGACTCAGGTGGTTCTGATGCCTTTACTCTGTGAATCACCATTTGTAAACACCACTTATTTCATCCCCACCTCCGCCCCAGCTTCTGCCTGTCATTATTTTTTACATTCTACTTTGCAGTGGTGGTATCTAATTTTTCTCAGTGCCACCTTGGAAAATTCATTGTAAATGTCCCAAATGTGAATACTAGACCATGATATTCCAGAGGACCCTTGCTGCATGGGCTACATATTCTGCTTATTGAATATGAATGTTCATCTGAATATCTCCTTCTAATGGGGAATTTACCATTTGAATATATCTAACTTATTTCAGTGATCGATGTGTTTTGGAATGTGTTTAATGCCTGTGGATTTCTGAGACAGTCACTTGAATACATGCTTTCCCTGCTTTACTTGCAAAGACATCTTTCAATTCTTAACACATGTAGCGGTGCTCTCTTGGTGGTGCACTGACGCACACCGTCTCCACTTCAGTCCTTTCACCGGTGTATGACTTCAGGCAGACCACAGAACCAACAAGAGGCATGAGGATGCAGAGAAGAAAACAATAAGGAGGAAAAATGGTTAAGAGTTTTAAAAAGAGAGTGATCAGAAAGGCTCAGCAAGTAAAGATAAAGCCTCAAAAAAAAAAAGTAACAGTTTATAAATTTACTTAAAACTATAGAAAAGTAAGAGTTAAAAATGATGGAATCAAGATTGTCATCTTATATCTGAATAAAAGGTAAATTATGTAAGTCATAAATAAGATTATTATTATTTTTAATCCTGTTAGGCTTATTGTATTGGAGTACAAATTTTCCTGTTATGTGTTTACTTCAAAGTGATCATTTTGAAGCATCTTCCCTGGTTTATTCCTTTCTCAACCTTGACAAGCTATTTAGAGCTCCTTATTTTCAGGGTTTGTTCTCAGCCAGGATCAATAGAAGATGACTTTTTCACCTTCAAAATTCTCATCCTAAAATCATAGAGACTCTAATCTGGTCAACCTGAAATTGTGGAGCCTTGGAATTAAATTTGGGGAAGATTTTCTTTCTTTGCTTTCTGATTTAGTTTTTGTATTAGCACTTTGGTGCTATTAGAAATCATCTCTGAAGGTTTTCAACATTCTGTTATTTTCATAATCGGTATCAATTTTGTAAAATACAACTAACACAGCTTTGTGTAAAATTTGTCTTTTATATATCTCAACTGCTATATGAATATGTTCATTTATTTCAAGTACAACAGTTTGTGGAATGGTGTTTCAACTAATCCAATACATGTATAGTCTTTTATTATATTAGTATTTTTGTACCTGGTAGCATTTCCTTAGAATGAAGAGAGCACATAGTTAATATTTCAGTACCTGTTATGTATTATCTCATTTTCACAAAAGCCCTATGAGGTAAGCCTTATTAGTCTTATTTCCCAAATGAGCAAACTAATTTTAAAGGTTTAGCAACTTAATCCAGTATCACACTATCTAAAAATGTTGAGACAGATATTTGGAGTCAAAGCCTGCTGGTTTTGAAGACCTTTGATTTTTCTAGTACCCTGTGATCATTAAAATGTTTGTTGTAGACATTTTTGGTGTGTGGTTTTGGAAAATATAGTTCCCAACCAAAATTTAAAATGTGAGCCTTGAAATGTTGTATATAGATAAAATAGGTGGTTACAAAATTCATTGGCAGGAAATCATGTGGACTTAGAGATTGCAAAACAGAATAAATGAAAATATTTGCACATCAAGCATCTGACAGAAGGCTAATACCAAAGTATATAAAAGAACTCATGCAACTCAACAAAAGAAAAAAACTACCCCAATCAAAAAATGGCAGAAGAGCTAAACAGACACTTCTCCAAAGAAGAGATACAGATAGCCAACAGGTGAAAAAAACGCTAATCATTACTTTATCACCAGGGAAATACAAATCAACCACAATGACTCCCACCTCGCACCTCCCGCCTATATTATCAACACCAGAAACAAGTGTTAGTAAAGATAGAGTGGAAAAGGAACACGTGTACATTGTCAATGGGACCATAGACTGGTCCAACCCCTATGGAAATAGTATAGAGGTTTCTTGAAATATTAAAACTAGATCTATCATATGATCCTGAAATTCTACTCCTAGTTACCTACCTGAAGAACGCAAAAACATTTAATTTGAAGAGACGTATACACTACATTTTTCCAGCACTATTTACGAAAGCCAAGCTATAGAAACAGCCTAAGTGTCCCCCCAATCCCGTAAAAAAAAAAAAAACAAGTGGATTAGGAAGGTGGAGTATATCTACACAATAGACTTCTACTCAGTTATTTAAAAGCTGAATTCTTGCCTTTTTCAACACCATGGATGGAACTGGAGGGAATTATGCTAAGCAAAGAGAATTAGGAGAAAAACAAATACCAGATAGGGTCCCTTACTTGTGAAATATAGAGAAATAAAACAAAAGTTCAGATAAAACAATAACAAACCCGTGACATATGGCTGCAAAACTGAGGCAATCAGAGAGGAGGGTGATGGCATGGGAATAATGGAGTGGGGGGCATAAGAGGGGAGTACAGTGGAACATGGAGTATTACTGAGAATTTGGTGGTCAGCCTGGTATTGAAACCTACATTTGTAGAGGTTTGAACCTATAACTGCTAAAACAAAATAATGTAAACCCCTTCGCTGCAGTAAATATAATTAGAGGGGAGGGAAGAAAGAAATGCACCAGCAGTAACTTTAGTAATATCCTAAGACACATAGACATATATAAATCACATTCTATTTTCTTCTTTATTTGCTCCTCAAATTCTTTATATTCATGCTTCTTACTATTTGTAAGGATTGCATTGTACTTAATTGCTTAGTTGAGCACTGGTGAATAGCTAGTACTAAAAAGTGGCATGTTTATTGTTTTTAATGGCTCAATTTCTGCTTTTCAAGGTAAATGTAGGTAAGTCACCTGATACGTATCTTAGTTGTATTATTAGTAGGGTATTAGTAGTCTTGTCTTCCTTTATGAGTCACTTGATGATATAATTGTTCCTATAATTGATGACATAATTGGTCACTGACATTGGTTCAGTGTCTTCTAAAATTGCTCAAATAACAGCGTTTGTGACCTTATCTTCCTTTAGCAATTTCCTCTTTGTTGTATGCAAAGTAGTTGAATGTTATGTGTTATGCCGATTATTTTACTATAGCAATGTGCAACAGGAACAGTAATAGCTAACAAAGAGCTTATATTTCTTGACTTTTAATTGTGAATCTTATGTTTTATCTTCTAGGATTGCACAAATTCACGCTACTTGGCTGCAGGTTCTTCCAATGCTGTCAAGCTCAGTAGGTTTTTTGATAAGGTAATGGCTTCAATTAAGTTATTTTTAAACTTAATTTATATATTATGAGATTTAAATTCTTTGTAGAATGCTTTGTCCTTTTCTTCCTTCATCCTGAACTTCACAGCCTGAATAATGCTTGTTTTGATCTCTCTTACCTGTTGGCATAATTGCTCAAGGACTGCTGACGTATTGATTCTATCTCCAGTGTTCTCTAAGCAAAGGATGAAAGCTACTGGATTTCAGTGGTGGTTTTAGAAGATGCCTAATTCCCTTCCTTCAAACAATTTTTGTTTCCCTATTTTCTAGGTCTCCTATAGTTACTCATCCCCTGTAAACCCCACAAAAGGCACTAAAAACCGAGGAGATTGTGCTGAGTTAAAGCTCTGAGTTCTTTTGCTCACCTAGCTATTAATATTCTTCCCATAAGCATTACTATTACTTTTAAGGTCATATAAGCTTCTAGAATCCTTAATGTTTCCCTATCAGAAAACTTTGTTTTCCAATTATTGACTCTTTGCTAGTATCATATTCTCCTGAACTGCTATGAAAATGTAGAATGACTCAGCATACTGGGAAATTAGAGCATTTGTTTGTCTTTCTTTCACAGGCCTGACTTCACAGTGACTGACTACATTGCACGTAGTATTGACCAAGTTTAAGTTGTTTGCCCAATGTTCCCATTGCGCAGTAAAAGAGGAGGCTATTATTAAAATAGCTTGTATTATTGAAAAATACTAATTTTGCTCTGTATTTCCCTTTAAGTTTTATCTCCCAAGAAAAACGTCTCCTTCCTCACAACTCTTGTTTTTGAATCACTTTTCTTTTAGCCATTTATCTAATATCTGACCTTTTTGTCCAATATGTCAGCATATGTCCAATATGTCTCTGTGTGGTGGGCAGCACCCGGGGTGCAGGTGTACCACGAGGCAGCCCTGCAGGCTAGGTGACAGGAAGCCCCTTCTGTTTGCCCCTGTGTAGTATGCAAATTCTAGCGTTTTCTAACTTTGCCATGACCTAAAAAATGTTCAGAAGCACTGCAAGGAACCAGATTTTCTTTCCACGTTGTTTTGAAACTTCTTAGAATGTAAGAACTTCAGTTTGGTTTAAATCTGGTACAAAATTCCAACAATTAAGAACCACATATTACAGGCATATGTTTCCTATGGAAAGATCCCACAATGTGTTGTTTACATTTTTAATGATTTTTTTTAGTGTTGAAATTAAAAAACATCATGTAAGAAGTTAAATCCTAGAGAAATCATGGGTCATAGACCAGCATGACCCCAGTTATCAGGTACAGCTTTATTTAAAAAAAAAAAAAAAATCCAGAGAATTTGGTAAGAGAAGGGTATTGCAAATTGACTTGAGTAGGGAATTTCGAGAAAAAAACAAAAAGGTAACTTCTTCATTGTCTAAATCACAGTGAAAGGCAAGTGGATTAGATGGTTGGCCAGACCTCCAGACTAAGAGGTTAACTGAATCCAAAGGAGCTGGCGGCTAAATTTTACTCAGTTTTCTATATCTCATCTCTTAGAAAATTTAGTTTAAATATTTCTACCTTTGAGACCAGTGAATGCAATATTACCCTAAGTCATGTGTGGCTGAAAGTAACCTAGCCATTGTCTTGGAGATGGGAAGAATGTCAATGATTTATTTGACTATCCGGCCAGTGAAAGCAGGTCTGGCAGAGACCTGAAAAAAGATGCTTTGTTTTTACTGAGAAGAAATCGTAGCTTTATAATTCTAGATTACAATGTTTTATAGAGTTTAATATCCAACTAATATGTATTCATATCTGCTTGACTTTTCTTACTCACAACAGCCCTATGTAAAGAAAATTATACTACCTTTGCGAGTTGGAATTTTCAAGTGTTAGAACACAATTCATTATTTTAAAAATATTTCTTATCATCTGAAAGCATGGTACTTTTAAACTCAGATATATTAAGACCTGTATTTTTAGGGCTTCTTTTCAATAGTAGTGATGAATTTATGCAGATATATCCATTGCTTCTCCTGCTGACCAAATACAAGACAGTTCTGAAACTGCTGAATTAAGAGTACAGATGAAGTTCTTAAAATGAAACTAGTTGACTGCTTTTGATTTTCTGTCTTCTGTCTCCATTGAGGAGCTAAGACTATATTCTTGTACTAGAGCAATGTGGAGGTTCACTGAATTACACAGACTCCTCATAAGGAATAGTTGTATTATTGTAGTAGTGTAATACCTATTGCGCTACCTTTTGAGACTGACTGCTAAAAAACTTAGAGCCAAATTTGCTGCCACTAGGAATATGTTTCCTGTGTCATTCTGTTTATTTAGTTGTTTTGTTTATTTTTTTATCTATAAATACTTTATAGAGTAAGGCAACCTTTTCTAGAAATACCCCCACAATCCTGATCTCACTAGCACCAGTTTTAACTCATCGCGTTAAATATCTATGGCTACTAAAAGACTCTTAATTTGGATAGATATCTTGTAATCCCATTAATGGCCATTGCAGTTAGCCTTGTTTTATTGTATATGTGCTAGGTCTTTAAAATTCTTTGTTTCTCACAGGTCATAGAGAAGAGATACTTTTTAAGAGAAGGTAACCAGGTCAGTATCCATCCTTGATAAATGGATTCTTAAATTGTAGAGAGAGGTTATTTCCAAATTTATTTTCAGAAATGGCTTAAAAATAAGGTGTGGGGGGGGAATCTTTACAGGCATAAGCAACTGACTTTCTTCTATAGTATTAAGTACAACAGAAAAAAATCAAATTAAAATGAATCCAAGAATAAGGTTACATTAAAAAATAGAAGAAAATAATTTGCTTGAAATGCCAAAGGCATATATCCAGAGTCTACCACAACTCCAATAATTCATATAAAAGTCCAAGAGATGAATATTAAGAGATTTCGCTCTCCTCCTCTCTGATTTAGATGACACTGTCACCAATTTGTGAAGGTTTTCCATTCAGTTGAGTTTATTTTTATTATTTAGTCTGCTGTGGTTTTCTGAATAAAACCTCAGAATGTTAATTCTTTAAAGAACAACAGGCTGACATACAAAAACAGAAAATAAAGGAATAAATATTAAGGCTATTAACATTTGAACTCTGCCTCCTTGAGATTTAACATGATGATTGTCTTTCTTGTCTACAGATCCCAGGCTTTCCTGATCGAAAAAGATTTGGAGGGGGAACATTAAAGAACCTTCATTATGACTGAATTGCATTCATCCTTTGGAAGAGTGAGCAAGCAGTGGCAGTTTTCACAGCTTTCATCTTGCTGTGTTGATTATTAATGTCTCAGTCTTAACAAAATCATCTTAAAATGTCACCCTTCAGGCTCACCCTTTAATGGAAAACTGAGA
This sequence comes from Galemys pyrenaicus, assembly GCA_019455555.1. Taxonomy (NCBI): domain Eukaryota; kingdom Metazoa; phylum Chordata; class Mammalia; order Eulipotyphla; family Talpidae; genus Galemys; species Galemys pyrenaicus. Next base: position 1,224,007 of record JAGFMF010011454.1, on the reverse strand, counting down.
GGAGTGACAGCGTGGGAGGGCCGAACTTCGTCCTGGTCCCTCTGTTCCTCACCTTTCTGCCCCTGCTTGGAGGTTATGTAAAAGCCTTGTGGAAATATGAGATGTTGTCAAAATAATGCAGTAAATGAGTAGTGACAGAGAACCGCAGAGAAATTTTACTCTTGCCTTGAACTGGAGAGTTTTATGGCTCTGTAATTTTCCCACACTCGTTGCTGAAGGCTTAATTAAGTACTTAAACAATGCATCTCTATTGTTTTACCTTCTTGAGGGGAAAGGTTATGTTAACCAGCCCGAGTTGTCCACCCCAAACAATCTCTGTCATTTTCAAAGAAGTAAAATTGTGTTAATTGTCTCCACCCTCATCACATACAAGAATGCCTAATAATAGCAACCCTTGTCTTCTTTCCTCTCCTTTACAAATGGCTCCGTGGCTAGAAGAGGCGGACTAAAAGCTGGAGTTAAATATAAATAGATTAATAATACATAGAGAACAGCAGCACTAGAAAAGGAGAACTCTATGAGAAACTGACAGCTCACTAAATCCTTCACTCTTTATCCTTATAGCTGTCTCACTCTTTTCTGTTTGGAAATAGGTAGGGTAAGATCTAAGAACTGCACAAGGGTAGTAAAGAGATTGACAGTCTCTTCAGTTTTTATTTTTTTAAAGGAAAAGTCAACTCCTGAAATGTCCCTTTACTGTAGTCAGTAAACTAAGAATATTATTCTTTGTGTCTACAGTCTATTTATGGAGAGAAGTTAAAATAAGCACCACAGCAACACATTTACATGAATTATGGTCTAGGATTCTTGCACTTCATAGTCCAAAATTGGGAGTAAGGGGGGGGGGGGGGTGTGTGTATGCATAATTGTTCATTGGTACTTTTTTTACCCATCTTTCTTACTTGTTTAATTCTCCCTGCCCCAGTTCTTATTTTAATATATAAACCTAGTTTCCAAAAACTATAATTGGCTGCCTTATTCAACACTTTCACCCATGTTTTTCCTCTTAGTTCTGCTGCAGATCTTTGCACTCCTGATTTTGCTCCATATTAAAACATAATAATAATAAATATACAGTTTCACTCCTCATTTTAAAACCAAGGGAAAACAATAAGTTTACTTTCCATTCCATTTTAATTAAATTTCAGAAGTGCTTTGAAAATGAAGGTATTCTAAAAGAGGATATTAAACTAAGAATGTTAGAGTGTGTTTTTAGAAAGTTAGTATTGGGAACATGAGAAAGAATGTTAAAAACACTTTTTCTAGTACCAGAATATTTTCCAATGTTTCTTCGCATCCTCCACCACAAGATGTAGCCCTGATTTCTTTTTTGACGTAAGGATATCAGGATCTGTATGTAGAACTTAGCACAAATGTACAATGACAAGGCTATGAAGTTAGGACATAGAAACCAAATGCATATCCAAAATACACAAAAATGAACAATGATGTAAGAAATGTAAACATTTTTTAAAATGTGTAGCCAAAGACCTAAACCAACTAAAGATCTTTATGTTCCTCTTTTTAAAAATAAATCAGTGACCCTCTTCCTTTGTTCCCCTATCTTCTTAACTAATATCTTCTTAACTAATATCTTTTCTTTCTTATTAAAGAATAAAAGTAACCCATCATTGATGGCTTCAGGATTGACCTTGAAAACTTAACAGTAGTCTTCAACTTCATTTTTTCTTGCTGTCAGACTTTACTCCCTGTATTATAGTTTTCTACAAAAAAATAATTTTTAAGCTAAAGTAAATGTGCTACAAATATTGGCAGCAACATAAAACTGTTGTCAAAATATTAGTAGCCAGAGTTCTTCAAAGACAGTGTTTTAAAGCGTATTTTTTTTCTAAGACTAACAAGTCTTAGAAAATACCTAAACTCCAAACAAGACATAAAAACTTCATCAAAACCATCTTTTTCTTGGAAGCATCTACCCAGGATTTCCTCTAACTTCATTCTAGAGTAGTTCTCAATAGGCCTGTCATAAATCTTTACGTTACCCTGTAATGAGCCCAACTTCCTGGGTACAATATTGTCCCTCTCGGTGTTGGTCAGTCCCCCACCCAAGTGTCCCCACCCAAGAGGTACGTGGGCACAGCTTTAAGGCAGTCATTTTCCAGATCATTACTTTCCGTGTGTATGTATCTGTTAAAATCATCTGCTTATGAACAGCCCAATACTAATTTTTATTTTCACTCTCTCCTTTCACAACTGCCTTTCACCTTCACAACTGCCTTTCACCTACTACTGAGCGCGAACAGCCTACCACTAGTACAACAGTACTATGTTAACACCAGGTATAAATGTTTTCAGAATCTCAACAAAAGGAAATTTGAAGTATTAGTTTTACTAAAGGACTTTGTTCCATTTCCCACATTATTTAAAAAACAACAAAACAGTGCTCCTAAGGAAGAATTCTGAGAACAAAAATGTAAGGAACATCTAAAACTGGCACATTCTTCCATGGCAAGGCTTCCTACTAGCCTATGCTGCTTAGATTTTTATCAAAGATCATTATATAGGCAGAGGTGAAATGCTAATAAAAAATTAGCATTTTTAATTTCTGCAACCTTGTCTACATTGAGTTAGACAAAGCACCTCTAGGGTGAAAAGTAACAGATTCCAAAAGCTGGGTAACAAAGCTTTTCCCATTCATGTTTCCAATTATTCTCCAACAAAATTTAAAAAGAACTTAATTGAGTTGTTAACTGATAGGTCATTTAAAAAATGTTAGTAATAGATTATTATATGATTTTTGGTACTTAATTAAAAGGAGTAAATGATACTGTAACAAAATTCCTTCTCATGTTTATGTCACCAAGTTTTCTCAATACGTATGCCTGTAAATCCTAAAAATAGCACTAAGTAATGCTGAATCTTAACAAAATACATATATATATATTCAATGATGCTGAATCTTGTTTTATTCTAGAAATTAGAATTAGAAATAATTATTCATGAACATATGAATTAATGGGGAGCACCCACTTCACTACAAGATGTTAATTCTAGTAATAGTTAACCTCTTATATTTAATAATGTGTTTATGGGTCACCATCCTACAGAAGAACCCTCCAGTTTCCTTCTGGGCAAAGTGCTTGCCAATAGCATTCTGGAGGTCCACTAGATGAGGCTGCAGTTATCGTCACCACTTATACTTGGTTTTTGTCCTACTCCTCCCTTCCAGAACTAATTCTATGTGCTAGAATCTGGGTGTGGCAGACACCTGCTATCTCCAATTCCTAGTCCTTTTGAGAGTCACCTCAAATATTCCCCTTATGTGGAAACACTGACTCCATCTTCCTCTGCCTGTTCGTCAGCACCTGTTCCTGTTGCTCTGTGACACTGTGACTCTCTCTGTCCCAGTACAGTCTGCCCCTACACAAACCCTGCTTCTTTTTGAATGCTAATCTCCAGGCCCAGAAGACCCTCTACACAAACTCCCCCCTACTTCAGTGTCTGTCTAAATGTTCCCCTTTGCTCACTAGCGCTTGCAGCAGCTTTAGTCACATTTCCCCAACCACTATTTTGCACTGTCCTTCCATTTCTCTGCCTTTGTATATACTCTTCCTTCTGTTCTGTGCACATCCAACACTTTGGGGAGCTTTCCCCGGCCCTCATAATTAGGGCTAGGTGCCCCCTCCCCACCAGCCCTCCTGTAGCCCCTTCGACTCCTCCTGTTAATAGCATGTATGACATGTAATGGCATCTCAGTATTTCCAGGGTCTGGCACATAGCAGGTGCTCAATTCTTGTAAAATGAATTAATGAGCCTGGGCTTATATTAATTAAAATGGAAAATCAACAGACAGAATCAACTATGCCTGTGTTTTATTTGCTCTTAGGTTTCACCCAGGTTACTATATTTTCCCCAAATTTATTATTGATTTAATTGATTAGTAACTTTGTATAAACTTAGGGTGTACAATGTTGAAAAATTTTAATACAATTAATAGTAAGAAGGAAAATCTTAGGATAATTTTTAGGAGAATCTTTTCTATTTTATATGAAAGAATTTCTGCCTTACTAAAAGTAAAAGTGGTTACAAAGCAAATACTTGTTTTATCAAATTGTTACCAAAAAACAGGAAAAACAAGATACAGAGTTAGCCTATTAAGAGAAATCCCTGAAGTTTGGAGATAGGCTTATTCAATTTTAAGTATTTTCAGGCCCCGCAAAGTAATTTTCATCCCGTCAAGGATTTGTTACCACGTTCTTGCTTTTTTGTAAATCTCTCACACCTTAGAAAAGAACAAACACCTCTTAAATCTGCCGACAAAACTGATTCAGTGGAAAGAGCATAGAATATTTATGGAAAGATAAAGTGGTTAAAGTGTCTGTCTTTATTGGCTCCCATCCATTTTTTTTATACTAATAACTTTAGACTTAATCTCCAGGATCAACAGAGATTTAAGCCCATGTACTTATAAACTCAGATATGCAAGAAATATTTTTCTTAAATTTACTTGATTCTGAGTCTGCATATTACAGAAACAATAAAAACCTAGCCTCACTTAAACTGTAGTCTGCATCCCCTCTTCATCTCAGGCTTGTTTATAAATTCTAGGGAAGCTTATGTAACAGTACCATGTCCTCTGTTTATGCTGACATAGGATGAGATGTCCTATAAACTACCTAGTCCACAGGTATCAATGCACAGTTTGCCGCCAACCTGTCATTTGTTTCAGACAACATGGTCTGAAACCCTTTAATCTGATCCTCTGTTAACACCTCATGCACAGGGAAATCATTCTGTTATGCAGTGTGCTGGAGCCTCGGGATCTTTGGAGATTTCTTGGACCCATTAAGAAGGTCTAACTGGGTTTCAAATAGTAGAGGGTTTCAAACTGGCGGCCCATGTGCCCTTTCAAACCCACTTTACATGATTTTTGACATTATTGCCTCATTGTTTATCACCATGTACAAAGCACCCCAAAACATAGTAACATGAAGTAAACCATTCTATTTGTTCACAGTTCTGGGGGTCAGCAATTTAATTTTTAAGCATTGGCAACTACAATGACATTGGCAACTACAACTACACTACAATTGTGGTGGAATGCAAAAAATGTTCACAAGTTTTTCCCATCCATGTATGCCAGTCCCTTTGCAATGTGACTTTGCTGCTCTTTCTGTCATGAGATGGAGCTTTTTTCTTACCTCTTTGCATCTGAATAATAGCAAGCACCAGCTGATAGTTGTCTGTCCTCAGGTCACTCGTGGCTGCTGTTACCCGGCAGTGAGGTTGCCTCCCTCATTTACATCTGGCTATTACTTGGCCCTTTGTCCATGGGTTCTGTCATTCTCAAGGAAGCCACCCTGGTTTCTTTGCATGGTGGTCTCAAGCAGCCAAATATGGGCAAACCTAAGGCACAGGCACTTTCCAAGTTTCTGCCTATGTTTGCTATTAGTCAGATTCAAGGAGGTTAGAAAAAAGCTCCATGTCATGACAGGAAGAGCAGCAAAGTCATACTGCAAAGGGACAGGCATACAAGGACAAGAAAAATTTGTGAACCTTTTTTGCAATCTGCCATAATCGTTTGTTCATTCATTGATTCTAGTTGCCAATGTTTAAAAATTCAAGTTTCTTATCTTGAAAAATCATCTAGCGTACTTTATCCCTTTACATTTCTTACTATTGAGTTTGTGATGTTACAGGGCAATCCTAATATAAAATGGGTTTCCCTCACTGGGTCCTCACCTGCGTGCTCAGAAGACTTTTATAATAAGTCCCAACTTCACGGACACGTGACAAAAGTTATTAATGTGTTTTATTTTATGAAAGAAGGGTAATAAAATAGTAATAATACCAAGGGAAAGAGAGGGATACAAGTCCGTAAATATCCTACCAGATTTTCTAAGCAATGGCACATTGAGAGCTGACATTGAGTCAAGTGAGATGGCTCCCAAGGAAGAGAGAGCCCAAGGCTCACCTCTGGTTTTATAGCCAGCCTGGCTGCTTAACTCCACCCTCAGTTCCCAGTGATCCACTCTTCGATAATTGTATTATCAGATTTGTGGTTCTGGAACACTGGTGGTCTGGAGTGGGGGTTGGAGTCCACACACCCATCTGTGTAATCCATTCAGGACTACCTTTCCCCCTAACAATTATGAAGTCTAATTTACAAGATAATTTCATGAATTTAAATGAGGGCATGTCTGTGGGAAAATATGGTACAAACTGGCCCTCAGTACAGTATTTCCTCCTTCCTGAATACCATTAGCCACAAATTTGATACCTGACTGTGTCTGAGGAGAGTCGCCAAGATGAAGGACAAGAGAGTGGGGAAAAGTTGCTAGATAATAATCCCCTTGTTCTGTTTACAAAGGGAAAAAGGCATTAGGCAACAGAATTCCTAAGAAGTTTGTAAGAATACTAGATATATTTAAGAAACTAAGAGGAGAAAATATCTCTGTTTGTTTAAATGAAGTGCTTCAAGCTCTTCATAGATCATTGACTCATCCCCGGAGGCATGCCTGGAGAGCAGCATACACCGTTCCCATTTCAGGCAGTTGCATTTAATCATTTGTGTCAGAGAACGATTCATTTACCCACTGCTCTTCAGAGGACAAACATTCTGCCCTGTTCCTTCCCAGCCTGAGTCAAGATGAGTGGAGAAGCCGCTGGCACACAAAGCAGGCCTTCCTACCACAGTGCCTTTCCTAGATAGCCTTAATCCCTACGCCTTTAATAATAAGCTGCTTTCTTTCAACTGGAACAAATAATTGGTTAATCTTTATTTCAGGTAAGAAAGAGATAGGCCTCTGCAAACTCTTTTAGGAAAAGGCCAAACCAAAGACAATTGTGTAAATAGTTGAGAAATAAGCATTGTGAACTTTCCTCCTAGTTTATCAGTTGGGCAATTCTGTGACCAATTTGAATGACCTGCTGATCAGTGAGCACAGAACGCAGTGGGAATAACAACCTCTGAAGACCCATCTGAAGGAGAAGCAGCAGCATTTTCGGCTGGCTTGCACACGATCTCTGGGCCTGGGCTTCCTAAACTCATCATCCCCGCAGAAGAAAAATGGCGGAGTTGAAGGTAAATTAATTGACAGATTTTTTTGTGGCTGCTTCAGTCAAAAATTTCTGGATATTTCTGAGACTCCCAGGGTATCAAAATAAAGGACTGTGAACACCCTCATCCAAACTCCTGTGTTCAGAGGCTTCAGTGTGGTGTCCACAGACAGGGCTGGGGTAGAGAAGTGATAAATAGATGAAGCTCTTATGTCCATCACTTGCCCTTATTCATTTAATATGATCTTGGGAACAGGTAGACATCATAAAATCTGCCCCACCATGGGCACATTTCTCACTGAATCTGTCTCCTGGGCTCTACTTTCCGCCATGTTCCTACTGCTACAGCTTCCTAGACTGCTTCCCATCAGCCAACTAGAAATGCTAAATCTATTTGGTTATTTTGAGGCTGACAATCAGCTCTTGGCCAGTAGAAACCCGAGCATCTCCTCTAGGAAATAAGTCTTTTATATTATTTTGTGGTAATTGAGAACTGTGTGTACTACTATGTGCTAGGCAATTTAACTATGAACTAACTCAACTATGAACTAACTCGTAATCTGAAAATAAATCTGAGATTTGACACTCCTGTTTTTATTGAATCAGTAAAAAAGAGTTCAGAGAGATTAAGTGACTTTGCTAAAGTCACTCCTGATAGGTGATAGAAACTCAATTTGAGTCTGAATTTGTCTGAATCCAAAGCCCAGGCTCCAAGAGATACCATGGTGGCATCTGCAAGACTAAGTACCTTAAAACCAAGGAAAGAGAGTGTGTCCCCGGTGTCTAAAATGGTGCCTGCTGTCCAGCCCAGACTTGCATCCAGGCCAGCACATGCATGTGGGACTGAGTAGAATTGCTCAGAACCTTGTCTCAAGTCAGGTGGTCAGACTACAGTGTGCTGTTTGGAATACAGGCTGTGAACATATCTATAAGGCCCTTTAACTAATTTTGAGGTAGAAGAATCAAAACTCCTTTGTTGATAGGAATCCTGAAAACATTTGACACTAGACTACAAATTTCTTTATCTTTATGCCTGATAGAGAGTTAGAAAAACTAAGGAAGCTTTCGTTCTTTCATCCGATACTATGTTAGCACGTGGTGCTGTAAATTAATATAGGAGAGGAACTGCACCTGGGCAGGTAGGGTTAAAAAAAAACTTCCTGAAGGAGGCTGTTCCTGAGCTGAGTCTTAAGAGAGAAACAGAAGTTAGCTCGGTGAAAAGAGATGGGGACCAGAGGGAGCAGTGAGTAAAAATGCACAGCACACGCAGAAGGCCTAGCATGTTCTGGGGTCTAAGAGTGTTTCAGCTAAGTATGAATTGCTGCAGGGACAGCCAAGTGGAGTCACCCAGGAGGTGGTTGGATGGAAGAATCTGGATTTCAGGGGAGTGGGTAAGGCTAGGATAAAAGATGGGAGGTCATCCTATGGTAGTAGTTGAAGTATTGGAAGAGAAAGACAGTGCATAAAGATTTTGTTTCCTGATTAGAATGCTATGGGGGAGTTCAGCAGGAGTTGGACATATTGTTACCATTTATAAATAAATTATAACTAAAATGCTATCTTGCTGAAATGTTTAAGAAACTGATTATGCACAGCACCAGCACACCAATGTAAATTGCATGCTGGTCTTTGTTCTCAATTTCAAAGGCATTTTTCCCAGCCTGCTGTCTAATCTCCACAAGGAAAGGTTAGCTCTGGAGATCAGGAATCCAAACACAGAAAGCCAGATTGCATCATTCTAATCAATAGACATTATATAAGATAAAAAGTACTTCTCAGCTTTTATTTCTTAATTTTAATGAATATGTCAACATAAAGCCTTCAGTCACATATACAAAAAAGCAGCACAACGCTGGTGGGAGGGGGCATTCCAAAGATAAAAATAATAAAATGAAATGTAACTATATATCCTTAAGTTACTTCACTTCTGTAAGTCTTGATTTCCTTACTTCTGAAAGAAAAAGCTATTTAACATGCAGACTTTGGGCTCTACCCCGAGACGTTTTGATTCACTGGGTCTGGATTTGTATTTAATACTTCTACGGTGATTCTAACGATTAACCAGAGATAGGTTATTTTATTACTTTCCTGTTTCTGCTGTGAACAACTTATCACAAATTTAGTGGCTTAAAACACAAATTTGTTCTTTCACGGTTCTAAAAGTCAGCACTCTAGAATCAGTTCCACTGGGCTAACATCAAGGAGTTGGCAAGGCTGGTTCCTTTTGGACTCCAGACTGGAATCCATAATCCTGCCTTTTCCAACTTTTAGAGCTTGCCTGCATTCCAGACTTGCCCAATTCGCTGTCTTCAAAGTGTTTGGCTCTGACCTCTGCTGCTGTCATCAGATCACTTTTTCTGTACTTAAATCTTCTGCTTCCCTCACTTAAGGGCACTGTAGTTACTTTAGGGCACTCCCAAAGAACCGAGGCTATCTGCCCATCTCAAAATCCTTCGTCACATCTGAAATGTTCATCTTGCTATATCGGATAACACAAACTTGAGGGATTAAGGCACTGGTACCTTTGGAGGGTCCTTTTTCAGCTTACAGCAGCACTCTGCAAATTCCCCTAACAGCCTCTGTTCTGTGTTCCCAACAAAGGTAGCTGAAAATACTGGACTCTTTCCACAGGTAAGAAGGGACTGTAGTTCTATCTCTACCTGACCTCTGTTTCCTTCATGTTCAGTAAAAAGAAGTGAGGTGATCTGTTCGTACCAGAGCTACATATAGGGAGCTACCAAAGAACCGATGATGCTGAACTTACATGGAGCTCTGTAATTTGTTCTTTCATGCAGAAAGGATATATATAATTCACCTGGAAAGAAATGAAGTCATATTTTTACATTGAATCGATTTATTCAGAAGTCTGGACTGAAGAAAACATACATGCACTAGTGCTTAAAAGTGAGACGATCATTTTTAATATTAGGTATATTTGAACATAGTCACTGAATCAGCAGGAGTTGATTCCTGTTTCCTGTTTCTCCCTGCCATGGGGAAGTTCAGCAGGTAATAAAGTAATAAAATGCTTGGATTTGTACCATTGATATAAGTAGAGTTCAGATTTTATCCTTGACCTCAAAGTCTTGGGAAAGCAGCTACAGAATACCACTTTCTCAATTCAGATACCTCCAACAGTGAGGGACATGACATTTTAAGGTTCTAATAAGCTCACCTATAATTTTCTCTCAGAGGATTAGGAAAACCAACTGATTTGAAAGTGACTCAGCGATTCCCACCCTCCTCTTCAGCAAATACAACTCAGCTAAGATTGAGAAATTGATTCAGAATTCGCACCTCTCCGGGAGTTGGGTGGCTTCTTTCCAAACCACCAGCTGTTCTTTCTATTTTCTTTTCTATTTTTTTTTAAAGCAGTCTGAATCAAATGCTCCATAGTCACATATGCTAAGTCTCTTTATCCTTGTTGCGAACATACGTATGACCTTGGGGGCCAGCAGTGGCGAAGACCAGAAAAGGTTAATGAGTGTCCTGCCATGCCAGCCAGAAAGCTCAGCTGTATTCCTTAGCACTGAAAACATCCTTCCTCTCTGGCAGAAAAAGACAATGTGACAGGTGGACAAAGTGAAGGCACTGTAAATACTCCTACAGATTGGACTAAAATTCCATTCCACAGATAATTTGGGGTCATTACCATTTCTGAGCTCAAATTCAATCTTGTTGATGGGAAGCAAGAGTTTCATTTTGAGAAAAGAAAATTGTTTTCAGTGGAGAGACAGGATGCTGGATGTGTCTGCCATCTCCCCAAAGAAGTCATTCCAAACTGCATGTCACGACTGTTAACCAAACTGGGGGTAATATTACTCCATTTTTTTAATGCTGATAGATTTTCAAATGTGTCTGGAGGCGATAAGAATAATTTCACTTCCACTGCTTTCTAGGTCATAACATTCCACACTGATATTCCTTCCAAATATAGACAGCCTGATCATTGCCCTCACATCCAGGCGTGTTGCATCAAACTCATCCTTCTCTGCTGTTGAGAACTGAAGGGCTCACCCTCCACCCGCTTACATCCTTCTTGTATCTCTTAAAGACGTGGGCTCAGATGATGGCATCTCACTTACCCAGTGATCATGGCCAAAAATTAAGTACTTTATTAGGAAAAACTGAGAGAGGAATACGGCCCTTTTTTGATATTTAAGTTAAAGCAGCATAGGTGCACTCATATCGGAACAGTTCTACGTGAAAACCTAAATCAAACAACTATCTATCAAGTACCTTCGAAGACTGAGCACAGGGCATGTAGAGATAAACCGGACTACCATAGCCCCAGGCTTATTAATAATCAGAGAAGCCAGGCAGTGAACAGGGGCTCACAGGTGTATTAAGTGTTGCAAGAGTAACACATGATTTTACACCTACTTTATTTCATTGTGAAACCTAACTTTTTTTCCCTGGGTGTAAATGAGATGGAAATGAGAATAGACTGTGTTATTTCACTGTGGACAGATTATGGTCTAGCACTTCCCTGAAAAGCCGCCCATATTTTTTTTTAAGGTTTATTTATTTATGCATACAGAGCTGGGGTACAGGCCAGAATCACGGGAAATGAGAGGATCCACCAGAGACATAGTGTGGAGTGGCGTGAGGAGTAAAACAGGCAGATCAACTGAAACACACTGCTGAGGGGAGCAGCGGGGGAGGCAGGAGAGATCTGCCACACCGTGTGGGTCACCTCTCCAGCTGGCGGCAGGGATCGAACTCGTGCTGCGGTGGCTGTGGTTCACTTCATAGTGCATTGCTTAACCCATTGCACCACCAGGAAGGCCCAGAAAGCCACCTATATTTTTGAATGTCATTTTCCCATCAACACACACACACTCACACACAGTGCTCAGTAGATGAGTCAGATAATGTAGGCAACTGCCTGCAGTGAAGCTAGTGAGAACGACTTATCTGCAGGGTTTTTGCTGTCAGCTAGGATCCTGTCAGCATGCTTCTTTACTACTGCTTGTTTCTGAGTATGGAGAGAAAATAACACTCCAAACTCAGAGCAGTTTCGGTCTGGGTCCTGCAAGATCCTACTAATCTGGAGATTTGGAGCTGAGGTGACACTTGAACCATCTCTCCTCTCCAAAACTTCCAGAAGGAGCCAGAATTAAAGGAACTATTCTTGAAGTGGAATAGATAATGAAGACAAGTCCATTAATGGATCACGTATAGCTAAGGTGGAGAGTTTATGAAATATCCCATAACTTCCTCCCAACTCTTTGCTGGTCTTTAAAATTTACATAGAAATTTTCTTTCCGAAATGGTTCACATACCAAGACAAAGCAGAGATATTATGCATGAATCAGACACAAACACATGTCCGTACAGAAATTCTTTTGTAGATTGCCAGTGCTATGAAATGTTCCTTAAAACCTATTAATGGTGGCATTTATGTCTTTGTCACATGCAGTACATTTCTGGATTTGGGAATGAATGTGCCTCAGAGGACCCTCGATGCCCGGGTGCCCTGCCGGAAGGACAGGTATAAGTAAATCAAATATTGACTTAGAGAGCTCTGAATTGTAGACCCGAGGAACAACTCTTAGACCAAAGTATCTGTTCCCATGGTGGCTCTTGCAATCAACCTGTGAATTTTGTAGGAAGTCCACAAATCATTAAGTTAATTAGGACACAGAACAATGGTGACACCAATATATTTTTTAACTTACTTCTTTACATCTCTGTTAATTTTTGGATGGTGCTTGGTTTCTCCCCTCCAGTAGTTCTCATGTTCGCCCCTCCATACCACCCGCACTACACAAAGATTGGAGTGAAATGGTGGTTGCCTATAGCAAAACACCCAGTCGTAATTAGTGAAATTGAGTGATTTTTAGGAGGATCCAAGGTCCAGAGTTTGGGAACTTCTTTGTAGTTCCTTTGAATAACATGAGAGGGCAATGATGAGAACAGAAAAAGTCTTTTAAAAGAAGTATGCACGATGATGTTCATACTAGTATTTGTTATAATAACAAAAACACAACAGATGTTTTAAAAAAAGTTTTTTTGAAGAGTATTTCATGGCATTAAAAAATTCTCATAATACTATGTTTCCTCTAAGGAAAAAAATACTCATCATTCCAGGATTGCGTATACCATAAGATCCCCATTTGGGAAGATAAAGTAGAAGGAAATATACTAATAAGCCAGTATTGGGTTATTTCTGTTGGGTTATTCCCATATGGTGAGAAAATCTAATTGACAGATTTTCTATAGTAAGTATATATTGTTTTTATAATCGGGGAGAAAGTCAACTAAAGTTACTGCAAGAAGAATATATGTGTTGGCGATGAGCTGTCACCCAGAACATTCCATCCAGGACAGAATTCCCCACTGAGTTGCTGAGTAGGAAGGTGGGATGTTTTGTGGCAGGAATGGTGATATTTCTTGCCTCCTTTGTTTTAGAACAACCCTCAAGTCTGCCCCTACAATCTGTATGCTGAGCAGCTCTCAGGATCGGCTTTCACTTGTCCTCGGAGCAGCAACAAGAGAAGGTACACTAAATGTGACCTGAGCCTGGGGGACCCGGTGACCAGGACGGATGCAGCCTCCCATACCTGGGCCATTACCTCCCAGTGCTGCCCAGGTTCTGCCTTTCCAGGCTGTGCTCTGGCTCACAGTCTAGAGAGCACTGAAGTAGAATCAAGTGAGAATCAGGTTAGCACAAGTTAGAGTCAAGTGATCGGAGGAAGAAGGTGGGAGAACAGCTGCTTGGAGCCTGGAAAACATGCATGTCCAGTTACATTTTACATTCCAATTTACAAATTCTCACCTATACTGAGAAGAAAGTTTTCTCGAAAATCTGGCCTTCCTTCCCCTAAGGATTTCCCAGTTGAGTTTTGAATTTTGGTTTACTCGTTTATTTTTGTAAATAATGATTAACGAAAAGTCTAGTAGATTCAGTGTAATATGTTCCCACAGCTGACTAGAGACATTATGTTCTTTGCATAAAAATGTGGGATATTCTAAGCCTGAATAGTTGAAAGGTCATGTATTACGGCCCCTTGTGGTTTGAATTAATGAGGTTTTTTAATCTTTAGAATTTGCCTTTGCTGGAAACAAGCACATTCATTAGCACATGTGTCATGTTCCGTGTTTGTTCTAATCCTACAAGCCAGGTCAATGAACTCACTCCCTTGATTAACTCTTATAGGGCAGGTTGGATGCTACTCTCCCTTGTCAAAAGTACCGTGTGTAGCTTGGAAAAGAAACCAATAAATATGTTGGAAAATAAGTTGTGTCCATTCACAGGAATTTCAGGTGAGGGTTGCTGCAGACATCCCTTCTGAAGGGAGAGGATTTGGGGAGGAGGGCAGGCAATCTCATGCTGCTGGGTGGAGGGACTGCCTTTATCTCCGCAGATTCTTTCTGAGCAACTAGTACAAAAGCACAAGGGACCGTACATATGATAAAGGTCGTTCCCATTAATGATTAATCATGACCACTTTGGAGTCAGTCCCTTGAGTTTAAATCCTGGCTTCTCTTCTTTCAAGCTGTGTGATTTTGGGGGACGTCGCTGCCTTTTCAGAGTCTCTGGTTCCTCATTTGTAAAATAGATAGTAACAGCACCGATTTCATAGCTGTGAGGCTATAGCCTCACAGAATATAAGTAAAGTGGTTAGCACACTGCCTGGCACATAGTGAATTAATATTAATTATAATCAATTATGCTCAGTTAATATTAATTATCATCGTTATCAATATTGGCACCATAGCAAAGCTTCTGCCTCCAGTGCCCCTAGGAGATTATCCAAGAACTGAGTGTGAGATGTGACAGGAGCTATGTGATGCTTTTCAGTAGCTTACTCTCAATTGAGACGTGCATGGAAAGAGGGAGGGAGAAATAATTTCCTATACTTGTTAAAAGTCAAGGGTTAACTCTATTGCTGTTAAATCATCTCTATTTCTATCTCTCTGAAATCCCACATAGTCAACGTAAGGTAAGTGCACAGACAATTCCTGTCCATTCTAATTTACGGCAACCTGGCCTCCATGAATATGTTCTTGCCTTTATGTCCCTCTCACTATCGGGACACCTGGACTCCAGAGTCTGCTGCCTGCCCCCATTATTCAGCAATATCTTCAGCCAGCAGGAGCTGAGCTCTGTTCCAGAAGGCTGAAAAGGAGCTGTTGGCATTTCATTAAGAAGCTGGCACCAGTCCCTGAGTCAGAATTAAATCTCTGTCCAGGGCAAGGTAGTGCTTGCCTGGGGAGTTTTATAAACTCAGCTAAAAAACAAAGGATACTAGACATGGCTCACCCATCTGTTTAAAACTGTCCAAAGGTGTCTACAATAATTTTGTGAAAAGGTTCAAAATCCCCAGTGGAAAGATGGAACAAGTCCCATCCATAGGCAGGCAAGCCTTGAATTCTTAGTTTGACATTATTCATTTAAATCACAGAGCTCCCATAAGGTTACCAAACAGTATATCTATCAGGGATTAATTTTTATCAGATGATGTAGCTGATCCTTTAGGTCCTCTAAAGGTGAGTCAGGACAGAGATGTTGAACACTTGCGTTATTATAAAAACCCACATAATTAAGTTGTAGACAGACAATTCAGTACAAGTTTCATAAGCAAACACCTATTCTGTGGCATACATTTTAGGGCTATAAATCCTGCATCTAAGATACAATCCTAAGATATAAGGAAAGTTATGTGACTTAGCCAGATTTACACAGTTGGTTCTAAAACATGCTTGAGGGCATCCCTGGTGGCTCAGAGGGTTGAGCGCCGTACTGTGAAGCATCTGCCACACAGCAGCACTGAATTTGATCCCTGGCCAGGGAGGGGACCCACATGGCTCAGCAGACCTCTCCTGCCTCGCCCACTGCTCCCCTCAGCAGTGTGTTTCAGTTGATCTGCCTGTTCTGCTCCC